>MSED01000014.1:1800000-2335262 GCA_002099365.1 Phialophora verrucosa | reverse complement strand
AATCTACTTAACTTAAAACTTACACTTCTTAATATTAATTTAAAGTTTAACTATTTCTTAATATAATAAACCTTTATTTAAATATTTTATATACTTAAGTTTATTCTTTAAATAGATTATAATAAAGTTATTTAAATATTTAAATAAGATATTATTTCTCTAGCGCTAGTAAGTTATAGAGTTATTTATTAGCTTAAAGGGAGATACTCTATATTTATAAGTACTATATTAAATATTAGTATAAGTTATATACTATAATATAAGCTTATTATAAAATAGCCTAAAAGCTTCTAGTATACTTAATTTATAATTAAGCTTACTAATTAAGCTTCTATACTATTTATTATAGTTCTATAGCTAGTATCCTTTAAACTATATAAGAATACGTCTTCTCCCTCTAGATAGCTATTAAACTAAAGTAAGGCTTCGTTGCCTCTAGGTGAAGGGTCGTACGGTAGTAGGTACTACCTCTTCGTCCCCGGTATACTATATAATAATAAATAGCTTTATAAGTAATAATATTATATATTTTATTACCTATAGTATATATATATATATTAAATACCTATAACTACTCTACCTACAATATATAGCGGAGGTATATAGCCTTACGCTAAGGATTTAACTAATTAGATAGTATAGTTATCTATCTATATATTATATAGGTATATATAGCTAATTAGCGCTATAAGTATTACTACTTTATTATATCCCTCCCTTATCGCTCGCTTCTTAATAACCTCGCTTAAGTACTCTTAGAACTAATCTTACTACCCTTCGTGAGCTTCTCTATTACTTCCCTAAAGTTATTAATCTACCTATCTTCTAATCCCTTTAGACTTCTTACTCTCGGGTTAGGAGATAACCCTATAGCCTTCACCTCCTGTTTAACTATTCTATAAATATCCTACGTAACCTTATATTAATCCTTAATATCTATAGTAACAGCCGAAAGCATCTGTTAAAGGCGCCGAGATTCGTACGTCTCCGTATTAATAATAGCTATAGTATTCTTAATAACCTAAAGTCCGCAGCTGTAGGTGTCGCCTTATTAATTTAAAATAAGCTTTACCTTACGCGAAGTAATACTAAAGACTTTAGTATCTAGCTATTTAATAAAGAAGTTTATTACAGTTACCGCTCTTTAAGTTTAAGTTAGTAAGGAATCGATAATCAAGTAGAACTAGATTATAATATCGGTGATAAGGAACAGCTAATAATTTCCTTCTCCCTTTAAGTTATTATTAAATATAATAAAGCGTCTCGTATAATTATTTATATCTCTCTAACCTTTAAACTTAATTATTTATTTAGCTTTAAGATAAAAATTAACTTAGCTTTAGAATACTAAGCTTATAATATATTTATACTATATATAAGTCTCTTTATAGCAGGAAGTAATTCCGGCTTCGATAAAGGAGTTACTAACTTATCTAAAAGTAGTAGGACTAAAGCGAGCTATCTTTAGGTTATAAGATAAAATATTAATCAGATGATAATTAGAGTAGCTAGGAAGGACTTAATAGCGTCGCTAACCTTATTCCTTTTCCTATCTCTCGATTAGTTAGTTAAGACCTTTTATCGGATCTTTATAACGTACCGCGATTTATTCTAGACCTTTAAGGTATAATCTAATTCCCTTCTTAGCTATATAAAGGTATACGGCTATATAGGATCTAAGTATATATCTTACGAGCAGCGACAGCGCGCTAATTATCTCGTCGGCTCTAAATTTATAATAATATACTATATCTTCCTTTATTACTAGTAGCTTTTATAGCTTAAAGTTCTACTAATAAATATATCGCTAGATTATTAACTAAGCGAACCGAATAGCTAGTTAGGTATTTAGGATTAGGTTTAGTAGTATTAAGGAAGTATTACCGGTAATCGACCCGAGTAAAGGAATAGTACTAGAGAGACTTATAATATATATTCCTTAATTTATAGTCTATTAACTAATTTTAATCTTATAGAATATACTAGAGATTTTCGGCTTCTTTATAGTTAATTTATATAGAGTTATTAAAGTACTAAAGTTAAGAGTTATTATTAGAGGGCGGGGTCTTTTTAGTACTATTAAGATATTAATAGGGTTATTCTTTATTAGCTTTATTTATTCTTTACTTCCGAGGATAGAATAAGATTTATTAAGCTTTATAAGCTAAACTAAACCTTTTTAATAAGTATTTATTAAACTTAATCTTATTATTATTATACTTTACTATAGCTTTAAAGGAATTAACGCTATAAGACTTAAAGTTTAAAGCGATTCCGGACTAGCTCGCTTAATTCGTTTCCGTTAAATACTTAGCCGCTTAATTAGAGTAGCAGCAGGCCTACTTAACCCTAAGAGATCCGCGATTATAAGAGCGGGAAGCTTACCAGTCTCCTTATATATAATAGGCTAATAACTAGTAGTCTCTAGTATAGGCTTAATAATTTACTTTAGCGGTGTAAATAGAGCTATCTTCGTATCTAGACGTCCTTCTAAGGCGATTAAGTTTATATAGTTAAGAGGTCGGGCGCTAACCTAAAATAGTCCGTCCGCTTTAGTTAGTCTATACCTTTTAAGTATAAGAGCCTATTTAGGATTACTTTAATTTCGGTCTCGGGTAGCCTTATTAACAGCTATACCTCTATCTATAACGATCTATAAATCGCCGGCGGTTAAATATAATATAGTAAAGAAGTAACATCTTAGTTTTAGCTCTCTCTCGATTCTCGTAAGTTAATAAACTCTTTATATAAAGCTATTTATAATATTATTAGAGGCGTTTTATTAAAATATAATAAGTACTTCTAAATATATTAATACTAATTTAATAAAGTAATAATATCTTTACTATATAGAATAATTAGCTAGTTAAAGAATTCTATAGAAGTTTAGAAGGGTAGCTTTATAATTACCTTTAAGGGTAGCTTAATATTCTTATCTTTATACTTATTAATAAATATTTTAATATCGCTTATTTATATATAGTTTAAAAGAAGTTTTAATTAAAATTCTCCTTAACGGTTACGTCTCTTACTAAATTCTTCTTTCCCGGAAACTAATATATAGTACCTCTTAAATTTAATCTTAATAAGTTTATAATATTTTATTAAGTTATAAACCTTTTAAGCTATTATATTATACTAATTACCTATTTCCTTATACTTAATCTTAATATAGATAAAGAAGTTATTAATACGCATCGGCAAAAAGTCCCGTCTAGCCCAGCGAGCCCAGCGCGGCTGTGGGCTCCCACGGTTAAACTGCGTTCTATCTAACTCATGAGCCCCCTAGGCCTAGAAGTACTTCTGTAGGCTCGCTGGGCTATCCACTAAGAGCCTATAGCTATTTTAATATTTTAATATTTTATTTTAATAATTATAAGTCTTCTCTTTAATAGTCTATTTCTAATAATTATATAAGCGTAATAAATTAAGATTATATATAAAATTATTGATTTACTATTAAATTTTTAATAATTAGTAAGCTAGTGTAGCTAGTACGTAAATTAGAGCACTCCCGAAGTAGTTCTATTAGCGTAAACTTTAAAACTTTAAATTTTATAAAAATATTATAATCTTAAAATTTAATAATTAGACTATATATAAAAATTACTTAATTTAGTTAGTAAATTTCTAAATTTATATACTTAAAATTAGCTATAAGGGTCTATAGTAGCCCAGGGCTAGTCTATATAAGGCTATAGGGGCTTATAGTAGCCCAGGGCTAGCCTATATATAGCTCAGCGCTAGCTGTGGGCTCCCTAGGCCCCCTGGGCTTATATAGCCAACTCTCTCTGCCCTAGGCCGCGGGACTTTTTGCCGATACGGTCCGGATTGTCCTAATTAACAGCTTTAACAGTAACTTTAAGGGATACTTTTTTAGTTTAAGTAAGGTGGCGCACTAATAAGATAGGCTAATTATCGACTGTATAGATATTAGGAGCTTAGTATTTTTATCGTCGACTAGTAGAAACTATAGAATTAGGATTTAGTTAAATAACCGGCGGCTTCGGTTACAGTTAATAATAAGCTCTAAATATCTTAACGGCGTAATTAATCTAAGTCTTTAGTAAGAAGCTATAAAGGGTAAATTTAAAAGATAACAATAATAAAGTATTAAGGATAGCTTAATAGAATAGGTAGAGTATAGTAATAATAATAGTATTTAAGGCTTAAGTTACCCCTTAATATTTAGTTAATATAAGACTTAAAGTATAAGAGAAGGATATTTCTCTTATATAAGTATCCCCTTATTATAAATAGGGGCGCGCTAAGACCTTAGGGGTTACCTATATATAGCGCGCGGGCTATATACGTCTCCTCTTCGACTCTCTCTAGCTTTTGAGTCGAGTCGCTGTACGCCTATAGATAGGCTATATATCTCTTAATTAACTGCTATTGACCTCTGTTCCTAATATTCTCGAAAGCTAACCCCCGTCTCCGGTCCCTTCCTTCCCCCCGAACGAACCTCCCCCGAGTCGCACGCGATACGCCGCCGCGATGGCACCGAATCGACGCCAGCCGACCCGGGTAAGCGGAGAGCCAGAATCAGAAGGCGAAGGGCCTAAGACTACCGAACAGCGGTATATACGCTTATAGGCTGCGTTACGCGAGCGTCGGCAGCTCTAGAAGATTAAAGAGATAGAGCGAGAGCTAGTAAGAGGGTCGCTAACAAGTAGCGGGATCTTTAATACCTTAAGTAACGCGAGTAAGAGGCTTACCTTATAGGACCTTATAGTGCGATACTATCGCGCCTTCCTACCGCCGCTATATAAAAGCACTTCGCTTAAGAAGTTACGAAACTTCCTCCTTAGCTATAAGGTCTACTTTAGCGCGGTAAGGGAGTACGATAAGTATATATAAGTTACAGTCGCGGCGTCGTACTTATAGGAGGACGCTCTACGATAGTAGAGCCGACTCGGCGCTAGATAGCTTACCTTATAGGATACATTTAAGTATACCTTATAAAATATAATCTAAGACCTTATAAATTATATAGTAATTATATCCCTAAAGCTAAAAGAGCTATAATAGAGTAGTCTATTAATATAAGTACTAGTAATAGCGATAGAAGAGCTTAAGGATAAGATCCTCATCCTTACGGACAAAGAATAAAAGGCCTAAGCACTTCTTAATATAATAGGGCGGTGATGCTTACAGCGCTAATTAGCTGCACGTGCCTATACAATATACAGATAAGCAACCGTACCATCTAATTAGTTAAATCCTTAGCGTGAGGCTATATACCTCCGCTATATATTGCAGGCAGAGCAGTTGTACGCATTTAACATATATATATACTATAGGCAATAAAATATATAACACTATTACTTATAAAGCTTTTTATTACTATATAGTGTACCGGGGACGAAGAGGTAGTGCCTACCGCCGTACGACCCTTCATCTAGAGGCTATAAAGCCTCACCCTAGTTTATTAGTGCCTCTAATAAGAACGTTCGCCTAAGAATATTAGGACTGTAGTAATACGGGTGAGTCTACGCGCAGCAGGACGATTAAATAGACGACTGAACAACGAAACGACGATATAACGCTATAAACGACTAAGGACTGACTAGACTAACTGCTTACCTACCTACCGACTGATTAACTGGAACTGGAGAAGCTAGCTATATATATAGGACCGCTATACGGGGGAATCGTCTAAATTACTGGCTGAGCAAGTCCGTCCCGCTGTACGGGCGCAGGTTATAAACTGTACTAGCTATTTAAGGAGACCGCTACTCGGGGTGTTCTTTTAGGGTCCTAGCTATATATATTAGCTGCTACTATATAGGGCGGAAACTAATAACTAAACGACTACCTAGAAGACTTAAGACTAACGACTAGCACTTAAAGAGAGGAACGCGGTTAACCCTAATACCCCCTAAGCTCTTAAGGAGAGTAGGCTACTCGAGACCGGAGACCTACTTAGCGGGGAGCTAGTATTAAAGTATTAGCTGTATTTAGTAAAGAGAGACTCGATAGTCGAATATAAAGGAACGACTATAGGTAGTAATAAAAATTACTAAAATTAAACTAAGAGAGGGGATCCTCTAAAACCTTAAGACTACCTATAAACGCTTAAGAAAGCGGTAACTATTAACTACTAAGAGAAATAGTCTTTTATATATATAAAAATAATAAAATATATAAATATCTAAAGTTTAGATTACTTTACTTAAGAAGATAAAACTTATATTTATTATATTTCATTAAACTAATAGAGGGGCTAAAGATAGCTTCATCTAAGGCCTTAAATAGAAAAGGAAAGGTAGTATCATCTACCGCGGCGAGCGATATTATATAGAGATTATTAACGCCAGAAATCTTAACACCGCCGATATATACTCCCCCTATAATAATATCTATAAGAGAGATACTTTAGAGCTTAAATAGGAGCGATAACCTACTATACTTTAATAGAAGAAATACGACTACCTTCTTTAAGGAGTTTAAAGAGCTATATAAATATAATTAAATAATAAATAGTAAAGAGCGTATCTAGAGATCTATATATTTTATATTAAAGATAAAGAAAGAGAGGTATAAAGAGCTTATAAAGTATAATAAGATAAATTAAATTAAGTTTAAAGAGAGAGTTCTAAATAAATATAAAGATTAAGATAAGATATAGTAAATAATAAGTATATACTACCTTTATATACTCTTAAGACACTATTATAATAAATCTTAAAACCTTAATTTATATCTCTATTAGTTCCGTAAGGCTATAAAGTACTTAATTAATAATAGAGTAAAGACTAACTATACTTACTACCGTCTTTTCCTCTCTAGACTACTAAAAGTATATATAGATAAGATTTAGAAGAAGTAGAACCTAATAGACCGAAAGCTAAAGAACTCGAATTTCTAGAAGTATTAGAAATAGGTAAGAGACTTATAAGGAGTTAATAATAAGACTAGTAAGTTTATATAGAGTATACTAAACAAGAAGTATTAGGACCTAGTGTATAAGAAGAAGACTCGACCTTCTATATTCCGAAAGAAGGAAGCTCGGGAAGATAAATATCGAAAAGATCGACTAGATAGTATAGCCGTAAAGACTAAAGAGAATATATAAGCGTAGTTAGTAAAGCCTACGACCTTAGGAAACACTATATCTTCGGTAGATAAACTAACTCGACTAATAGAAGCGCTTACACTACTAATTTAAACATATAATATAATTACTCCCGACTTTATAAATAAATTAATTAAAGCTTTAAAAGAAATTCCTCTAGAAGCGATTTAGCCTTCTTAAGAACCTTCTTTCTAAGAACGATCGGTAAGGTTTAGTAGTAATCCGTAGTATTATATTAGAGAATAATCTAGTCGGCGTAAGTCGAATATAAGTACTACTAGAGGGAGCTGCTTCCTCTATAATTAATAAGGCTATATATTACGTAAAGATCTATAGTAAGTATATTAGAAGGCCGTCGGCGTATTATATCTTAACTTAAATTATAAGATTATACTAGGGAGGTTCCGCGGTTAAGACCGGCCCTTACTAGTACTGCTGATTCCGTAGAGAGAGACGAAGCTTAAATATCTAGAATAGATTACGTATAAGATCGATAAGTATATTAGTATCTCTTCCGGATAGCCTTATAGGATAAAGGAAGAGGATCTAAAGCCGCTCTTAGTAAGGATAAACCTTATTTAAGCGGTCGGATTAAAGCTAGATTACAGCGCACTAAAAGACTTAAAAGACGATTTATATATACCGAAGCTAACTAAGCTAAAAGGAATTCGTATTAACTAGCCGAAGACTAATATTTATATTAACGCTCTTAGGAAGCGACCGGTACTATAGTAAAAAGGATATATATAAGCGAAGCACTCTTAGACTAGTATATATAAGCCTATTATAGACGGTTAGCGATATTATATAATATAATAAATAAGACCGAATAGAGAGATTATCTTTAATAATACTATAGATAATATTCCCGCGCTAGAATAGTTAACTAATTAAAGACCGCTAAGAACCCTATATAATATATAAAATAACCGATATATAACTCGCGATTAAAAGATACCGAGATAAGCGATAATAACGAATATATACATCTAAAGTAAGTTTTATAGCGCTTATATATTATAAAGGAGACTTAATATAGACCGCCTAGTCCTAGGCCTCTCCGGAAGGTACTCTCGTAGGATTTAAATAGTACTAGGAGAATTATTAACTAGCTACTAGATTAAGAGATAACTATTTGATTATAGAACTTATTATTAATAAAAGAAGTATATAATAAATAGTTTTCCTATAAGCACTAGTATTATAATAAAGGTAGATAAGAGCTAATTTATTAAATATATCCTCTATAAGTTAAAATAACTTAGACTTAAGAAGGACCTATCGTAAGAATAAATATAGTATAGATAAGCTTTAATAAGGACCGTATAACGCGTCCGCGACTATATTATAATAGCTACCTCTATTTACCGGTAAAGATATAAGGGTAGTATAAAAATTTATTACTAGATATCGGAGCGGAGATTAATTTAATATCCTTAAGTCTAGTTAAAGACCGAGGATTATCTCGACTTATACAAAAGATAAAGTTTATTTATAATACTATAGGATTTAATAGAGACTAAAAAGATTTCGTAAGTATAATTAAAGATATAGTAGTTAATATCGCCGGTATTAAAGTCTTAACTAATATCTATATAATAAATATTATAAATCCGATATATCGCTTTATTCTAGATAAGCCGTTCTAGAAGGCTACTTAAGGCTTAGTCTAGGAGAAGAACGATAATATATATATTATAAGTCTAATAAATAGCTTTAATAGTAAGCGGCTCTAGCTTCTTATATAATTAGCTCCGGATCTTAGTAATAATATAATAATAAGGTCAATAATTAAGCTTATATATATATCTACTTTATAAGGCTAAGCGAGTATAAAGAGATAAAAAGGCCTATACTCGCTTTAGTTAAAGCTTAGCGAAATTAAGGGAGAGCGTAAGTGATTAACTTTAAGGTAAATAAGAATAATACTTTAATCTCCGCCTTAAATACTTATAATCTAAGCGATAATAAGTTTAATAAAATATATTTTTAAGCTTAACCTTTTAATATTAAAGATAACTAGTAACTAATAAAGTCCTTAAGATTATTTAATAAAGAAGCTATAATATAAGACTTAAAGAATAAATAATATTATAAATAATATTAATTTAGGAAGCCTTTAGAAGCTCGCGTAAATACCTTATATAAGCGGAAAGCTAATAAGGTAAAACCTATTAATTTAGATTTCTAAGACGGTTTAACGCCTAGTAGGCTCTTAAATTAGCGCATAAGGGCACGAGAGCAGGTAATAGCTGCCTATAACGGCCGGCTATATATATTCTCAGATTAGATAAGTCTACGCTTTACTAGATTTCCTCGGGGGCAACGCTTAACGCCCGAACATCTAGAGAAACTAGTTATCGGATCTAATCTAACGCCTAATAAGAAGGAGATCCTTATAGAGATCCTATATAACCGCGAAAGAGCTCTAGCTTAAGACCTTAAAGAAATCGGGCGAATTTATTATAAAATAGTATCTTTATAGGTAATAAGGACTATTCTATATACTCTATAATAAGTAAAGAGCTTCCTTATCCTAAAGGTACTTAAGCTAGTAATAATTATACTAGTAAAGAAGAAAATTAACTTAAATCTCTTTAAACTAAGGTATAGATTATATCGAAACCTATTCTTCTTAATTAAAAAAAAAAAAGCCTAAAGAATATTAATTAGTAATTATAGTATAGAATATTAACCGAATAACGATTTAAGATATAAATCTACCTCCTTTAGCTAACGACTTCGCGGAAAAGTTCGGCGGGATATAGATAACCTCCTTATTAAATTAGCTCTTAAGCTATAATTAAATTAAACTTATAAAAGAGAGCCGGGATCTAATAGAGATTTATACTTTAATCGGACTTATTTATTATATAACGCTTTTATAAAGTATAACTAATTCCGTAGTATAATTTATACGGATTATAAATTAAATTCTAAAGGAATAAATACTAAAAGCTACTCGACTATTCTTAGATAATATTAGTATAAAGGGGCTAAAGAGCGACTATTAATAATAAGAAGTAGTTCCTTAAGTCCGCTTATATATACTAGAATATCTAATAAATCTAGATACGGTACTACTTAATCTTAAGCTTACTAGTATTACTATAGCCGGATAAAAGCTACAGCTCTATATACGAGGGATTAAGATAGTCGGGTATATTTATAATCGGGACGGACGATATCTATAATAGTCTAAGATTTATAAGATCCTAATATAGCTAACTCCGATAAACTAGCTAAAACTTTATAGATTCCTTAGGATCTATATATATTATTACGTATAGATTTCGTATTTTACGATAATAGTAGAGCCTTTATATAACCTACTTTAAAAGAACGTTATTTAGATCTAAGTAGAGATATACGCTAAGAGTATAGAAGGACTAAAGAAAGTATTATCCTCTACTCCCGTATTAATTAGTCTAAATTATTAAGAAGGCGCCGACCTAATTATATTCGCTATTGACGTTAGCGAAAGAGGCTAGAGCGCCGTAATTATATAGATAAATTTAGTAATAAGTAAATAATATACTACGAGATATAAGAGCGGTATTTAATTTAAGGCTAAAAAAGAATATAATATACTTAAGCGGGAAGCCCGCGGATTACTAAAAGCTCTTAAGAAGTTTAAATATTAACTATACGCTATCTACTTTATTATAAAGACTAATACGATAACTCTTATAGCCTAGCTTAATTAGTAGTCTACCGACTTACCCGGGGCCGTCGTTAATTAATAGCTAGTATAAATCTATAGATTTAATTTTAAAGTATAGTATATTCTAAGTAAGTAGAACGTAGTTACCGATACCTTATCTTAACGCCCTTCGATCTAGGAAGATATTAAAGAAGCTAAATAAGAAGAGGATATTAAGGATTAAATTAAAGCTTAAATACTCTTTATATAAAGAAGCCTTTAACCGATTAAATAGAACACTACTTGTTAAGACTTTACTTTAGTAAAGCCTATAGTTACTTATATCTAAGATTAATCTATAAGCTCCGGTAAACTATATATAATCTAGTTATTTAAGGGAGAGTACTTGAAGGAATTAAAAAGGCTCGCTAAATACCTATAAGATTAGTAGCGTCCTTCGGGGATAAGTAATAATAAATTTCGGAAACTCTAAAAAGACTTAGCTAACTACTTTATAAGAGGAGAGTATTTATTTCGGAAGCTAATAGAGAATAAGCTAAATAAAAGAATAATTAATAATAATATAAAGAAGTGAAGGATACTTAAAGTAATATATAATAATACTAGATATTTTAGTTAAGAAGTAATATATTAAAGAGTATTTAACTATTACTACTAGAAGAGTTAATATAGAGATATAGAAGTATTTATAAAGACTTATCCGGAATACTAATTCTATATAAGCTAAAGATTATATAATATAATATTCTTAACTTTAATTAATAAGCGCTAGAAATAAATTAATATTAATTATACCCTAATACTAATATCTTAAGGAAAGAGATATCTTATTAAAGCCTAAAGTAATATAAGCGGCTAGGTAGAAGCGCGAGGTATTACGGCTACTAATAATACTACTATAGTAAAGTTCCTCTAGGAGGAGATTATCTATCGCTACGGACTATTTAGACGACTAGTATATAATAGCGGACTAAAGAATAAGGGTTAAGTAAAAGTACTTATAGATAAGTATAGGATTAAATATATAGTTACCTCTATATATTATCTATAAATAAATAGCTAAATAGAAGTTAAGTATAAAGGCGTTACGAACGCTCTCTTAAAGATAACTTATATCGACAGCGGCAGTACTTAAATAAATTATCTTTACGCTATTCTTTAGGCTAACCGGATAATAGTTAAAGCTAAAACCGGTATAATACTATATAAAGTTAAGTTCCTTAAATAACTAATTCTTTTTATTAAACTTAAGATTATAATATAAAATATTATAAATTAAGATAAGATTATTAATACTACTAATTTAATTACTATATATATATAAGCTCTCGAAAGGCGTAACTAAAATTTAAAAGAGGCGGCGGTATATCTAAACCGGATATAAAGGCTAAGAAAGAAGTACTTTAATAAACGCTATAATCTATACTTATAACTACTTAAAGAGAGTATACTAATATTAAGCTATAATATAGCCGGGTTAATAAATATATCTATAAAGAAGAAGTTAATATTCCGCTAATTTAGATTATTTAGAATTATAAAGGCGAATTAAGAGAAGGGGATATATATTTTAGCGGAACTTAATAGTTCTTAACTATAGGGAACTTATATAGCTAGTTATTTTAAGCGATTTTATTAACACTCTAATAATTTCCTCGTAAATATTAAACCTACGCCTAGAGATAATCTCTAAGAAGAAGAAGCTCACGAAGTTCTAACTTTTAATCTTCCTTATCCCGCGAATATTAAAGAATCTTTAAATAATAATAATATATCTTCTCTATAAGAGATATCTTTACATTTATACTAAAGCCGGCGGCTTAAATAGAGAGCGAAAATACTACTGCCGACGAATAAAGAACTAGTATTTATAGTAAAGATACCTTTAGTTAGCGATAAAATTCGGGAATAATACGCTAGCTTAAATATATTTAAAGAGTCTATAGAGGAATAAAGTAAGTACTCTACTTTATACTGTACTTTACTATTATAAAGTAATAAGGGAGGTATAATATCGCTATCGCTAGTATAGGAAAGTTTAAGGTTAAATTTCTTTAGTTTATTTACAGTTTTCTTTTAGTTAAGTTATAATAATCTAGCGTTTAGAGTATAGTTATAATAGAGATTTTCTTAAAATTAAGTTACTTTAATTCGCGGATCTTATTATCCTATTAGCTTAAGATCTTAAAGAAGAGAGAAGCGATACTAGAGCGAGGTATTACTACTCTAGGTGTAGTAGATATTAGAATTACTAAATAAAGCTAGAAAAATTAAGCTAGGAATAGTATAGTGTAGCTAGGGCGAAGAAAAATTAAGGTTAGCGCTAGAGATTTTAGTGTTATCTTTAATTAGTTATATATACCTATATATTATATAGAGTTTTAAGGAGCGTTATAATTAGTTAGACTTCGATATAGTTAGAGGAGCCGCGATATTAAATAGTATTAATAATAAATTAAATACTAGTTATTAATAGTAAGAGCTAAGGGCCTAATAATATTATATAATAAAGATTTAGATTATATACGAATATAATAAGGAGAAAATAATAAACTAACCTCTATATAATCGCTTAATCTCTTAAATTACTATTCTCGAGCTATTATATAATAAATATATACTATTTAGACTAAAGGTCTCGATAAGCTTAAGAGATAAAGGGGATAATAAAAATACTCTATTATCTATAAATAGTAATATCTTACCTTATTATATTATTACCCGATACTAAAGGATATTAGTTTATAGTATATACTTATCTTTACCCTCTCTCTCTCGACTACTTATAAATACCTTTCTCCCTAACTTTATATCTTTCTTCCTTAATATAAACTTTAACTATTAAATAGTCCTTCTTTATTACTAGTTTAATCTTCTAAATTATTTTAAAATCTCTAAATTAATCTTTAACGCCTCTATAACTATTAGCGTTTTTATTAAGTTCGCCTTTTCTCTCTCTCTTTAATATTTTAATTACACTATAAACCTTATTTAACTATACGCTTTATTCCTATTACCTTTTAAATTTATCTTTATAGCTTCTTACTAAAAGCCTAAATTAATTCTACCGTTAAGATATTTAAAGCTCAGCGTTAATTATAACTAAAGCCGCCGGTTATTTAGCTAAATCCTAATTCTATAGTTCCTGCTGGCCGACGACAAAAATACTAAGCTCCTAATGCCTATATAGTTAATAACTAGCCTATCTTATTAGTACGCCACCCTACCCGAACTGAAGAAGTGTCCTTTAAAGTTGCTGTTAAAGCTATTAATTAGGATAATCCGGACCACGTTAATAACTTCTTTAACTATATTAAAATTAAGTATAAAGAAATAGATAACTAGCGTAACGCGATAGCCTAAAAGGTCTATAACTTAATAAAGTATTATAAACTTACTAAGACCGAATTTAAGAAGTACCGTATATTAGTTTCTAGAAAAAAAGAGTTCAGTAAGAGATATAACTATTAAGAGGAACTTTAATTAAAACTCCTTTCGGATTACGCGCGTATAAGCGATATTAAAATATTTATTAATAGATATAAAGAAAAGAATATTAAGCTACTCTTAAGGGAAATTATAAAGCTACCTCTCTAAACTTCTATAGAGTTCTTTAATTAACTTATTATTTTATATAGCGGAGATATTATTACTCTATTAAATTAGTATTAATATATTCGAAAGCACTTACTATATTTTAATAAAACGCCTCTAACGATATTATAAATAGCCTTATATAAGATAATTTATCGATTTATAAGAATTAAGAGGTAACTAAAATTAAGGCGCTACTTCTTTACTATATCGTATTTAACCGCTAGCGATTTATAGATTATTATAGACGGAGGCGCGGCTACTAATAAGGCTATCCGAGATAAAGATTAAAGTAATCCTAAATAAGCTCTTATAATTAAGAGATATAAACTAACTGAAGTAGACGGACTATATTAGATTAACGCTCGACCTCTTAACTATATAAACTTAATCGCCTCGGAAGGATATCTAGACGCGAAGATAGCTCTATTCACGCCGCCGAAGCAAATTATCGAGCCTATACTAGAGACTACTAGTTATCGGCTTATTACGCGTAAGGAGACCGGTAAGCTTCCTATTTCTATAATCGCGAATCTTTTAGGATTAAGTAGGTCTACTGCTACCCTAACTAAGCGACCGAGTATTTAACGGAAATAAATTAAGTAAGCTAGTCCGGAATCACCCTAAACTTTAAGTCTTATAACGCTAATTCCTATAAAGCTATAGTAAAGTATAGTAACGATTAGATTAAATTTAGCTAAGATATATTAAAAAGGATTAGTTTAGCTTATAAAGCCCGGCGAACTTTATCCTATTCTTAAAAGTAAAGAATAGATAAAGCTAATAAAGAATAACCTTATTAATATCTTAAGGGTATTAAAAAGACCCCGCCTATAAACAACAACTCCTAGCCCTAATACTTTAATATCCGTATATAAATTATCTATAAAGAAGCTGAAAATCTCCGATATATTCTATAGTATTAAAATTAATTAATAGACTATAAACTAAGGAATATATATTACAAGTCCCTCTAGTGTTGTTCCTCCGCCTAAGTCGATTATAGTTAACACTTCTTTAACGCTACCGAATCTAATCTTAAATACTTAGCTAGCTATTCGGTTCGCCTAGTTAATAATCTAACGGTATATTTATTAATAGAACTTTAAGCTATAAAAGCTACTAATAATAAAGGAAGATATAGTATATTATTATAAATTCAAAGCCGATAAGATAATTAGCGCGCTATCGCTACTTATAAAATATATACCTAGATCCTATACAGCCGTATACCTTTATATAGCTAAAAAGAGTATTAAATTACACCTTAAAGGTCTAGAATAAATCGCGGCACATTATAAAGATCCGATAAAAGATCTTAATTAACTAATCGAAAGATAAGAAAAGAAATAGAGTTAGCGGCGCTATTAAGTTCTTCCTAGCCACCTTAATTATCGTAAGGTTAATATTTTATCTTATAGCCTAAAGATAGCTCGCCTTAGTCCTACTAATTCCGGATAAGTTAGTAACTCCTTTATCGAAGCCGGAATTACTTCCCGCTATAAAGAGACCTATATATAATATAAATATATTACGAGCTTGATATTCTAAAGTTAAGTTAATTCTTATTTTATAGCTAAATAAATAATTAAGTTTAAAGGTTAGAGAGATATAAATAACTATATAAGGCGCCTTATTATATTTAATAATAACTTAAAGAGAGAAGGAAACTACTAGCTGTTCCTTATCGCCGACGCTACGACCTAGTCCTACTCGATTATTAATTCCTTATTAACTTAAACTTAAGGAGCTATAACTATAATAAACTTCTTTATCGAATAGTTAAGTACTAAAGTCTTTAGCATTACCCCGCGTAAGGTAAAGCTTATTTCGAATTAATAAGGCGACACTTACAGCTACGGACTCTAGGTTATTAAGAATATTATAGCTATTATTAATACGGAGATATACGAATCGCGCCGACTTTAATAGATGCTTTCGGCCGTCACTATAAATATTAAAGATCGATATAAGGTTACGTAAGATATTTATAAGATGGTTAGATATAAGGTAAAGGCTATAGAGTTATCTCCTAAATCGAGAGTAAGGAGTCCGAAGGATTTAGAGGAGAGGTAGATTAATAACTTTAGGGAGGTAATAGAGAAGCTTACGAAAGGCGGTAAGATTAGTTCTAGATAATTACTTAAGCGAGGTCGTCAAAAAGCGAGCGACAAGAGAGGGATATAATAGGGCGGTAATGCTTATAGCGCTAATTAGCTATACGTACCTATATAATATATAGATAAGCAACCGTACTATCTAATTAGTTAAATCCTTAGCGTGAGGCTATATACCTCCGCTATATATTACAGGTAGAGCAGTTATATATATTCAATATATATATATACTATAGGTAATAAAATATATAACACCTTTACTTATAAAGCTATTCATTACTATATAGTATACCGGGGACGAAGAGGCAATACCTGCCGCCGTACGACCCTCTACCTAGAGGCTATAAAGCCTCACCCTAGTTTAATAGCTATACTATCTATTTAGTCTTTTTAATATTTATCTTCTTAAGCTTCCTCCTTTCGGAATATAGAAGGTTAAGTCTCCTTTTATATATTAAATCTTAATATTCCTTATTTAGTATACCTTATATAAATTTACTAGTTTTATTATTAACTTCTTATAAATCTCTTACTTATTCCTAACACTTTTAGAAATTTAAGTTCTTTAGCTTCCTATTTAGTAGGCTCTACTTCTTCTAGATCTTATCTATATATACCTTTAGTAGTCTAGAGAGGAAAAAATAATACTAAATATAGTTAGTCTTTACTTTATTATTAATTAAATACTTTATAGCCTTATAAAACTAATAAAAATATAAATTAAGGTTTTAGAACTTATTATAACGGCGTTTTAAGAGTATATAAAAGTAATATATACTTATTATTTATTATATCTTATCTTAATTCTTATATTTATCTAGAACTCTCTCTTTAAACTTTATCTAATCTATCTTATTATACTCTATAAGCTCTTTATACCTCTTTTTCTCTATCTTTAATATAAAATATATAGATCTCTAGATACGCTCTTTATTATTTATTACTTAATTATATCTATATAGCTCTTTAAACTCCTTAAAGAAGATAGTCGTGTTCTTTCTATTAAAGTATAGTAAGTTATCGCTTTTATCTAAGCTCTAAGATATCTCTTTTATAGATATTACTATAGGCGAAGTATATACCGGCGGTATTAAGATTTCCGATATTAATAATCCCTATATAATATCGCTCGCCGCGATAAATAATACTATCTTTCTTTTTCTATTTAAAGCTTTAAATAAAGTTATCTTTAGCTTTTTTCTATTAAATTAATAAAATAAAATAAATATAAGTCTTATCTTCTTAAGTAAAGTAATTTAAACTCTAAATATTTTTATATTTTATTATTTTTATATATATAAAAGATTACTTCTCTTAATAATTAATAATTATCGCTTCTTAAATATTTATAAGTAGTCTTAAGGGCCTTAAAGAATCCCCTCTTTTAATTTAATTTTAGTAATCTTTATTATTACTTATAGTTATTCCTTTATATCTAATTATTAAGTCTCTCTTTACTAAATTTAATTAATATTTTAATATTAGCTTCTTACTAAATAAGTCTTTAGTCTTAAGTAGCCTACTCTCTTTAAAAGCTTAAGAGATATTAGGGTTAACTATATTCTTCTCTTTAAGTACTAATTATTAGTCTTAAGTTTTAGCCTTTTAGATAGTTATTTAGTTATTAATTTCCGCCTTATATAGTAATAGTTAATATATATAGCTAAGATCCCGAAAGAATACCCCGAGCAGCGGTCTCCTTAAATAGCTAGTATAGTTTACAACCTACGCCCGTATAGCGGGATAGACTTACTTAGCTAATAATTTAGACGATTCCCCCGTACAGCGGTCCTATATATATAGCCAGCTTCTCTAGTTCTAGTTAATTAGTCGGTAGGTAGGTAAGTAGTTAGTCTAGTCGGTCCTCGATCGTTTATAGCGTTATATCGTTATTTTATCGTTTAGTTATCTATTTAATCGTCCTGCCGCGTATAGACTCACCCGTATCACTATAGTCCGAATATTCTTAGGTAAATGTTCTTATTAGAGGTATTAATAAACTGAGGTAAGGCTTTATTACCTCTAGGTAGAGGGTCGTATAGCGGTAGGTACTACCTCTTCGTCTCTAGTATATTATATAGTAATAAATAACTTTATAAGTAATAGTATTATATATTTTATTACCTATAGTATATATATATATTAAATACCTATAACTACTCTACCTATAATATATAGTAGAGGTATATAGCCTTATACTAAGGATTTAACTAATTAGATAATACGGTTATCTATCTATATATTATACAGGTACGTATAGCTAATCAACGCTATAAGCATCACTACCCTATTATACTATTATACTAAGTTCTTAATATATTAAGTTACCTATATTAAGAGTTATAAGCTCTAAAAGCGATCATCCGATTAGTTACTTCCGCGATCCTATTAATAAGCTATTACTAACATTATAGCTTTTTTCCTTATCCTCCGGACAAATATATTAAAGGCCTTCTTCGAAAATATATCGCGGAATCCTAGTACTTCTAAAGAAGTAGTCGCTATATAAGCTACTTCTTAGTCTCTTCTACTTAAGGGTTTAGTTAATCTTAAATAAGCCTATCGATTTTAAAAAGGTTTATAATAAATAAAGTATTCTCCTTCCTTTTTAGGTTTTAGTAGAAACCTATTACTTTAATTATAGCGATATCTATAGTAGCTATATTCTAGAGGGATAGCGATACTTTTAATCGCTTCTAAGAGGGTATATTTAGGGATAGCTCTAGTCTTAGCTATAGGCTTATATCTTAATAATTAGTAGAGCTATAAAGCTAACTTAATATCTTTAACTATATATAATCTATATTAGTCTCGTATTAATTAGTCTAAATTAAGTATTATAAGTATTAAAATTAATATTCTTTTTAGTAGTTAATAGGATAGTATAATTATCGGTCTTAGAGTTATTTAATTCGGTCGGTTATACTATTATCGGTAGATTCGACCGGTAATAGTATAGCTATCGGCTTCGGTTCGCTTTAATTAGTTCTTATTCGGGTGGGATATTATAATTTATTCTTAAGATAGTAATAGGGGTAAGTTTAGTTTAATATAATAGTATAGGATACTAAGAGAAAGAAGTAGGGCGAACTTTACTTAAAGGTATAGATTACTTAATATAAAGAGACTAAACTAGAGAGAAGGAAAAGATATAAAAAGTGTAGTATACGCTACTCTAGATAAATACTTCCCTCCGCTAAGGCTTTTAGTATATATATATAAGCCGCTAAGAATTTAGTTATATATAACTAATTAGCGTTTAGCTATATAATTATATAGACTCTCTTACCTAACTAGGATAAGGCTTAGTAGGCGCGCGCTTTACTAGAAATAATTACCGCGACCACTAGCCTTAATCCTTAATTATATACGGTAGAGTATACTTAGATCTAGTATAGGCTATAATAATAGCTATAGTAACTATTTTCGGTAAAGTATATACTTATTAAGCTATATCCTAATTAAGTAAGAAAGCCTATATAATATATAGCTAAATATTAATTAACTATATATTACTAAAGCCCTAGTATCTTATATATATACTAAAAGCCTTAGTAGAGAGAGTGTTTATCTAATATAGCGTGTACTATATACTTTATACCTTTCTCCCTCTCTCTAGTTTAGTCTCTTTATATTAAGTAATCTATACCTTTATATAGTGTACTAGGGTACATGAAGTGTAGATATAAATAGGGTGGGGGTAAGGCTAGGCGAGGCTAAGGGGCCTAGATAATTATCTAGCCTTGAGCTAAGTGGTTAAGCCTTAGAACATATAGACAGGGGGTGTAGAGGCCCTAGGTATAAATAGGGCAGCGTTCTCGATACTGCTATATATAATACAGTACCTGGCTAAAAGTTATAGCTACCCCACTAAATTTTTTAACCTCTCTTATAGCTATCCTCTTTATTTAATTCTATATTACTCTTTAACTTTATATTATAACCACTATTAAAACTTAAATATACTAGTTATTAGGCGTAAATTAACCGACTTTAAGAGAGGTCAGATTATTAGGGCCTATAAACTCGGTTATAATACTAGTTAAATTAAGCGCGCGCTCGGATTTCTAAGAACTATAATTCGTAATATTATCAAGAACCCTTAACCAGACCGCTATAACCGCACCGGAAGGACTTCTCTTCTATCGCACCGAGCTGAGAGGCATCTGCTCTCTAAGATTCGTAAAAATCCGAAGACTTTATATGCAAAATTAAAGGAGCTGTACCCGTTCGAAGTCTCACCCCGAACTATTCGCCGTATGCTCTATCGCTATGGTATTAAGAGCTAGATGGTAAAGGAAAGACCTCTTCTTATAGAGCAGCACGCGAAGCAACGCCTTACCTTCGCCCTTAAGTATAAGGACTGGTTATAGGAAGAGTAGTCTCGTGTTATTTAGTCGGACGAATATAGTATTAAAAGAGGCTCAGGAGTAAAGAGGGAATAGGTGTTTCGTACGCCTTATTAGAAGTGGTGGAAGCACTTTATTACACTAAAACTAAGGGTAAGAATATCTTTATTATAATCTAGGCAGCTATCTAGGGCGAAGAGGCTTTAGATGCCTATATTTTAGAGCGCGACTTTAAGTTAAAGAAGTATAGTTATTCGGCTAATTTATATATATAAGTGCTTAAAGATAATATCCTAGTATGTTAGTAACTCGGGCGGATCTTTATATAAGATAATATAAAGATTTATAAGGTAAAGAAAACTATAAAATAGTTTAAAGATAGGGGTATTAAGCTACTCGAATAGCCCCTATATTCGCTAAATCTTAACCCGATCGAACAGCTCTAGTTTAAGCTTAAGATGCTCGTTAACACTATCGATCCTAGCCTTAAAGACACTAAAGGCGACTTAGAGGCTGTTCTCGCGCGATTTACAACTGTAATTAAGCGTGCCTAGGCCTTTATACCCCTGGAGAGGGTAAGAGGGCTGGTAGAGTCGATAGATACCCGTATAAATATAGTAATTAAGGCGGAGGGCTAGTATACGCGATTCTAGGCATTAATACGGCACTAATCGATAGAGTATATAATATACTATAGACTAATATAAAGTCTAATAAATTATTATATAAAAGTAGTGGTGAATTATTAGATTATATAGCGTAAATAAGGGGGCTAGTGGAGGAAAATTTAGTAGGGTAGCTATAACTTTTAACCGGGTACTATAGGTATGTAGAGATAGATAGATAAGTATATATATAGATATTCATTCGGAGCCCGCGGGTACACTAGCTATTATAAGTAGCCATGTAATAATCCTTTTATTTACGATTCCCGTGTTTCCTACCTTTCCTACATATTACGGAACACCGTAACGGCACGAGATAGTACCGTCGAGACTAGACGTTACTACACGTATAGAGGGTACACGAATTCGGTTATTAGTTGTTTTAGTCGTTAACGACGGGTGCCACTAATATACCTTCTTTACCTACTTAGCCTAGACGAGTGAGGGAAACCTTACGCCCCTAAACACCCGTATAATAGTATTCGCCCTACCTCTTTCTATTAATATACTATACCATTATAATGGGGCAGTGATGCTTGCAGCGCTGATTGGCTGCACGTGCCTATATAATATACAGATAGGCAGCCGTACTATCTAATTAGTTAAATCCTTAGTGTGAGGCCATATGCCTCAGATATATATTGTAGGCAGAGCAGTTACAGGCATTTAACATTCATACATACTATAGGCAATGAAATATATGACACCATTACTTATAAAGCTGTTCATTACTATATAGTGTGCCGGGGATAAAGAGGCAGTACCTACCGCCGTACGACCCTCTACCCAGAGGCAATAAAGCCTCACCCTAGTTCAATATATTACGAACCTAACGCTATTATAAGGCTGATTAGATCTCTCACCTAATTTAGGTGTAAGACTTAATGGTACTAGGAAATAGTGCGGGAGGAGGTGGCAGGATACAGTAGTAGGAAACGGGATATAGCACTTTCATGAAAGTGCTATCGCCCCCACCCGAATCGGCCCTAGAGGACTAGATTATATATAGAAGAAGGGGAAGACATAAGCTAGTAGCTATCGGGTATTACCACCTTATATCAGACTCACGTAGCACTAAGAGAGGGGAAAGATATAATAGCTCCTCTCACTAAAATCGTGAGAGACAAGCTCTTCCTTCTTTCTTAAGCGTTAAGTCGCTGTTAATAGGACCATTAGATATAAAAGCATCCAGCTGCGTTAATCATCAGTGCTGTCAGGGAGAGGTCTACGGCCCCTAGGGATTAGCCTAAAAAGACTGAATATCCTAGTAATTCGTGCCTAGGACTTGGACCTCTCAGCTTATATGCCTGTCTGAACCGCTGTTCCTGATAAGTGCCTACCGTACAGCGAGGGTCCTGATATCTTATTAGTAGTTCGTAGTAGGTATACTACTTCTCTAATATTATACGCTAGGCTGATCTACCCGGTATAAGTACTCGGCAACGTTAAACCAGCCTTCGTACTCGATTTCTTCTTTTGTATTGTCGAGATCGTAGTGGTAATGCCCTCCTTTCGCTGTCTCTGTATCCCTGTCGCCACCCACGGTGAAGCAATGCGTATGCTCCATTCGTAGCGCAAGGCCACCATCTCCTCCCGAGTGGAAGACACTTAGGCACACTAGGGGCCCATGTTCATTGTCAGTAAACCCTATATTAAAGTATCGTAGCCACTTGTTCACATCTTCTCTCGACCTAAACGGCTCCGAAGGAAAGTCCGGCATTACATGCAACTTTACTATCCCTCTCCTAACCAGAAACACTCCTCCAAGAGAGATTAACTGATCTCCAAAAGACGCCTTCAAGGCGTTTTGGATTGTCTCTGTGAAATTGAGAGGACCGCTTCGAGACTTGCCGATAACGTGCAAGCATGGTCCAGGTTGTCCATCGGAGCAAAATAGATTGCACATGAACGCAAAGGCCGTGGAACCATCCGGGATATGAGCACAACATACTGAATCATCCGGCTTGATTTTAGCGTAGTGTGTCCGATTCCTCACTCCATGCGAGCCATCTCTATCAACTGCAGCACCGTATGCAAAATTGGGCATCAACTCAGAATTCTGGCCTATGATGTGGAACGGGCCGGCTCCAGCACCGAGCATGAAGCCTGACGACGTGGACATTTCTGCTAGGTTGGGGATGGAGAGCAAGTCATATTTCTTTGTCCGGTTCGGAACAGGACTGAGGTTTGGTGGTCCGCCGATATCGACGATGCGAGCGCGGCCCGTGAGGCCTGGTGCGGCGAGGTGATAGGGTGGGAGAGTGAGGTCCGGGGGAATGGAAACAGTGCATGAGGAGCTCGTGAAGTTTGAGGAGAGACCGGTAGAGATGCTCTCAGCTAGCGAGGGAAGTGAGGGCGGGAAGAGAGAGACCTTCTTAACAGGTACGCCATCGGCAGACATAACAGCGAAGAGAGTGCGGTCGGCTTTGAGCTAGCTATCAACAAGTAGATCTGTGATATCGTATTCTTGTCAACAACGACAAAATCCTAAGTTGAACGAAGATAGATAAGCAGCAGTTAGCCACGCAGGCGCGGAGTCATACCGCCGTTAGCAGGCCGAGAATGTCGGTCCGGAACAACTATATTCCTACGCTCTTAGATTAACAATGATCCTCCCTAGTAGAATTAGAAGTCTCCGTAGTTACGGTTGTCGCCGACGGCGTAATTCTCCCGGATAACGCCGACTGTGATATGACGATGTCAACTAGAGATAGGCCCGACGAACTACGCGAAGGAAAGGTAGACCAGGTACGTTGTTTTCGTCGCGTTCTACTACGGGATGACGGTCAACTCCCCCTGAAATGTAGAGGGCCCGCGCCGCTACGCCAACCCTCTGGAACGAACTAAGTCCCCTTGTCTAAGCTGCGGTTTCCACTCTCAGAATGGCTTGGTTAGCTTCCCTCCAGAACTGATTCGTTGACAGAATACTTAGGTTTCGGGAGCGGTCGTCCAACAGTCTACGCCATCCCGCAACAACCGTGGCGGTGGCCATTCTATGAGAAACGTAATCTAGGGGTCTGCCCACACTATGCAGTTAGCGTCTGACTTCGTCGTAGAGTTTCCGAAGGAGGCGCTCGCGATATAAATAATCAGGAGACGTTATCAAGATCAGTAATGCCGCGTTAAGCATAGATTCGGATTCGACGAGCTAACGTACCGAAGCTCGCTTAGAATTTCAAAATTCGCCCGGAGACGGTACTTTCTCGAATTACTTTCCTATTGTTAAACCAGGCACTAAATAAGGTACCGCCACAGTATCTGCGTAATCACAATCACTCTCCTTCTCCATGCACGTCCAAATGTATCTCGTCGACCGGAACTCCACGCTGCAAAGCGACGTAACATGGACGAGTACTGTAACAGCCCGACCGGCAGTTCTACTGCCATCACTTAGAGGATGACGCACAGAAAATCCCCCTGCGGCTGCAACATGACCTGCTGGCCCGCGTCGACCTCGATCCGCTGGCCTTGAACCACGGCCTCTTCGCCCACCGCACAGCCGAAGTGGGCGTTGAGCGTGATCAACACGGCGCGATAGTCCGTGATGGTCAGGAACGTGTCGTCTCGCATGACCCTCATGACTTCCCACCCTTTGACCTGCTGAAATGGAGGGTTAGAGATTTTTTCCGCGCAAACAAGCAAGAAACTAAGTAAGTAAGGAAGGGGTCGCGTAACGTACACCTTCCAGACTGGTCTTCATCTTTTTGCGCAGGATCTTGCCCATCCGTGGCTTTTGTAGGGTGAGGATCTTGTCGTCTCCCCAGTGTCCGTTGACGATGCGTTGAGTTCGTGCCCATCTCGCCAGTTCTTCCACGGGGATGTTGAGCGTCTTGGGGGAGTCGGTGGTGTTCATCTTAAGGAGGAAGATTAGCGCAAGGAGTGAGGGCGGAACTGGGCGACGGGCTCGCGCACCTGCACTTACTCTTAGACTTGTTCCTATAGTTGAGCGGTGTTTTCCCGCGTTCGTTTCACTTGTAGGGTGGTGGATCCGTCCAGTGAAATGGAGGATTGCGCGGGTTTAACAATCGATCCGACGGGTTTTGTGCTGTCTTCTGCTGCGTGTACTGTTCCGTGCTTGCTGCGGCGTGGGATTCTACATGTGTGGTGTAGCACCGCGCCGTGCACAGGAGGAGATAATAATCTGGACGGGTTATGCTAAATGTTGGGTACAGGCGTAAAGTTAAGCTCTTACGTGCCCACCTAAAAGTTACTCTTTTGCGGGGAAGCCTTGGCGGACGCTAGTGAGGTGGGTCGCAGTGAGTACCAACCAGCGAATCTCAGCGTAATATTAGACAAGAGTGCGGGACGTACGAGACGTCCGATTATATTCCATTAGGCAACTTCATGGAGAAGCTCGGTAGAACCGAAAAGGTGTGGGAATATTAGTGATAATAATACAGATATCTAAAAGAGTATAAGTTATTATTAGCAGGAACTAATCCTAGCAGGCAGTCTTGAGCCTCCCAGTCTCCGGCCAGCCGGTCCGTTAATTCCCGTCCTCGCCCATCCCTATACCCATGCGGATGGAGAGACGTCTCTTCCAATCCCTGAAGATGTTAATCTCCTGTGGGCGGCAGAAGTACCAGGCAACACCCTCGGGCACACCTTCCTCGATGAAGATCCGCAAAGCGCGGTCTTGATACAGTAGGTCAAGGGAGAGTCCATTCCTCTCCGCCACATCAAACGCTTTTCTGAGCTCAGCTCAGAGCGAAGGGTCCGTAACCCTTGACTGTTGCCTTGTGACGTACGCTCGTAGCCTACTATCGTGAAGACCCATCGATCCCTTCAGCTCGGGTCCAGCCATCTCCGAGCGAGCCGGAGAGTTGATTGGCATTGTCGCGTTGGTGTTTGTCTCGGTCTCGTTCTCGGACTTTGTGTCTGTGGATGTCGCTCAGGCATTGTGTTGCTGGCGGGTACTCAATTCGAGGCCTGTGCTTACCTATCGAAAACCAATTAACGCTGAAGGTCAAAGGGAAGGTCATCATACGTAGCCGGCATTCCATAATAAGTAACGTGCGCTTTGAGCAGTTTGAAGGATTCTGGTGTCATCTTATGATGGATTCCTCTGGCATTTACCCAGCAAAACGGCCCCAGTTCGCAAGACGTCGGACAGCGCATAAATACACATAGATCATATAGGAAGGGTGGCTGCCCCAGCTGGCTGGGTTCAGTGACAGTCTCCCAGCTCCGTGGTTCCGGCATAGGATCCCTACCCGATACCTGATTTCCCTCGTCACCTCTTGTCGTGACGGAGTAGGTGACGGATAGGGGATTGGGTGCTACGAATTGGAACAAGAGGCTGACATGAAGAGCGTGGCCTTCCTGAGAGTGTAGATCCCAGTCGAGCAGTTGCCTGTCCGCTACAGGCCAATCAATCTCAATCCCGACGTAATCCTTTGTGACGTCTGGTTGCCCAGGATCCGTGACAGAGACGACCACTGTGGTACGGTCGTGTCGCGCTTGTCGGTCTCCAGTCAGCCGTTGGCACCGCTTTCTCCAGCCGGATTTTCAAGACATGACGCCAGTAGCTGCTGGGAGAAACCGCCATGTCGGCCTCCGACTAGACGGCGATGATCTTGGTATCCAGCTCGACCCTCCACTCGACCGAATAGTGGAGACGATATCGTCCATTTACCTTGTTCGGGTGCCCGTCTCCCTCATCCGAATCCGACACCTGTTCCCGGACTGCGGGAGGAGGATGATTTGAGGAAGGTGGAGTGCTCTCAGCACCGCACGGAATATTCTCGCTCGCTCGGTCGGTTGTGACAGTGTTAGCGGTCGGCAATGGAGCACACGACTGTGAAGTACGAGTAAACTGAGCAGCCATTCCAAAAGAAATGGCCGATCCAATCCTGGATGGCGGTTCATAGCATCTGAGGGGCTTAGGGAGAGTCTGGACTGTTCTAATGTGACG
Source organism: Phialophora verrucosa (assembly GCA_002099365.1). Lineage (NCBI taxonomy): Eukaryota > Fungi > Ascomycota > Eurotiomycetes > Chaetothyriales > Herpotrichiellaceae > Phialophora > Phialophora verrucosa. The sequence goes on along the minus strand of MSED01000014.1, from coordinate 2,307,881 downwards.
GCGAAGAAAGAAGAATGTGAAGCAGCCGAAGAGGGAGTGTGTAGGAGATGGAATGCGCAATCTCAAGTGTAATGGAATGTGTAGCGGCTTATGCTTGGGCCTTGAGCACTCCTGCCTTTTACGAGTGAACACCCTCTTGCCGCGAGCTCACATTCATATCGAGCTCGTCACCGGTACTAGTATCACTCCCACATAGCGTTAGCCGAGACGAGCGGCCACCTCTAGGATGATCCATCCTAGCCGCAGCTGAGCGTGTACCTATGAAGACAGCAGCCATAGCCTGGAGCGTGCGCACCTAAGGAGATGAGCAACTTATGAGAGGCTCTGTTCAATAGAATCCGGCTATCCTATACATCGGGTGATCACCGTCTAAAGCTAAGTGTTGAAATAGGCACTAAACGAGGCACCCTTACGGTATCTATACCTAAAAGTCAGCCTCGCACAGCCTCGCGGTGGCAAAGAGGACCCCGGAGTAAAGGCCTTATAGCAAATGAACCCCATAGTGGTAAAGGCATCAATTCGGGGGTCTCTCGGTCGCCGAAGACCATCCTGCAACGGTCATCTTTAGAATTACAAAACAGGCGCCTCCTAGATATATAAACGGGGCTGAAGACCTCTATGAATAAGTATATAGACAGCACCGTAATAACACACACACACAAACACACATATATACACACACATATATATATATATATAAAAACAGCCCCTCGGCACAACACATCCCTATCTGTTTTAGAAGCAGCCCCCTTACCGTCGCCTTCCTTTCTTATTAAGACCACGGCCCCATATCGATGTGTCGATGAGACTTACCCTTAAGGTCTCAATTTCTCGATCACGCTCCTGTACCTGGAGCTCAAGACTCTATATGCGACCTTCTAGCCCCTCTTCTGCCAATTCAGCTGAGACTCCATGTGCAAGCAGGCGACGCGATAATTTTCGTCCGAGATCAAGTGCGAAGTCACCGCCACGGATGACGAGCGCCTCGAAGCTGCCATATAAGAGGGAGGTGTAGTTGGTAGCTGCAAATTGTGACAAGAGCTTCCTCATAGGTTCCTCTTTGCTTGTGTCGGAGGCGATGTTGTCATAAACAGCTTCAACGGCTTACGTGAGTTCCTGCTCAGCAAACCCCACCGAGCAATCCATTTTCCTTAGCGTGACGATTGTCCGCGGAAGGGCCAATTCCTGCAGCCCAGAGAGTATATGGTACTTTGTAAAACTGTATACTTCTATATGGGTGAGCGATTGCTCCAAGTAGGAAAAAGCTTCGTAAGGAAACTCCCGATCCTGAAAAGCTCCGGCGGCAGTTTTGTATGCAGTTATAGCGGGTGGAACCCCAGCACACCTGCCCAGTGGAGTCAGCGGGTGTATACTACATGATTCGAGTATCGCACTTTGGAGGCCTGGATCTTCGGCTTCCAGGGGGTCTAGTTCTGTCGCTGGATTATCCGGTACATCAAGCTGCGGCTCATCCGCTGCGACTTCCGCTTCAGGCTCTGGGTCGTCTGCTGGATCAGGGGGAGCATCATTAAACGCGGCTTCATTTAGTGTTTCGTCGGCACCTTCATTCCTCTGTATCACTGGTTGACTGTCCTCCCTTGCTTCCGATGCATGTCTTCCACTGCCTGTCTCACTTGGAACTCCAACGACTCGTGGAACTGGATCCGGGCTTTGATAGTCACCCAAGTAAAGCTATGTTAAACCTCTTTCAACCGTCTGGGAACTTGTGTGCCTCCAGTCAACGCATCCTTCTGACGACTCCTTCCAGCCTAGTTCAACTAGTCTCTGAAGCGACGGCGAGCCAGACTCCGAAAGAAGGGCCTCGTGAACGGTGAATTTGCGATCACCTTCTCCCGCGCGGATCGTGATACAACTACTGCGCAACAGTCTAAGCATGTGTAAGCACTCAATCAACACTCGTCCGTGGGAAAGAAGTAATACTGTGTGAAGTTATTCAGATTTTCCATCGGTTTAACATTCGAAATCTGCAGGAATTACTATAAGTCTACGAACGCTCTAACGATAGAATTGTTCGTCCAGTTTGCGGGGCACGGTATCTCGGGCGGGATCCTACATCGATGTCTGAAGTGGTGTTGAGGCGCTTGAGTGGCGCTCCATTGTAGCTGTCGAGAAACAGCACCTTTCGTGCCCTTTCGGGATATCCTTGCCCACTTCAAGATAGGAATTGCACAGGATCAAAGGCCATAATACTATATAGGGTCCAATCTCTCAGCATCGCAGCATGCACAGATCCAGCACATGATTAAACATAGAGCGTTCACATATCCCCAAATAGGACAGGCCGCTAATTGTAGAACTGACGCAGTCAGTGATTTCGGTGGCATTGCTCCGTACCTCGTACTCGTCTCGGCTGCTTGGCTCGCTAACCTCTCCTGAATCCAATCCTACGATGTACCCGCCGTTCAACTTCTAAACAATATCCATGATCATGTTCACCAGCTGCAACGAAATGGTCGATTCCTTTCCGGGTTGTGAGATAATTCTGCGCTGCACTGAAGCTATCCCTGATATCCTCCCGAGTGGCCAGTTCTCTGGTTACACGGTGCTCAAACTTACAGATAAGCTGGCTATAATGTTAGGATTCTTACTTCGCGAGGATGAAGCCTATAATTAATTAAAAGCTTATGAAATGCTTAACCCGAATATTGTGCGTGCCCCTAAAGTTTATCAGCATTTCATGGACTCTAATGACCGTGGCTATATCATCATGGATCTCATGAAAGTTACGATTAAAAATTCCATTTCCGAAAGCTCTAAGGAAAGCTGTATATCACGAATTTGGAGTATTTCGCATCTATCGAGTCTCAGGAACCAGGTCTACTTATAGGGGGGTCTTCTCGCGGCTTCCTCTTCGGCGAATTAGATTATTCTATATTTAAATCAATTTAACATATAGAGGCGTGGTTTAATGGCGGCTTCTGGACCCGGGGACTAAGATATCGTTCGCGGGGCTGGATTTAGTATTTTACTATCTGGATCTCTTTCCTTAGAACATTCTCTGGCTTGACGATCAACCGCCTTGTGTGCTAGATTAGGCATCGGCAGGATTCTACTCGAGAATATTTAAGCGATACTCTCAGCTTATCACTAAATAACCAGTGGTGAGCGAGGTTATCCTAGACTAATACATCTCACAGTTTAAGGCGGATCAAGTTGACCGAATACTTAAAGCATGGTGGAACAACCTTTAATATTGTTGTGGGCTAGTCCTTTCTCCTTTGGTCCCACGCAACGTAGGTAACCCTTAGTATAGTTCACCTAGAACAGCAGAGATAATTAACGTTACCCTTGATCCCGCCGAGCTTCTACCTCTCTATTATCCTCCCCCCAGGAGCTGTCTTGTTGAAGTACCACTCGCAGGAAAGCTGGTGGACATTATACGCAGATCAAGAAGAATTTATCTCGTTAATTAGCGTGAAGCTTTAAACTAAGACGTCTATATATTCTAGTAATGAGTAATAATTCACATATTAGATATGTCCTCGAGTCAAAACAGGACTTATAATAAGATCAGTCGATATATAAGTTAGATGCGGTACGAAGGCGGGGTTCGTTTCTAAGAACTATCATTCCTTAAGTAGATTGATCCTGATCAGGTTCACCGGTCGAATCCCTCCTTAATGCTCTATTGTTCTCGATAACCCTATATGCTGTACGTCGTAGTTCGAACGATTACGGCCTAAATAAGGTTTATTTTCTAGGCGCCGATCATCTCTAGGCCCGAATTGGCTACTTACGAACATATTTTAAGTTCGCGTCCGGGATTCTATAATCGTGACCCCAGGTCTCCAGTTCGTGGTCAGGAAACGCGACCGTATAATGCACCGACTGATCACGACGCCGAACATGCTCAACCTCGCAGTCTTGTCCCCATGACCCAGCAAGCCTTGCAAACCTACCGAGGACCGCATCTCATCGGTCTACCTAACCCTTCCGGCGCTCATCCCCTGATTCGGATGCTGAGGTTTCTCGTAGTAACGCACTCACTCGCCTGACAGGACCACAAACCCCGAACTCCTTCTCAAAGCCGCGTTCTGCCGTTGTGACCAACTTTGAAACATTTCGCCTGCTTCTCTGCACCAGCTCTTCCCCCGCCTGCCATCGTCTCACCTCTTCGTACCTCACCTTTCCTATGGTCCTCTCTCCCGTAACCCTCCTATTTTTCGTACATCCGACAACCCTCTGACTTCTCCGTAGATCTCGTCCCCTTCCAGTCTTAGCGATTCCGGGTACCCATGGACTCCCCTCGTCTATGGATATAGCTGATCAGGGAGGAGCTCACGCTTTCGGATGCGCTTACTGATGAACGCAATATCCTCCATTTATTACACTATCCAAAGATGCAGATCGAGTTTATTGCCGTGCTTCTTGGAAATAAGAATGAGATACTCCATATCGTTGCACGTTGTCTCAACGTTCACCCGAAGGCTTACAAGATGCTAGATGGCGACGATTGGACGTTTAGGAGTTTCAATCTAGGTATTCCTGTTCATGTTGACTGGAATGGGCACAGCTGGGTGCTGTTCCGCGTCCCTTTCCCATCTAAACTTGGAGAGGACCTTTTCCCTGGCAACGTCGACGAGAAAATCCGATGTGAAGCGGCCACCTATCTCTATATTCACTAGTGCTGCCTAGAAGTCCCTATCCTTATGCTCTTGGGCTTTAGCTTTTCTACTAAGATGAGTATAAGCCTCTTTCTCTAAATGAGTATTATGATCAAGTCTAAATAAATATAGTTTATACCTCTTAAGTGCACCTCGTTCTTATTCCGTCTTCAACGATAGCTCGTCAATCGACTTCACACTCGCGAGATTTTCATTACTATCGTCTTTTATGCCCGACAACCGAGTACCTATCCTTCGTACGGGCTACCTTATCCTCGAGTATATTGAGGACGGGCAGATGCTTTCTAAGGTATATGGTTCTCGGAGACAAGATCTATCATGGCGACAGAATCTGTTCCGAAACCTATGTCGTCTTATAATATCGTTAGCCAAAACCCCCAACCCCGAATTAGTTCCCTCACTATTAATAATTAGAGATTCATCTCACTTTCTAACTGCCTTCAAGCCCTAGTAAATAAAGGTGTTCCTACTAACATCTCCCGCTTACGAACCTACGAATGTATAGAATGTTATGCATTAGACCTTCTAGCCTGTCATAATAACCCCCCTCGCCATTGGACGAATTCAATGAATGATGAGATGGATGGGCGGAGACAGATATCCCCATAGGACTAATGAGGTCTGTCGTGCCGCAGTTCATCAATTTGAAGACCAAACGCGGCCCGCTTTTCTTTGGCCTGACTAATCTTCATTAAAGCAATGTGTTTGTCGACAAATCGGGGCGGATAAAGGCGGTAGTAGACTTAGAATGGGCATGTTCACTTCCGCTTAAATGTTGAGACCTCCATACTGGTTGACTAATCAGAACTTGGATCTGAACGGAGCCAGCCTTATCGAGTTTTCCAACGTGCGAAAAGAGTTTATGGCCGAGTTTCGACAACAGGAAAGCTTTCACATATTGGAGATTCGTCGAAGCGTCGTCATGGAGGAAAGCTGGACCCTGGGATCTTTTCTGGTACTTCCATGCGCTTGAATCTACGGTAGGGTTCTTTGATATCTTCATGCAGCATATTATACCCAGATACTCGGAGGACAAAGAATTTCCTGATATTTTAGGTTATTGTTGAGCTGAGGCGCTATTTGCAGTCATATATATATATACTATTATATAGCTGTCTGTCTTATTTATAGAGGTCTTTACGCCTTCTTATATATCTAAAAGACGCCTATACCTCTCTACCTCAACACCACCACCCGAGGCACCTCTGAGGCACTCGGGGGCACTCTAAGGCACTCTAAGGCACTCGGAGGCACTCTAAGGCACTCTTGAGACGCGCCGTTATCTCACGGCGCCGACGAGGTGCCTCGGAGTGTGCCTGGTTCAACAGTTATTAAAGGATTAACACGAGTGAGGTGATCCGAGCGAAGCTTAAGGAGAGGAAGAGCTATCTTAGACAGCTATCCATGGCAGCGTCTGACTCGGATCCGGACAGTGACGAGGACGTTCATTTTCTCTTGGCCTAGGCCGCGGCTCCAGAAGAAGACAACTAATTTACAGTGCTCGCATACATCTTTTTGGTAGGCAATCTTGGCTTGTTGATAAGCGTCCTCCTTGTCCTTGTCCTTGCCTTCCAAGGCAGCTAAGGTTTTCGGGTTCGACTGCGGCGGTTTGTATGTCGTGAATTCTTTCCTGTCCATGGTAGAGATGATCTAAACGGAACGTGAGCCGGAGACGATTACCACGCAGGAGGACGTTGAAGAAACTCTATTACGGCGGATAGATTGTCCTGAGTCCGATGGAGTGTCCCAAGTGGAGAGAAGTGGCTTTGTTGACGCAAATTAAGAGAGTTCTGACTGTACGGGGCAGTCTGCGTATAAGTATTCACCTCTGAGACTTGGCGGCACTCAAAGCTCGACTCAATGCGTCCAGGATAGAACTTCGGGTGAAACCTCCGATGAACAATGCCAATATCACTCGGCGAATCTCACTTCAGGAATACGTACAAGCTAAAATGTGCACAGTCGAAGAACCAATCGAGGGGACCTTCAGATGTGGGCATAAGGGGAAAGACATACTCAATCTATTACCCATCCTTGCGACGATGTTTTGGCAGGTCGAGCATGCCAAGGGAAGAAGAGGAGTGAAAGGGAAAAAGCCGAGGGTACTTCAGCAGGTTTGACCGTCCTGAGTGTCGCAAGAAGCCTCCACACGGTCGAAAGAATGGCGAAGGTACGGGTGGTGGTGCGTCGGGTGGCATCACCAGCGGACCAACGGTCAAAGTTGGTGCGTGACGATATGAGGATGTCCTGGTGAAACCATGGAACTGCGTTAATGGCCAAATTTTACATTCATTTTACAGGGCATTCAGCAAAAGGTGGACATGAGCGACAATAGCAGCCTTGAAAGGTCCCAGCTATTTAGCCTGTCGTCCACCTGTAACTCGATTCGAAGGCACGAGATGATGGATAAAGGGGTCGAGGGAGAATGGTTCGTGCCCCCGGTGGCGCCTTAGTGAGGCGGCGTCTCTACAGACCCTGGAGTGATCTTCCCAACCCCATTCCCTCGTCGTCCTTGGAATTGGTGACTTCCCTCAAAGTGTACTCTTGTTTTCTCACACAGCTTTCGCACGTGTGGACAATACTGGAATGGATCCTGTCGATTCTCAAGGCGCTATTGTTAGACCACCTCCGGAGACGAGATACCTAAGTCATGGATTCGCTGCCCATGTTTACGTGACATTCGATTCCCAATTTGTGATAAAGCGACCGAAGGTTTTCGTTGGGTACGACGATCGCTGGGACATCTTCCATGGCCTGGTTGATAATGAGAGGATGATCTATGAGCGCCTAGGTGTCCACGATGGAATTATTGGATATCACGGTACGATCCAAATAGCAGATTGATCCAGATGGTATGTGCCAGTGATGGCGGCCTGAACGATTATATCACCAACAACCCGAACCCGGATCAGCAGACGCGTTGGAAAATGATAACACATATCTCCGACACGACACTCAACATTCATTCACGCAATGTCGCTATCCAGGACACCAAGACCGACAACGTGCTCATCCATCACGGAATACCAAGGATCTGCGACTTTTCCCAAGGGATCCTGTATTCCCTGGCTGAGAAGATGCAGGATGCTTCCCCGAAGGAGGTATTCAACAACGATCTCTTTGGGATTGGTTGTGTTCTTTATTCTATTTCGACCTGGGACGTCTTCAACTAAAATTTCTACGAACATGGGCCCTGGCCCACTTCGAACGACCTGAAGCCGACGGGAAATATCGAGGTCGGGACGATTATCGAAAATTGCTGGCGAGGAAAAGTATAGGTCTACTGAAGATTTCACAACAATATCACCAGAAATCTTCACAAGAATGCCACCAGAGTCTAGATGAAATGAGGATGCCGAGTCTTCGGTCATGTCAGCTATGACAACATGGGTGTTTCTTCAGTAATTTACGGCGGAAGATGTCTAAAGGCACAAAGCATTCGATTCTGGAATTGCACTGTAGAGAAGCCTAGCCGGAGAATGGGATTACTACGGCTGCAGTTCGAAATCCTGCAAGTTACAATTCTTGCCCACCTGCTACTTTGTTTGTGAGAGAGCTCGTGGGAGCTATTGTTGGCGGTGAAATATTGCCTGGATTCGCCATAATCCAGAATCATCCGCAATCCGTCGCGCCTTCTCGAATCGGTTTGATTGTATGGAGATCCTGTTTAGGCTTTTTGGACTAGGAGTCTGTGGTTCCATGAAGCTTCCTTAGGTGGAAGTGGAGAGGCTTGGATGGTATTAGTACCGGAATCTCAATTCGACAGGGCTCGAGACGTTCGATATATTAGTGGCCATTCTCCCGTCGCGAGCATAAAAAAGGAGTTCTTTCTCCTTCATAAATCATCGAGGCAGCCGCCTCGCAAACCACTCTCTGGCAGCACGCGCATGGAATAAAATAAGCGAAACTGGTGCGTGGTCTCGAATTTGCGCGTCGCTTAACCAAATTCAATGCCAATCACATCGCCGACGTCGGTGGGAAAGTGGAAAGGGCTTCAATCCGAATCAAAGGGCAAGGACACGAGACCTTTCAAGATTGATAGTATAGTATGGTAGGTGGGAGGAGCTTCCTCCCCATCTAATGGCATGGGAGTAGCTGATGTTATATCAGACATAGGCGTTAGGAGCAGACCGTGGGAATGATAAGGTTGAGCAACAGCAGGTGGAAGAAGTTAGAAATTGGGAAGGAACATGGGCGAGTGTTGATGTCTTGTGCAAATGTGAGAAGGGCGAATGAAATGCTTCCCTCCCACCAGATTCATACTAGGTCTGTCTGATCGAGCGGTAAAGGCTGACACGGTGCATCTAGATGCCAACACTTCGACCGCGGCGCCCTCGTAGGCAGACCTCCCTCTCCTCCGATCCTCTCTCCCCCCCGCATGCTGCAAGAACTCCGTGCAGTAACGCGCGCGAAATGGCGTTACGGATACGGGAACAGCTGCGGGACGGGTATCAGGCCCGGTCAGGGGTAGTGGTTGGGCCAGCGGTGAGGAGCCGGAAGGGCTGCCTTGTGGCAGCGAAGACTGACCTTCCGCATCGTGAGTGAATAGATTGTTGCCAGATTACCCCCGTCGGCTTCCCGGTTTCATCGAGAACCGGTCGCAAAACCCTTCCACAAAGTGGACATCGCCTGGCTGTCCTCGCTCACAAGACCGATGCTGAGGTGCAACTTCTCCTCGGCAACGACAGCTACCGCTGCCACGACCCCTTGTGCACCGAGCCGACACACATTTGTGCCGAATGCAAGCGGAAGCACGAAGACCGCAAGATGTGCACAAAGGGCGACTGTTGTTGCGGAAAATCGTCAATGGCGTGAGAATCGTTCTGCATCCGCACACATGTCCACACAATCCTCCCTGCATCCCGGATGAGGAGGAGCGTGTGGCTGTTGTAGACGAATGGCGAGTGACTTCGTGGAAGGAGAGCCGACGGTGGGACTTTACAACATATCGATACCTCAACATTTACATTAAATGCATCGGTCCCGTCAGCATCAGCATCAAATGCATCAACACCTGTTGCACCAATCCTTGGCGCGGTCACAGTTCAACAACACCCAGGCATCAGCATCAGTCCCAGCCGCATTCTCACGCGATGTCAATCAGACCCGAAATTCAGCTGTATGATCCAACATAAGTGTCACATTAGACCCGTACCAACACACAAAAAGGATGGATGCTGCTCCACACTATTTCAGGAGGAGGGCAGCACATAAGAGATACAATGTATGGAAACAAAATGGAATGAGGATATAAGTAGGAAGAAGAATTCGCGGCAATTGGCCATTCTTCACTCTTCTCCCTCAAAGGCTTCTGCCAACAAAGCGGCGCCTTGGTCCATGCCATGCCCACCCCCCGCACACTTGTCAAAGCGCAGTTCACACAGCGGCAGCAGATATCGAGAAGGATCGCTGTGCAAAGCTTTCCCGCTCCCAAAGTTCTGTGTGAATCCGGGACAAGCATTGTGCACCTTTCGGCACAACCGTCAATCGCAACCCTTGAATGGCGTCTTCTAACCTTTCGATCCCCTGGCCAACCTTCACGTGGCAAAGAAACGATCGCGGCGTCTGGAGAGAAGTTCTTTTGGAAATTGCACCGGTACCTGGTCCTGCAGCTGCTGTGAAGCTTCGAGTTCCGAAGATGGGAAAGAAGAGAAAAGTACGCGAAGCTGCACAGAAAGGATGTCATCGCTGTTGGATTATCGCACGAGCAGCTCAGGCTGTGAACGAAGAATACGAGGATGTCCAACCTCCTGATTATATTGAAGGTTCATACATCACATGCGCGTGGTCTGGCTCTGAGCTCTCTGGGGGTGGCCTGTGACTATCGAGGTCGCGGTCCGAGGGAAGAGATTTACGTCCGGGTCTTTATGGGACACTCAACCAATATTCCACGGCAGGTTCAATGGTTGCCACTAGGGCGCATTATCAAAGAGGAAGGTGTCTTACGAACCTGACCCTGACCACGACGATTATTCTGGAGATTGTTTCGGCCTGTTGTGGTCGGAAGAATTACACCAGCAGTGGTTGTGGCTAGGATCGCCGTCACAAAACACCTTGAATCCACCCTCGTTCGGGGACGATGCGTCAGATGATTCGACCGAAGTTGATGAGTTCTCATACCTGTGGAACGACTTGGTGAATCGATACACCGATCGAGAGCTGTCCAACCCTGACGACACGCCCACAGCCATTTCTGGCCTGGCTATCCTGCTTAAACAGCAACTCAGCCCGCAAAGGACGTATTGTGCTGGCCTTTGGGAAGAGCGTTTTGTGAGACACTTGCACTGGTATCGTGATGATGACGGTGAGATCGCCCGAATTCCTCATACCGGGTCTCGTACTTGGTCATGGGCGTCTCATCCTGAGAAGGTGAAGTACGTCAACACCACGCTTGATCTACTTTACTCCGAGTAAGTGACGCTGAATGTTGACGCATCCAAAGACGACGACCTGGAGACTCTCGGTCGACTGCATAAAACCTGGAGATTTGGCTATGCAGGCTTTGCTGAGGCTCCCATAGAAGGCCCGGTGCTCGACATTTACCTTCGAGAGAATGATGAGACTGGGGTATCCTTTGAGCTGTTACATAGCTGTGACCTTCCGGATGCCGGTGACGACCCCGATTTCACTCTCTATGAGCGGGAGGAACAGATCGAGTCATCACAATCGGAGAGCCGAGGCCGCAAGGCTCACCTCATTGCCCTGGGTATGTTGAGTGGACATACTATAATGAGCCACCTTGTTCTCGTCGCGGACACAGAAAAGTCGGACAGATACTTAAGGCTCGGAATTTGTGACGTGCATCTGGCAGGTGAAGAAGAGCTCATTAACTAGATGGCGTCGAAGTGGATAAAGCGTTTTTAAGCAGAGACGGATTACAATGACTTAACAGTATATAGTAATGTCGTAATACTCTAGGGTACAAGCGCTGTCCCGGAAATCAGGACAAGGGTTCGCGACGCTTCTCATGCAATCTTGGTACTACTATATTCTCCGTTTCATCTCTTCATTGAACTTCTTAACGCTCTCTGGACCGGGAAAACGAGGTCGACGGCAAGGCCAGGCGGACATATGTGATCCATTTTTGATCGTGAACAATCTTCTGTCGACGGAAGGGGTAAGAGCATTGGCAGTGATAACTGCCCTAGAAGGCAATGCCCGAAGACCTCGACGTTACGGTGGAAACTCCACCGGGTTCAGATCTAACCTGCTACCTATCCAAAGCAAGCGAGATTCCACAGAGAGGCCATCCAAGGCAAGTGTATAATGGTCGCGACGAGTCTCCGAGGCAGGTTGAATCCCTCCCCCTTCGAAAAGACTATCCGATACCCACGGAAGTCTACTGGGTCAGCACAGACAGTCACCAAGCTAAGATAAAGGTAGTTCCACAGCTTGAGAATGGCTGAAGGCGGTCTGCCAACTGTGAACAAAGCCATAAGGACACCTGGTGTATTAGATCATCGGCGGCCCTAATTTGTCGAGCCTAGGCAATAGGAAGACCACAACCTCACTTCGGTATCCCACTCTTCGGCCTCCTTCTCTCACGGATGAACTCAAGTCGTACGCATGAAGGGGAGCTCCGGTCAATCAATCTCAGACAACGTTTGCAGGCTGCTTCCAGAGACCAAATACCTAGAAAGGGGGAGAGTGGAAAGAGCACCATTCCACACCAAAGAGCAAGCACACGAGACCTTTCAAGATTGATGGTATGGTGTAGTAGATGAGAGGAGCTTCCTTCCTATTCCACGATTAGTTTAGTACCAGCGGTGCAAAGTGGGAAGACCTTACCTTTAAGTTCAGTGCACAAACAGGGCATTCATTTCCTTTTCTTTACTCTAACACACCACAGAAGAAACGCGCCCGTCGGTAGAGTGATCCAAGGTGCTTTGTGTCAAATCTAGAGTCCTTCAATCTGAAATGAAGAGTGGTTTCCCGTCCACAACGGGAACCTCCCGGAACTCAACGAATGTCTATGCTGAGATCGTCAGAAAGATGGCATATCGGGCCGCACTTGTCCTAGAGCTTCCTGGTGGTCGCTACGTGCATATCGTAGAATGATGCGAGTGCAATTATAGATCAGGGCGACCGAACCGTCCTGGTATACCCTCAGAGAGATGACGTGCTCCAATGACGCGATACTTAAGGACCAGTTTCGGAGCGGGACCCCGAACGGAAAGAAGGGAAGTGAACAATCAAATTACTTTAGTCATACTGTCGTGCGCGGGGACGAGAAAGACGCTGGCAAGAGTCACGCGCCATGGGGGTTAATTAGAAGAGAGGGAAAAAGGTAGTTCAGGATACACTTGGAGAGAAAAGGGTCTGGCTGCCCCGTCATATTTTCGTCTCATCGTCGTGCTCTATCTCTCTCTGTGGAGGCCTTGTTCGTGCCGTTTTGTTTTCATGCCATATCTCATACACTGGCCGCAACGTCCTGGTACAACTTGGGATCGTGGGCCGACTGCTCTGTTGCCATCGAGCCACGATCCGCATGTCCCTCCAATATCTTGCCTCTGGCCCATCAGCTCACTGCCTGTTGCTGCCTCCAGCTCATGATCTGCGTCGACTGTGGAGTAGCCGGCGACGTTCCGGGCTTGGGCACTCAGGAAGGCCTGTAAGCTTTGTCGCCGAGTAAGCCTGCGCGCTTTTGACTTTGCCGCAACCAATCGCGACACCTACCCACGGCTAGTTCTCTGATCGCGTCTTTTAGGCCCTCTCGGAGTATATCCCAGTCAAAGGATGTCATCTGGGGATCGTGGGGACCGATTTCGAGGAAGTCGCTGAGGTGAAGTTGTGGGGATGAATGTGTCGGAGGAATAATCTGGATTCGCTTGCCCTTTCGCTCAGATTCGTTGGTCGCAGGATTGGTTACCCAGGTTTCCAGAGTCACCTCCGAAATACGCCCTGCCCACTGGTGTCCCTTGTACTCGACTGGTCCATCTTCTCCCTTGTATGAGAAATCTCTTCCGAGTATCTCTCTGCGGTCCCGAGGGATATTGAGGTTGTCGCAATTGCGGAGGTCGAAAGCAAGCGGACATCTGTGTTTTGGAGATTCGGTGATGTTGACGAGAACCGCGATCGAAGGTGGAGGGCTGCTGTTGAGCAGAAGTTGGGCGTTTTGTTCAAGGTGTTGATGGGTTTCGGAGAAGCCGATCTCTATCGCCAATTTCATCTCTTTTTCTCTGTGGATATTCTGAACGCTGAGTACGAGGTCGGGGATTTTCACCGAATCTTCAAATTCCTCAGCAAACGCACTAATTTCTGTGCGTTGGCCAAAGCTGATCTTGCTCTGGAGAGGTTCATGAATAGCGTGTACGGCACGTCCGAGGTGTTCTCGAAAAACTTCCACGACGGACTCTTGTACCGGGGAAGGCATGGCAAAGATTTTGAGAGTTGATGTCGCCGAGTTGTATGAAAATCTAGGCCATCTGAAGGTAGGCGGTCAGTTCAAAACTCTCGAACCAATAGAGCGGGAGCTCGAAAGAACAGAACAGTGAGGACGTACGGGGGTGCAGTTTCGTCGTTGAGCTTGAACTCGCTGCGCAGTTTCCACCACTCGGTCGTCGATATCTGACATACGAAAGGCTCCTCAAAGTCCTCGCAAGAGTCGATTCCGTCGGGGTCCCTGGATTTCCACTGATAGAAATTCTTCAGGTACGTACGCGCCCGGTCAAGTGAAGATGCCCTTGCGCTCCGCTCGGGCGAATTTCCTGCAATGTCCAAGATTAGCAAGGGAAAAATCACCAGCAGATTTACTGACCGTGTTGATGAGATGAAAGCGGGCCTGGGCCCGGGCCCTTCACCTCGCCCAGATCCATAGGATATTCGAGGTGTTTGAGACGTTTCAGACGATGTGTATCATGCTCTGTTCACGCGACAGCTTGTTTCCGTGCCGCACAGCGGACACAGGATGGATATCCCAGAGCCCGCGCGCACTGGACACTTGGGGTGTTTGTCGAAGATGGAAGGTGGTGAGGTAAATTCAGGACGACAAGGCAGCGAGACAAGAAAGGCAGCGATGAAGTCATAAATTTCGGGGATTCTCCGGCTGTCAGGAGAGGAAGGGTTGCCGGGGATTCTTCGGCTTCAGAAGAGGAAGGATAAGCGACAGCTGATGTCCCCTGCGGACTGATAGACAGAGAGAGTGGCAGACAGACAGAGAGTGGCAGACAGACAGAGAGTGGCAGACAGACAGAGAGCGGCAGACAGACAGAGAGTGGCAGACAGACAGAGAGTGAGTGGCAGACAGACAGACAGACTTCTGTCCTCCCCACCGATCCGATCGAAAGGCACAGTACCATACCGTAGATCAATGGTGGTAGGCAGCGATCGGCGCAAGAGGGCAGGTCGAGGAGGAGGAGATGAGATGGCAGAGCATCTCGTTGCCTGGGTGAGTTGGCAACGAGCCTGGCGCATCAAGCATGTAAGCAGGCAGTTGCGCCGCATGCCCTGGGCTCTAGCCCAACAGCCGTGGAACTTGATGCCAGGCCCCTTGAAGGCATAATGGCGGAATAGCCTGCCAGTATGACGGGGTGACAGTGTGGCACCACTGAAAGAAGGGTCTGGCAACGAGTAGAGTTCGGTAAAGAACGCGTGGGATAGACACGCGTGGACCTTGGTTTGGAAGGTATACCATACATGAGGACATACTTTTTTTGGCCGAAATCAAGACACGGGTACTAATAACCTGCCGTATTCAATCAAACAACCAAGAGAGATCTTTTGAGCTTACCCCTGCCTCTGCCCTTGCCCTTCCCACCCGTCAGAAGCCATAGCCCGGGTACATTTCTCCAGCGCCGGCTGCGCTGTTCCCTGGTGGCCATAGCAAGGCCGTGTAGTAGGGTGTTGTAACGAATCCCAACGGATCGGTCATGGCGATGTTGGCGCCTCTGCCCAGCAGGAGGTGGACGATGTCCGTATTGTGACGGAGAGCCGCCCAGTCGAGTGGTGTGTGTCCGACAATGTCGGCCACGTCGATGGTGGCACCCCGGTCTAGCAGGAGCTTCGCCACTCCCATAGAACCCTGTACCGATGCAATGTGTAGTGGCCTCAGTTGACACCCGTCGGTCGCCTCGATGTTAGCACCCCTGTCGAGCAGCAGCTGCACCACGTCCTGGTGACCCCCCTGACATGCCCGGTGGAGTGCCGTCTCTCCAACCTGAGTGGACGCGTTGACCTTGGCGCCCTTGTCTAGCAGCAGCTGCACCACTTCCTTGTGACCCCACTGAGAGCAGCGGTGTAGTGAGGTACAGGTGGACGCGTCGGCCGCGTCGACGTTGGCACCCCTGTTCAACAGCAGCTTGACCACGTCTGGACAACCTGACTGGCACGCCCAATGCAGTGCCGTGTGTTGATACATGTCAGTCCGCTCAATGCCAGCACCGGCGTCTAGCAGCAGCTGTGTCATGTCCAGCCAGCCTGATTTACATGCCCAGTGTAACGTTGTGCGTCCCTCGGCGTCGATTGGCGCAATAGCCTGGAGGTTTTTTTCCTCACCAAGCTCGATGTTGCCATCTTCGGTTGGGTATAATGCTGGTCGCAATAAAAGCGCGGAAGCAGCGGCATGGTTTCCGCTCTCAAAGGCAGCAAAAAGGGGGTGGTTGTGCCGCTCCCCTTGAACGCGCACGGTCCACATGTCGCGCGGCAGCGAGTAGATCAGCTTTGGACAGTTGTATTCCGCAAAGATATACAGAAAACTAGTATTGGGGGGGTGACGCCTGGTGTCATCTAGCTGAAGCAGGTTGGATTTGCCGACCCATGTTTTCAAATCGAAACACCTCAAGAAGTCCCCTTGAGGAGTCGCAGTAGATACAGCTTCCTCAGCGTGGTGCCATACATACCGGGTGGCGTATTCGAGAAAGGGGAATACACCCGTAACTGTAGTTCGGAGACGTCTGCAGTCTGCATTATCAGCGTTCGGAAGCGGTCGATTCGGGGGCACGTATCGGGATAGATCAGTCTGGAGGTAGGACGCGCAGCACCGTTTCAGTTCATGATGGCTCCACGCCGGCACATCACCTCCGATATCTGGCCACAACTCAGCAAAGCCGTTGTCCTTGATCAGATAATCGCGGACACATTCGTGGACAAACTGAACCGTGGGTCTCTTGGATTTGGTGAGCCGGGCGAGTCCTTTACACGCGCCGAGCACAAATCGAACCATATGATCGGACGTGGACTGTTCGGGGTCCCACCACTTGAAAAGCGCTGCTGCTCGACCGAGGCCGGCTAAGGCGGCATGGTAGAATTCTTCTATTGTCAGGGGTCGTGCCGCGAATAAGATCCATTGCAAAGCGAGGACCAGATGCAGCATGCTGTCGGTGTCTTTCTTCAGCTTGTATGCGAGGAATTGACTGAGTCCCGATGGGATCTGTTCGAATGTTCTCTTCACGTGGAAGACGTTGCTCCGTTTGGATTCATCATTCAGGATGTCGATCACCCACACGACCCACAGAAACACGCCATCGGCCTTCTCCTGGACTTTGGCTGCGAGCGCCTCTGCGGTCTTCCCCCTCCCACCACTACCGACGCGCATGTGACTATTCACATAATTGGCTATGTCCTCGGCGTGACCTTGTTCCATTTCCAGAATCAGCCGCCGGCCGAAGCGGATGCCAGTAATGGTGGAGGGCCGGCCAGCGAAGCATATGTGGAGCCGGGTCCCGCATTGAATGGCGTTCATACCGACGTCCTCGAAGAAGACAACCACATCACGGATCTCCCCTTCGTCACACTCGTCGAGACCATCAACAAAGCACTTCAAGCGCCGCGGTCCAAGCCTGGCGATTGCGGCAAAGAAGATGTCGCGCAGAACCTCAACGGTCCAGGGTTGGCACTGGAATCCCGCAACAATCCCTTGCAGATCTGCAGCCTGTATGAGAAGCTGCACCAATAGAGCACGATACATTCCCTCTGCCGACTTTTCCAGCCGATCTCCTCCAGCGTTGAAGAAGAAAGAGATGACGATATCGTCTTCACACTGCACTCTTTCAGCATGGGCAACGACGAATTTCATCAATGTTGACTTCCCGGTGGCCGGGTTTCCGGTGAGGCAGAGGAAACCGCCGTGCTGGTAAAAATTGTTCGCCGTGTCCCATTCCAAGTAAGCAGGATGTGTCAAGAACCATTTGCAGGTGGACGGGTCGGCATCTCTGATCGTAGCTCGCCGCGACTCCATCTGGTCAAAAGCTAGCGCCGCCAAGTTTGCCGTGCATTGGGCCGGTGCTGATGTGGCGGGGGATCTGGCGGGCAAGTTGGAATCTCTTGCCGGACTCGTCTGCGCGCGCGAGGAATCAGAGGAGGAACATTGCCAAGGTCGTGGGATTTCGTTGAGTGGGACTCGACAAGCTTCTGCTATCAGGCGCCGTAGGCGTCGAAAGGCGTTTCGTCCCTCGCCATACATTGGCAGTATGAGGACGTCAAAGAGGCCGGCCAGACAGTAGGCGTGATCTTCGGCCCTCGTCGTCGTGCGGCTAAAAGCCCAGCTCATCCGCTCTTCAACCGTGAAGCTGGACAAGGGCAATCCACGAAGGGCATGCTTTGAAATGCGGGTGATATCGTGAATCTGCTGCTCGAGGGTTGTCTTGTTACCGAGAAATTGACCTTCCTGAGAGTAGAACTCGACGCATTTCGGGGCGAGGAGCTCTTGAAGCGTCCAGCCTCGAGTGAACCAGCGGGCCTGTCGTATGTTTGGACCTTGTGATGTGTCGCCACCCGTGACGCGAGGCTGGTGCGAAGACACGTCGGACAGTAAGACGTAGCACTTCGCTGCCGTGGCATACCAGAGAAACATGGACGTGATAGCTTCACGAAGTTCAGTCTGGTTTCCTTTGTTAATGCAGCACGTGTCGATCCAGAAATAGTCCAGACCGTCTTTCCTGGCGAGCAAGGCACCGAATTTCAGCTTAGCACTTCCTGCCTTGGCTATCCAGCTGCTGTTTTGCATATCGTCAAACGTGACCTCTCCTTCCTCGGCACCCCAGGTGTGTGAGATGATGGCGTACGGTGGGATCTGGCTGGTAAGGTGTCTGGTCAGGCTGAGCCTGCCATGCTGATCAAGGTGTATCAAGCGCATCGTCGACGCCGGCTGATGACGGTGGGAAAGGTTCCAGATACAGCTGGCTCAATGGCAGGGAGGCGTGACGTGAAAGAAGTTAATGTATCAAGAAGCATGAATGGGAAGGGGTCGCAGGTGAACCTAAGGGTGCGTATCGAGTGTCTTGTCGCGGCTGTGAAAGCCTCTTCCCCGGGATGACACAGACATCCTGTCGAGACTCGATTGACCCTTTGTCAACGCAGGGACCGTCTCAATGCCAACTTTCCTGATTTCCCCCTGCCCTCACCTGCGGCTGGCGATTGGTAGGTGTGTGTTTTGACACCTTCCCGACGGTCAGCTCGAGACGGATACGGCGAGCATGACAACATGATTCTGAGGCTGCGAGGCCATCATTCCGTCGCTCTGCCGCTTGGGCCAGTAAGAGGGAGAGGGTGTTCGTATCCAGCGAGGCCTCCAGGCTTTCAGGGAGTCCGTCCTCCCCGCCAGGACTGGTGGTTCTCTCCACTTCTCCCTGGAATGCTCGACCGGAATGGCCATGGGACATTCAGCACATTGAGCATGAGGCACGTGCGCGAGTCCAGCAGAGGCTGTGAGCAGCCTGTTTAGCGGAAATCCGACTTTGCAGGACCGCCTCCTGGTGTTGTCAGGTGTGATTCATTCGAGCTGGTAAGCGAAGTGAGTTTGAAGTCGACGAATAAGCAACGGCGACCCCGCGTCCACCGCCTTTCTGCATCTATGGGGCGGGCATTTCACCAATCCGCGGCAGGCCGTTCGATCTCCCTCCCCCTGCGCACATTTCACACTTCATCACCACTCGCTGTATCGAGCGTGCCTCACTTGGGCTTTCTCATACACATGCACATGCACCACCGCCTCGTATCTGCAGCAATGGCTTTCAGCAAGTTGTGGCCATCATCAACACCCCCGCATCTGCAAGCCACTCGTATCTTCGGCCGGTGCAAATCACTCATCAATCGGAGGCGTCCCCTCCGATCTCAGATTCGGGAAGCCCAGAAACGAGCGCAAGATCTGGTTACGAATCATCGGCCTCGCTGATCGGGCGCCCCTGCATGTATGGTGGGGGTCGACAAGCTCATTCATAGGCTCTACCATGAAATGCGTGTCAATAGCCAAATCCGGGGCCTCAGTCTCAAGTTCAGTCCACTCCCCTTGCTTGTTCTGAGCGGGGACGAGTGCATCCGGTTCTCAATCATGGCAGACGTTGGTCCCCGAGTCGGGCTCCATTTCAGCGTTGGCATGTTCGCTCATACCGCATTGCAGGGGTGTCACGCGTGGACGCACTTCTGTGGTACGAACGAGGTATGCGAGGCATGCGAGGTATGAGAGGCATGTGAGGCATTGGCCATTTGAGCACTCTGCTTGAGCGCTGATCATGCGCGCAGTCGCCGGACTCTTTTACGCCATCTACCTCACGACACTGCGTGAATGGTTACAAGGGAAAAAATGTCATCATGGCCTAGGCTAGTGAGTGGTCTTCATCCTTGGTTGAGTCCGTCGCCACTCGCTTGATTGTCAGTGGGTAGGTCCATCCCGTCAACTCTCCAAACACTACGTGAAAAGACAGGTTGTGATGAGGCTGCTCAAGCCTAGTGTCTAGTATGTGCTGCGACAGCCCTGTGACGGTGATGGATGGAAGTGCCGACCGATCTCGACCGATCTGAGGCTCCATTCGAGCATGTCACCGGGATCGGTCCAATCAGTATGTCGTGGTCGCGTCGAAGGCAGGATGAGTCCTCTCGACGAGCACAGCCATGCACCCACCACGCAGCTTGCATGAGAGGAGCCCTCGACTATCGTCCCATCAGTCCAGCTGTTGGCCAATAGGTTGTGTTTTGCTGGGGCAGCAATATCTCTGGTAGTTTGATCCTGTTTACGCCCTAGACACAACAATAGAATCGGTATGAGAACTCGTTGTTCGATCAGACTCTAGCATTGGCCGCTTTCCAATCCACACTCATTGCACCTCGTAGCCCGAGTCGTGTCCCCACCCGCTACGACTAAAGGTCCAGGTCATCAACGCGGGGTACATGGAGTACCATCCCAGGCAATCACTCACAGCTAATGGTTTACGAGTAACAGGAGACGTGGTGCTTGAGCTTATGTGACCGACCGACTTTGAGCCGGTGCTGTGTTCGGTCTCGAATCCATTATATTAGCCTAATGAACGGATTGCCCGACGGATTCGGGCACGTGCACCACGCCGCTCATACGCTGTGACGAGGAGTGCGAGGATCTCGAATCCCACATCGCCCGAACTTAATTAGCACTGCCTACCTCATACCTTATTGCTCTAGATGACTATTCGTACACGGTTCCAAGATCCAATGCTCCCTTTTGTCATCTAGTCCTTGAACGACCGTCATTCCCACGCATGCGACATGGCTCTGTTTCACGCACAGAATATCCTCTCTCGTACGTAGCTACTGGCGGCTGGCTAGGTAGCTACATTCGACCAGAGGCGTCCGAGCAAGGAAGGCTACTCCCCAGGAGATGAGACGGCCCATGCATGTTGGACTGTCAACATAGGTACCTGACGCTCCTACTCTCATTCAGGAGAGGGTAAAGATAGGCGTCAGCCCCTTCGTGGATGGTCCAGCCAGCCAGCCAGTAAGTGGGAAGACCATCGATGACTCCGAGCCCCGTGGGCTGTCGCCACTCTGGCCGTTGTTGCTGAGTCTCTCAGACCGACCGAGACGAGGATTTCTCGAGAGACGGTTCCTCTTTTGGGGCAGGAGAATGTGTACGAAAAGGCTACGAAGGTCCATCTGGGCCAGGGGGGTGGTACAGTGGCGCAGTGCTTCAGGTGGGCAGGGCAGGAGGCAGGGGCAAGGGGCACTTGAGCATGGGATGGGATGGGATGGGATGAGGGAAATGGAGGTTTCTTTAAACTTGACGCAGGATCAATGGCAAAGTGCGTGAACCGATGACTTCGACGGACTACTGTGTTGCTATATCAGATTGCTGACCAGGACTTATAGGGGCTTAGGGCGAGTTGGACAGCCCGATCTGGAACACGGCAGGAGACATGCATGTAGGTATCGTACAGTACATTGCAGCTGGCTCCCCAGGGCTTTCATCAGGTATTTCTCCCCATCAGTCGACCAGCCACCAGGCAGCCAGACCCTCTTGTCGGGGCATGGAGAGTGAAAGGCGCTGCAACACCCTAGTCGGACGCGATGCTGACCGACAAAGATCGGAAAAGCACGCTCCTGATTGCTTTGCTCCATAGATGTCCCTGCGCTGTAGCTTTAATGAGACACAAGCAAACTTTCTTGGCAAGCTTACAGTACCTGTGATGTGCTGTGTGCTTTGTGTTCCGGACCCCAATTAGGGGCTAGAGGGCGGTGCGATGCGCCAAACGCGGCCGACATGGATTCCTACTCGAGGTAAGACACACGCAGTGGACGGCCGCACCGACGCGCTAGCGACTATTCGATACGTGCTAACGTACTGAGTTCGACGGTCACCTTTTCTCGGAGTTACCTATCCTGGCAACTTGGTCAATGTAGTTCGACAAGATGTGGCCGGCTGGCAGGCGTGGCTTGCAAACCTCGAGGTTTCTCCAAGTTGTCCACGACCTGTTCATGCCCCTGTATCCTGGGTTATGCTGCAGCTGGATATACTTTGATACCATGTCTGCTTGCTCCATTACATTGGATACCACAGTAAGTGTACCGTACAACACTGGTCTTCGTCAGGCGCGATTACCGAATGATATCGGTTACATCGGTTATACGGGTATTGATAGAACGGATGTTCACTGTAGTCAATCATTAGCGCTCACTCAAGTCGGTGTTTATGGAGGTGGCACTCTCGCTAAGGTCACTTGGCTAGAAGCTGTACATAGTAAGCAAAGCACCCTACCGACGTGCGGGTCCACCGCTTGCAAGGACCTATGCACAGTGTGTTTATATCGGCGCCGAGACCAGAGCCCTCATACTGTGGCAGGAGACAAGACAGTTCGTCTGCATGAATAGGTCTCCTTCAAGTATAGCCGCCCTGCGACCATGACCCCACGGGATAACGTGAGGAGCTGGTTCCGTGGCGGCTGAGGTACTGTTTCTCCTCCATTATAGACCGTGTCGAGACAAGCCCATGCGCGGGGATCGGGAATTGGAGGGCCGCATCCAGTGCGTGGTATACCGTGTGTATACCACGACCAAAGTATAAGTCGTCTGCAGACCTGCCGAGATTTGCCAGGAAGAACCAAGTGTTCTTGATCCATCGACTTGAGCAAACTCACCTCTCAGCAGCCATTAATCAATTACTCCTGGAACGCGAATCCTCAGAGCCTACCACGCCATAAGTCACCGTTCAGACACCATGGCGGCCATTCTTGGAGCAGTGGCGGCCCAGTCGTCGTTCGACCCGTCCGCATTTCCTAGCGAGGTGCAAGAAATGCAGGCGGACGTCAACTCCGGCATCGACGACACCCAATTCGAAGCGCTCATCGAGCTCCTACAGCGCCTCGCCCACTCCGCGGCCGACGTCTCACACGATCCCAACCTCGAGCACGGAATGGAAGCGCTGCAGCAGGCAATAGAGGAGATCCCCGCTACGGGGGGTGAAGTTTTCACCGACCAGCTGGCCACCAGCGCGGTGCACACGCTGCACACCGAGGGGCATTGCCAGAACATTTTTGCCTTCCTAGAGCAGTTGCGTCACGACGGCGTGGACTTTAGCCACGATGAGGAGTTGCAAAGCACGATGAACAACATCAGCGTGCAACTTGGGCAGGTAAAGTGACGGTCCGTGGCGGGTTGCGTTTGTTTGCGATCTCCTAGTTGGGATAGAGATCTGACAGGCGCATAGGGAGGCGGCGGTGGCGGCGGAGGCGCAAGCGGAGGGCATGACCCTTCGGGGATTCTCGCGAAGTTGAGGGTATGCGGAAGGCTATTGCCTTTAAGCGAGGTGACCAAAGGTCTAACAAGCGATGATAGGCAAACACCCTAGAAGGAACGGCAACAGCAGGGACGCAGAATTGAGTGGTCGCAAGCGATGGAGTTGTTGACTTGTATGTGGGTGCCTGGGATGCTGGGGGACGGGCAGTGTGATAGACATGAGGTCGAGGTGGGAGTGTGTTGTCCAAGGTCATTCACAGCACAACGGTGGCCGGTTGCTTGGGAATCTGGGTCTTTGTTAACACGGTGTATCTTACGAGGAAAGAGATTCAAGCTCAGCCTAAAGCGCGACGTGTCCAGCTGCAGGAATCTTGTAAATGTCAAGTTTCAAGGCGTGACTGGATGACTGGATGACTAACTAAGGACGTGCACTATCGAACATCCCACTACCAATCACGTGATAGTTACGTCACCGTGAAAAATGAGGTGATGGACTAACCCTCCTTCGGTTAGGCTGGAATTTCCCTGTCACGTGCCCACATCCCGCACTTGTTTGTGCCCGCCGCACGAAAGTTTCACCTGCTTCCGTTCCCCCACGTACGCCAAACGACCAGTGACCACAGCCTTGGGACACGGACACGTTCAGAGCGCAGAGTTTAGAGTGCAGAGTGCACAGTCCACAGTCCACTGCCCACAGATCACAATGGGGAGACTCTCACCCGAAGGCCTGACCGCCCAGGACTTCCACCACCAGCCTTATGTCAACCCCCTCGACGTCTTCCCCACCAAGTCGAGGTTGGCCGGTCGTTCGCAGAACTACAGGTCACCGATCAGGAACCAGGCCACATCCAGGAGCTCGTCACGATTCCCGGCCGACCAACATGCGTTCGGCTGCTGCGCTGAGGATGACGACGATGCCGCTTTTCTCTCCTCCAACGCTCTTGACTGTTGCGTCACGTTCGACCATGGCGGCGACAGCCTCGTCGGGTTCGACCCGCCTTCGCCCGGCTGTTGCGACGAGCCGCATCACAGCTCCCCAACCCCGATGGACTGCGACGATTGCGTCGACGACTGTGACGACTGCGTCGAGGAGCATGTCAAAGCCATCCAGAGACCCTGCCACTTCACGGATGGATGCGGCGAATGCGGCCACGAGAAGATGACCCAGTGTCCCGATGGCTCAGCATGTCCGGACACCTGTGACGAATGCGACTTTTCGTGCTTCGATTGTGTCGACTGGACGGAATTCGAAAAGGACAAGAATCTGGGCCTGTCCTTCTCGGTACCACTGCTGCCCAACAGTGGCTTCACGCAGTCAGACCTGGGCCTGGAGGAACCGGGCACGCAGGGCCTCCAACACCTCGACATGCTCACTGCGCCGTCGAACACGATGGCCCCCCCGGTCGATGTACCCATGCATCATCAGTGTTTCGGCAACACGGCCCCTTACTGGAACACCATCGCCCAGGAACAGCTCTGCTCCGGCAACCCGGGCCTGAGCCAGCAACTTCCCCTCCCACCGTTCACACTGAACTTTGGCTGCCACCCGGCCGTTGCTCATCACCAGCAACTCCTGCAACAGCCCCTCCCGGCGACGGCTGACTGCGCCCACGTCACGGGCGGATCGCCGCACCAGCTCCTCGGCTCTCGTGCAACGGACGCCCCCAAAGACCCTCTGGCCAACACGCAGGACCTGCTCTCTGCCGTCACGGCCCCCAGCACATCCCGCGCCTGCCAATGGCTCATGCCGTGCGGGACCGTGTGCGGCGCCTCCTTTGCCACGGGGACAGACCTCAAAAAGCACCTGAAGGCCGTGCACCTCGCCAAGGGTGTCACCAAGTGCCAATGGCAAGCCTGCGACGCCGCCGACTTTGCCTCCGAGGCCGCGTTGACCGGCCACATCTCGAAGAAACACCTCGCCTCGATGCTCGCCTCGTCCGCGTCAACATCCTCGTCGGCGGGAGCCAACACCACCACCACGACCCCGCACAAACACCACAAGCACACGCACGACAACGGCCCCCCCTTCAAATGCACGTTTCCCAACTGTTCCAAGTCCTTCACGTACAAGCACATCCGCGACGAGCATGTGGCCACCCACCACGGCGGCAACAAGATGTACTGCCCCGTCTGCCACGTGTACCTCAACGGCGAGGGCAGCAACTTCAAACGCCACATGGCGCTGCACCGGCCCAAGCACCAACACATGCTGTGCAAGTTCCACGGCGTGGGCTGCAAGCGCCGGTTTCCCCGACTCGACAACCTCCGCCGCCACGAAGCGTGCTGCAAGTTTGGCAAGAAAGCAAAGGCCGAGAACGTGGTGGTCGAGCATGCAGCCCAGCATCATCACCATCACCATCATCACGAGCACGCCCATGCCTGATGTTTTGCCCGTGGAGTGATGTGAGGGAAGTTGAGAAAGGATGCGATGGAGATTGAGAAAGGACGTGATGGAAGTCGAGAAAGGATGCGATGGAGATTACGCACCGATTCCTGAATGGACATTAGACTGTATGCCTGCAAGTATGTTGAAACCCCATGCCTACGACGGAGGTTACGAAGCACATGGCATGCTAGAGTCTCTACTTCGACCTCTACACAGGGATTGTCATGAAGGTTGCCGATGTGCAGTATTACAGAGGGGGAGAGAGAGTGTGTGTGTGTGTGAGAGAGAGAGAGAGAGATGTCCGCGTGTATACTTGCAAGCTTAGCCTTCTTCCATGAGAAGAGCATGGAGAGCAGAGCATAACAGAACAGAACTGAACAGAGATAGCATGAGACGAGATAACTCGAGATAGCATCAAATTTCAAGGTGCCGATTAGCTGGTTAGCTGATGCTCTTTAGTTGAGTACCTTTGTTAATTAGTTCAATACGTCAGTCAGGATAGATGAACCAGATGAACCAGATGTCAGGAACGCGCGTTTAAATATGTGTGTCGACTCCAGCATGCTCTACCTAGCTTCTGGCTGGCTGGCTGGCTGGCTGGCCCGCGATAATACCGACGACGTTTAGTGCTTAGTGGACTTCACAATGCAGAGATGACATGGTATATACTTCCCTCGAATTCGAACATTCTAAAAAGTCGGGAATATCAATCAATAAGTTTATTAGGCTGGATTGAGACGAAGGACAGCTACTGTACTGTACTCTACAGGACAATTATTTCAGGCTCTGTCTCTTGCCCAAACCCGCCGTCCACATATGGTTGATTCGGCGGAGATGACACTGACGAGGCGGCCGCTGCCACTTCTCATGCACGATCCCAGGCAGGCGGTCAACATTACCGCGTGGCTCCCTTCATGCTCCCCTTTACATTACATTCCTCCAGCCTGCCTGGTGGGAAATCAACATCATTCGTATCGTACCGAACCGTAAACATCTCCTGACGCCCCGGCCATGTCTCATAAGACATCCATCCGCTGTGTCCTGGGGTATAAGTGTGGGGTATAATTTGGGTATTAATCGTGCGAGATTAGTGAACGAGGGGGTATCCAAAACAAAAAGAACCGCAACGCCGGCAGAGGCAGTGTGGCAAGACTGGGCCGCCACGTTTTTGGGGTATCAAATGCTGCTGTCAGTCATGAGGTGTGAGGTCTAGGTATGCAGGACAGGATGCATACATGGAGCTCATGAACGCTTGTTGGGAGCGGATTCCAGCTTCGTCGTGTCGAGAAGAGCCCCTGCCCGTCCACCAGGAATGCAGACGAAGAGCTCTCCAATGAGCATGGGCTCAGGTGGTTGATGGCTGGACGGATATTGAAAGCCACGGCTGACTCTCTGCCGGACCTGGCGGTAGATCATGCAAGTGTGTCATTACTGCTTGCGGCGCCGAAATTCAGCATTCCGCTAATGGGATTCCTCCCAAATCGTTCTTTCTTCCGCTGCCGCCTCTTGGCCGCCAGCTGAGGGCTCCAGACGCCGGCGAACAGATCTTCACACTCGTCTTCGTCCTGCGAATCGAATTGCATGTCCCCGTCAGCATGGGTGGGGCCGGTGGCAGGCCCGTCGATTAGTCTCGTCAACTCGCGCGATGAGAGTGGCAGGGCCTCGTCGTACATCTGGGCGGGTGTAGTGTCAAGCTCGTCATTCTCCCAGCACACGCTCATGCGTATCCTCTTGGTTTCGAGGATGAACTTGCCGACTTTGTATTTCTGGCTCTCTTCGCTGGCCTCGACATATTTCCAGCCCAGGATACTCCCGCAGATGGCGCAGCTGATGTCGCTCACGACATGTTGCCCCGTGACTAGATTCCTCGCGATGGATTTGTTCTGAAACGTGTTGGGCAGGGCAAGCGTCATGGTCTCGATGTGGCTGGTCGTTCCTTGGACCAGGTATGCACGGCCGTGGCGGCCCATGAAGCCTCGGCTTATGATCTGTGATGTGAGGCAGAGATCTGTGGAGCATTTGGCGCACTGGAGGTGTGAGCTGTGGCCGCTGAGGAACTTATCGTCTGGAGGGACGATGACGGAGGAGGAGGAAGAGAACGGGATGGGCGTCGGAGTTGGACTCTTGGTGAACGGGTTTGATGACGAGGACGACTGAGTGGATGTCGTGGAGGTGGTGGTCTCGGTCGAGCCGTTGCTGTCGGTGCTGGATTGACGCGACTTGCGGCGGAAAGGAAGCGAGGGCAGCAGGTACGTAGGGAAGACGGGGAGGAACGCTGGGGGATCCGACCTCTTGCGGAGGAACGACATGGTCGGTAGCGTTCGAGGGTCAGTATGGATGGGCTGCTACGACGAGGGAGACTGCAGGGGCAGGATATAGGTCAGCAATCCGTGGGCGCAGGTTTGTCATGGTCCCTCAGTCGTCTTGGTCACCGGGTCCCGGAGCTGCGGGATGTGATCGGAACGCAGATGCGAGAGAGCCTTGAGCCAGTCGATTGATGACGTTCGTTGCTCAGGTGTCAATTGCTCAGGGACACAGCACGGAGCAGAGATTGCGACAGGAAGACAGAGAGTGGGCCAGCCACACATGAAAGAAGGGAGCTTGTATTAATGGCGACACTATTGCAGGAGAGTGAGAGGCACACAACAGCCTTGCCGCACATGTCCATCTTCGTGGTTGCTGGACGCCCGGCGAGGTCGCATGATCATCGAAGGCGGTGATGTGTAAGTTCGCGTCAGACGTCGTGGATTGCTCAACACACATAGTAAAAGGTGAGATCTACGAAGTCAGACATGGACGATTCGGTGATGACAAACCTCGGAAGACGTGGAAGGCGGGGAACTTGGTGGATCGTGCGTGTTGTCTACCCCGCTCCAAGCAGAGTGAGGCTGACAGACTGTTGACTATCATGATTAGTATTGTACAACGGTATGAAAGTCCCAAGTAGGGTCTGATGAGGCAAGTTGGAGAGTCTGCTGGCCGAGATGCAAGATACAACACCTACTGTAGATGCAGCCCACCATCCCGATCGCGCGAGAGGCTCACCCGCATTGCCTTGCCCCTTTCTTCCATTTCTTTCTGGGTGCATACAGTGGAGGCGACGTTAGCGTTGCCTGAAGGTCCGAGGAACGAAGCGGCGAGCAGAGATGATTTCCAGATCGGTGTCCTGCTGTGAAAGCTCAAGATCATCGTCATAGCCAACAGCAAGAGCGCGAGAGCCTGCAGAGCCAAAGGCAGTGCGAGCCATACCCAGCGTACATGGATGTATGTCGTGTCCTGTGTGGCGGTCCCCAATGCGAGCGCAATATTAGACTGGGTACCGGGGCTCGTGCGGATCTCGGCCGTCAAGCTTGTTGCCAATGCATCAATGATGGAGGTTCCGTTGCCACTGGAAGACAGTGAGCTGTACAAGGCGTTGATCGCATCTGACGTGTACGAGGCCTCCCCGACGCTGCCCACAGCATTACCATCGAGGAGCGTTCGAAGATACATGCCTACCGCGCGAAAGCTGACGGCGCTCACCGAGAAGTTCGTCTGCTCGGCGGGGGCAACGAATGCCGACGGAGCAGTGAGGTTGTAGTCGACGATCGCGGTGCTCTCATGGAGTACGTCGGAAACATACTCTTGACGAACCTGCTCTGTGAAGATGCCGTTCTGGAAGCTTGTCTGATACTGCTGCAGGCAAAAGTAGATGCTACAGTCGTAAGCGCGGATATCGGCGGGTCTCGAAGAGAAACTGGCCTGGGATAGAATGATGGATAGGTTGATCAGACTGGACCCGAGGTTTTCCACCACGACTAGGTTCGGCGTCGCGCTTGAGGAGCTGTTGATCAATCCGTTGCTCCCCTGAAGCAGCAGCTGGTTTGGCAGTGTATAATTCATACATTGGGTACCGGGTCCGGAGCCAGTGCATCCATTCGGAGCCACCAACTGCGTCACATTCACACATTTGCTACAAACCGCAAGCGACGAGTACTCTGGGAAAGTGCAGTTTCCAGTACTGCACTGAGCGATTATCGACGCACGCGTTGCAGCGGCATTTGACTCGAACAGACCGCTATAGGCTGCTGCCTTCATTGTCAGGGGCACGTCTTTAACAGCCAGGATTCCTCCCGGTGCCGAGTTTTGATATGTTTGAGTCCGCGGTACGGTTGCCGTCGATACGTCAACGGTGCGCAACGGGTAGGTAATGGCCTGCTGTGTAAAAGGTCCGATGGCGATCGCGGCCACCGTAACGACAGCGCCCACCAGAGCCACATGCCACAGTGCTGGGGTGAATATCATCCGCAAGGAACCTCTCAAACCTCTCGAGGCTGCGTCGAACAACTCAAGCTCGATCAACGGGCGCTTGTGGCCAGTAAACCTTGTCCACTTCAGTTGGCTGATGCATGAGGTTGTCACCGCGAGAGACACGCCTTGGATACCAGGGCTAGGGTGGAGATGACAGCGTTGAGAGAAACACGATAGGGCCATTCCGAAAGGGGCCTATCGTCGTAGACCCGTAGGACGATGATCACGGCGGCCATGCCGGCCAGGGATATAGTCCAAGCAATTAACTCGACGGCCCAATCGAACGGCCCGCACCGTCGTTGGGCCTGAAGCGGCCTCGGCTGCGCGTGTGTAGGAGGAGTCTAAACATTATAGAGTGGAAAGTACGCGGTGCTCTCTGTGGTCTTGCCAGGGTGCTGGGGGATTGTTGGCGGCCAGGGTGAGCTTGGTGACGGAGAGAGCATGGGCTCTGGCCGGGGACTTTGGGTCGATGGACGATACATTGCCAAAGGCAAGTAAGGCTGCGCACAAAGAAACGTGAGGACATAGCGAGAGGGGACATCCCTTCTTTAATCACAGCCGTGCAATCCATAGAGCAGGGCTGCGGGCGGCTGTGCCTTCGTTAGCGACTCAGCCTGGTTGAGTGGTAGGCCTGGATCCCTTGGCTCTCGAGCAGGTTGGTGGAAAGGAGCACCAGTCTGCCTTGTGGCTTGCATGGCCGCCTTCTCAACTGGTGTGCTGGCCTGATTGAGCTGGAAACAGGCACTTAGGGCAAACACTCACACCTTGGCGGAATTGAGCAAATGGCCCATCCTGGAAGAGAAGCGACTCCGTAGTTCGGATGGCTTTTTGCTGCCCATGGTGTACTCGTGGCCCTAGGAGGAGGCGGGTGACTGGCGGATTACCGGCAACAGATTCAACAGATCCAAATCACCCATCTGTAACTGCCTCGTTTCGCACCTACTGTGTAGTGATGAACACGGGAGACGTGCAGGTGATTTATAATAACTTAACGAATCGAATGGCCTTGCGCCGGCGATGGTTCATTCAAATTTCTGCCCTATCAATTTTCGATGGTAGAGTAGTGGTCTACCATGATCTTAACGGGTAACGGGGAATGAGGGTTCTATTCCGGAGAAGGAGCCGGAGGAACGGCTACTACATCCAAGGAAGTCAGCAGGCGCGCAAATTACCCAATGCTAATTCAGCGAGGTAGTGACAATAAATACTGATACGGGGCTCTTTCGGGTCTCGTAATTGGAATGAGTACAATCTAAATCCCTTAACGAGGAACAATTGGAGGGCAAGTCTGGTGAACTCAGGTTCTGCCGACTAATCTTACTTGGACCTTCACAGTGCGAAACAGGTACGTTTAGTCGGGGGTGTGCTGCGCCAGAAATAGCGAGCCCTCCGGAAGGAAGGGGTCCGGTCTTGTCGCGACCATGGCGATCTCAGATTCTGACTTTAATACATTTGCGCGGGTTGAAGTGACTCTCTTTTCGGTTGGGTAAGGAGTAAGCAAAGCGCCATATATCTTTACTTCTAGACTCTTTGCTGTTTCTTCCCTTAGAGCCAGAGATAAGGATATAGCCCCGCTGATTGCTGATGAAGTTGATTCCGTGCTCACGCCATTGGGTTGTATAATGTGTGTGCCCAAAGACCCACCACTGTACTCTGCTCAGCTCCCCGTAAATTCCGACTAGGTCTGTCGTAAATCCATCTGCCTAAGGGTTGTTCTTATTTTTCGGATGACTGCTTCCTTTTTTAATAGGCGCATAATAAGAAATAACGAGGATACGTCTCGCTTTACTATTAGACTTCGATTCGGTGGTTATTAAGGTAATCTCGGCCCGTAGCTAATCTAAGTCTTTTTAGTGCTCCTCGTTATATAACTCGACTATCTAGTCTAGTATTCTTTAGAAATCCTTTACTTATTACTAGATATTACAAACCGGCCTTTATACGACCAAGCCCGGATTAAAAGATAGAAGGTCGAGCGAACGGAAAACAGCTTCGCAGGTAAGGCTGACTTAAGTTATGTAGTCTTACGTGACTTCTAAAATAGGAAATAGGCTATTATATAGGCTATATAGTATAAAAGTAATAGATATAACTATATAACGCCTAGACCTACCTAAATAGGAAACTTATTTATATATATAATTATAGCTAGATCTATCTCTATAAGAGATATAATTAATAATAGTTATACTCCGACCCCTACCTTCAGGATATAGGAGTATTGCTTTACCTTACGCCGTTATAAGTGACCGCGTACCTTTACCTTAAGCTAGTATTACGTTACTACTCTACTAGCGAGAGAAACCTCTTAAACCGTAGTATTACCTTATATAGAGTGATTTATAATATATTAATTACTTATCTTAATAAGTAGTAATAAGAGATATCTAGTAGTACCCGACTAAAGTCGCTAAAAGTTAGAACACTAACTATAAGAAGCCTTAGAAACCTATCCGCTACTAACCTCTCTATATACGGAGGAGGGATCGATAATAGGAAAGATACTCTTAAGGTAGACCTATACTATAGAAGACGAAATAAGTACGATAAGCTTAACGCCTTCTTAATCTAACTTAAACTTATATTTAAACTTAATCTAACTAAGTTTATAGATAGACCTAGTAAAGTTATATACGCTACAATATACCTAAAGGGAGCCGCTTTCGTATAGTTCGAGCTAACTATAAAGAACTATATAGATAGTACTACCTCGGATAGAGACACTATAATATACTTCGTATACTTTACCGAATTCGAGAACCGCCTCCGTAAAGTGTTTAGAACTATTAATAATAAACGAATAGTAGCTTAAATAATTTATACTATTAAGTAAAGAGGATTAGCTATATCTTACTACTTTAAGTTTAATTAGATTACTAAAAAGTTAAACTAAGAAGATAAGAATACGTTTATATAGATCTTCTATAATAGACTTAAAGAGTTAGTTTATCGGGAAATAATAAATCTATCTACCGACTATAAAGATATAGTAGACGAAGCGATTAAGATTAATAATCAACTCTATAAACTAAAGCTAAAGCGGAATAAGTACCGCGACCCTAATAAATATACTTAAAGGGGCTATTAATTCAGTAGGCGATAAGACTATAGGGACTAAATAGACCTTAACCTTATATACTAAAGCCCTCCTTTAAGGAGTAGAGGCAGCTGTACTAAAGGCCGAGGCGGGTACTATAGCTAAGGTCGGAGGAACGAGTAAAAGGCTCGACGAGGAAAGGAAGGACTATACTATACTTATAGAAAACTCGGACACTATATAAAAGATTATCGATAAACGACTTAAAGACTGTATATAATAATAAGTAATGGTATAGCCGGTTCTATAGGAAAAAAGGCCGATACTATAGAGAAGACCTAGATAACTACCGATAGTTAGGGTATAATAGTACAGTAGAGGTACCTAGGTTAAGAAGCTTACGAGAAGCTTAGTGAACCTTAAGAGGACTACTTAAAGGAAGTTACTTCTAGAGAGACTATAATAGCTCTTATAAAAGTATATAAAGAAACTATATCTAATTAATACGCAGCTCTATCTTAAACCACTTATTATAATAACAATTACCTTACATATTATTCCGAGAAAATAGGATTAGGCTAGTTTCCGTAGCCGCCTAGGAAACGGAAGAACCGATATAATAGGAAGACTAAAGAGATCTAGGAAACTTTTACCTAAGAAGGAGACTTACGAAATACTAAAGAGAAGAGAAATAATAATAGCTTCTAGATAATAAGCGATAATAGCGAACCTATTAAGTTTATCGCTATCTGTATAATAAGAGAGGAAATTATATTAGTTATACTATACTAGAAAAAACTCTATTATACGGAACCTAAATACCTTTAAGGGGAGTTAATAGAGCACTAATATACGGTTTTTAGGCTTAATAAGGAACTATCTACACCTATATACCTTATAGTAAAGTTTTATAAAAGGGTAAATTATAAGGAATTACAGCTATATACCTATATAGCTAGAGAAATAATAATAGTCGAACTTCTATAAGGAGTATTAGCTTAGGTATAGAGAATAATAATATAGACCCTAGATATAATAGTCTAGGAGGAGTAGTAAGATAACTAATCTCGGGACTTACCGCTAGGACCCGACGACGACTAAAAGGAACGACGGTTTATAACTATTAACTAGTTAGATAAATATATTATAATTATTACTAACGTATAGGTAATAGAAGAACTATACTTAGCGGGATATATAAATAGATAGTATACCTATATAGCCTTTAACGAGGAAGCGTCGGTATAACTATACCTTAAACGGATCACCTTAACCTACTACTTTAACGAATAGTATAAGGATTACAGGGAGATATATATTCACTAAAATATCTTACTAACAATAATCTAAGTTAGTCGACTACTAAAGCGGGAAAGGAATATATAGAACGTATACTAAAGGCGGAAAAGTCTAGGCTATATAATCGGGGAGATTAAGTAAGTAAGAGTAATTACTAATAATAGGGTAAGAAAGATATATATAGCTCGGAGCTTTTTATATAAAGATAATAAATATCTATATAATTAAGTAGCTAATTACCGATACTACTATAATATTAATCCCTTAAACTAATATACAAGGATTTATCCCGAGGTATTTAAGGAAATAATCGAGAAAGGATATAAATATTGAAATAGAGGGTGTATAATAAGACGACACCTATATATTTATTATAAAATTAAGAACTATTTAATAATAATAAGGAATATAGATACCTTAACGATAGTAGAAGAAGTTATAAACTACTAAGTATACTATAAGTTTATCGCGGAATACTTCTAGTACTAGTATCCTTTAAGCTACTACTACCGCGAATCGAGATATAAGTATCTCTTCTATATAGACCTAGAGCGACTAAATATCGCGATCTACCCTAAAGCGTTCGAGTTTCTTAATAAATACTTTAATATAGACTACTAGTAAGATACTTAAAGATATATATACTAAAGAATACTAAAAAACGGCTCGAAGATAGACTAGAGAGGCTAGACTATCTCGAGGCTAGGCCTTAGGCGCTATACTTAATTTTATTAGAATAGCGCACCGAATATATTACCTTTAAGGTTATACTTACAGGGATTAAGGCTAGGGCTCTAGTGGACTACGGAGTAAACTAGAATTACATTAGTAAGGAGATAAGTAAGAAGCTAAATAATTATATTAAAAAGAAAAGGCTACTATACGCTCTATTAATAGTAAATAAAAGAACTACCGATATAATTACAGAATAAGTACGCGATATACCTATAACGATTAAATAATATTATAAAAAAATATCTCTCGATATAATAACGCTACTAAAGTATAATATAGTACTCGATATAATATAGTTATTTAACTATAACCTATAAATATATTAGAAAAGAAGAACTATCGAGTTTCTAGATTATAGTTATAAAAGAGAAATAGGAGATCGATCACCTCTAAAGGCCCCTATTAGAGTAATTTAGGTACAACTAAAGGGACGCGTCTTAACTAAACTAGAAATATACGAACTACCTCCGGAATATAAAGAATTTAAGGACTTATTTTAGGAGCGGGAAGGACTCGCCGCGCTACCTAAATATAAACCTTAGGACTACTTAATTAAGTTTATTAAAGGAGTAAAGAAACCTTTATATAAGAAATAGTTAAGGGAACTATTTAAGAAAGAGTCCGACTTTCTATATAAATACGTATAAGATCTAGAAGCTAAAGGTTTTATCCGAAAAAACGATAAACTAAGAATATCCTACGGGGTACTCTTTATAGATAAGAAGGATAGGACGCTAAGGCCTTATATCGATTTTAGACCGCTAAATATAATTACTAAAAAAAACGTCTATCTAATACTACTAATTTAGGAATTATAGAATTAGTTAGGAAGAGCCCGTTAACTTACTATACTCGATATACAGGACGTCTACTATCGAGTACGGATAGCCTAGGGCGAAGAATAGAAGATAGCTTTCTAAATAAGCTAAAGGGTTTACAAATACTTAGTTATACCCTTTAGATTAACTAACACTCCCGTAATATTCTAGGCCCTTATTAATAATACTTTAGAAGAATATCTAGGAGACTTTATCCTTATTTATTTAAATAATATCCTAATTTACTTTAACACCTATAAGGAGTATATAAAATACGTTAAAAGGGTAATAAGAAAGTTATAGTAGATAGATTTACCGCTTAAACTTAGTAAGTATAAGTTTTATAAGTAGAAGATAATATTCCTAGGCTATCTTATATCGGAAGGACAGCTAAAACTAGATCTAACTAAGGTCTAAGCTATTAAGGAATAGCCGCAACCGAAGATAGTTAAGGAAGTATAGATATTCTTAGGACTAGCGAACTACTACCGACGGTTCGTTAAAGGGTTCTCTAAACTTATAGTACTATTAACTAGGTTAACGAAGAAAGAAGTAAGTTTCTAGTTTAGACTAGAAGAGTAAGGATCCTTTAAGGAGATTAAGAGGCGCCTTACTAGTACACCTATTCTTATTATCTTTAACTTAGAAAAGGAAGCCTTACTAGAAACTAATATATCTAATAAAGCGATCGGAATATACCTTACTTAGAAGGGAAAAGATAGTAAAGCTAGACTAGTAGCGTACTATTCCCGAAAAATAACGGGACTAGAGTTAAATTACGATATATATAATAAAGAGCTATTAGTAATTATAGAAGTACTTTAATAGTAGAGAGTCTATTTCGAGGGAGCTAAGTATCTAGTCTAAGTATTTATAGATTATAAAAACTTATTATACTAAATTACGACTAAAGAGCTTAATAGAAGATAAGTTAAATAAGCTAAAATACTCGCTAAATATAATTTCCGGATTAACTATATCCGAGGAATAGAGAATAGGAGAGCGGATACTCTTAGTAGAAGAGCGGATTATATAGGTACGATAAAACCCGAACCGATAGCGCTCCTAAAACAATAAGAAGATATTTTAATATATAGAAAAATATAGATAATTACTATAATAGCGGAATAACCTAAGCTTATAGTGTAATAAAGAAGGGATATTATCGCTACTAGGTATAATAATAAGTCCGTAAGCTACTAAGGAATTAATAAAATAATTAAGTTAGTTATAAAAGACTATATATAGCTACGACTATAAAGAGAGATTAAAGAATATATTAAGAATTACAATACTTACTATAAAGCTAAATATATAAGATATAAACTATACAGTCTACTATAGATAACGGAGTTACTAGATTAAGTATAGTCAATAATTATACTAGACTTCATCGTTAAATTACTAAAGTCTAGAGAACCTTTAATAGAAACAGAATACAATTTAATCCTAGTTATAGAGGATAAACTAACTAAATACGTATACTTCCAGCCGTAGAAGGAGATAGCAACTACTAAAGATATAGTATATACACTTATAAGGACAGTTATAGTATAATACGGTACACCGGATGTAATTAAATTAGATCGGGATAAGTTATTTATATTATAATTTTAGTAATCGCTTATAGACCTTATAGGAATATATTAAAAACTATTAATAGTATACTATCTATAGATAAACGGATAAATAGAAAGGATAAATTAGATACTAGAATAATACTTACGATACTATATAAACTATTAATAAGATAATTAAGTAGAACTTCTACTAATTATACAGTTTATATATAATAATTCGACATTAGTAATAAGTATATTACCGTTCTACGCTAATTACAGAAGACACCCGAATATTAAAAAAGACCTAAGGGGGATAAAGCTAATTATAGAGAAAGTAAAGATCTCGGTCGAGAAGTTATAGTTATTATATAAGATACTTAAGTAAGAACTATAGAAAATCTAATAAAAAACAGTAAAATAAGTAAATAAAAAAAATCTAAGGGACTAGACTTTTAGGAGAGGGAGAAAGTCTATATTTTACGAAAAAACATTAAAATAATAAGGCTATTAAATAAACTCGATTATATAAAGATTAGGCTATATAAAATTAAAAGGAAACTAGGACTAGTTACGTTTAAAATAGAACTACCTATTAGTATAAACATCTACCTAGTCTTCTATAAATCGCTGTTAGAGAAGGCGCCCCGGGACGCTAGACTAGGACTAGTTCTAATCTACGAAGAAACCTAAGAACCCCTATACGACGTAGAAAAGATCGTAGACTACTCTAATAAGAGACTAAGACGTTACCTAATTAAATAGTTAGGGTACGACGACTCTAAGAATATATAAGAGCTAACAGCGAACTTACTATTAGATATAGTTAAATAATACTATCGATCTAAAGGTTAACCCGCCACGGGTTAACTGCTAAACTAGGGTAAGGCTTCATAGCCTCTAGGTAGAGGGTCGTGCGGCGGCAGGCACTACCTCTTCGTCCCCAGCACACTATATAGTAATAAACAGCTTCATAAGTAAAGGTGTTATATATTTTATTACCTATAGTATATATATATATTAAATACGTGCAACTACTCTACCTATAATATATAGCGGAGGTATATAGCCTTACGCTAAGGATTTAACTAATTAAATAGCACGGTTACTTATCTATATATTATATAGGCACATACAGCTAATTAGCGCTATAAGCATCACCGCCCTATTACATCCCTCCCTTATCGCTCGCTTCTTAACGACCTCGCTTAAATAATTATCTAAAACTAATCTTACCGCCTTTTATAAGCTTCTCCATCACCTCCCTAAAGTTATTAATCTACCTCTCCTCTAAATCCTTCGGACTTCTTACTCTCGGTTTAGGAGATAACCCTATAGCCTTCACCTTACGTTTAACTATCTTATAAATATCTTATATAACCTTATATCGATCTCCGATATTTATAGTAACGGCTAAAAGTATCTATTAAAGTCAGCGTAATTCGTATATCTCCGTATTAATAATAGCTATAACATTCTTAATAACCTAAAGTCCGCAGCTATAAGTATCGCCTTATTAATTCGAAATAAGCTTTACCTTATACAGAGTAATACTAAAGACTTTAGTACTTAATTATTTAATAAAGAAGTTTATTATAGTTATAGCTCCTTAAGTTTAAATTAATAAGGAATTAATAATTAAGTAGAACTAAATTATAGCATCGGCGATAAGGAATAACTAATAATTTCCTTCTCCCTTTAAGTTATTATTAAATATAATAAGGCGCTTTATATAGTTATTTATATCTCCCTAACCTTTAAACTTAACTATTTATTTAGCTATAAGATAAGAATTAACTTAGCTTTAGAATATTAAGCTTATAATATATTTATACTATATATAGATCTCTTTATAGCGGGAAGTAATTCCGGCTTCAATAAAGAAGTTACTAACTTATCCGGAATTAGTAAGACTAAAGCGAGCTATCTTTAAGTTATAAAATAAAACATTAACTCTACGATAATTAAGGTAGTTAGGAAGAACTTAATAGCGCCGCTAACCCTATTCCTTTTCTTATCTTTCGATTAGTTAATTAAAACCTTTTATTAGATCTTTATAATATACCGTAATTCGTTCTAAACCTTTAAGATATAATTTAATACCCTTCTCGGCTATATAAAGATATACGGCTATATAAGATTTAGGTATATATCTTATAAGTAGCGATAGCGCGCTAATTATTTTGTTAGCTTCGAATTTATAATAATATACTATATCTTCCTTTATTACTAGTAGCTTTTATAGCTTAAAGTTCTACTAATAAATATACCGCTAAATTATTAACTAGACGAACCGAATAACTAGCTAAGTATTTAGGATTAGATTCGGTAATATTAAAGAAGTATTAGCTATAATTAACTCGAGCGAAGGAACAGCACTAAAGGGACTTA
The DNA here is from genome assembly GCA_002099365.1 of Phialophora verrucosa. Classification (NCBI taxonomy): domain Eukaryota; kingdom Fungi; phylum Ascomycota; class Eurotiomycetes; order Chaetothyriales; family Herpotrichiellaceae; genus Phialophora; species Phialophora verrucosa. The sequence goes on along the minus strand of MSED01000014.1, from coordinate 2,267,805 downwards.
TAATATATATTCTCTAGTTTATAGTCTACTAACTAATTTTAATACCGTAGAATATACTAGAGATTTTCAGCTTCTTTATAAATAATTTATATATAAGTATCGAAGTATTAGGGCTAAGAGTCGTTATTTATAAGCGGAATCTTTTTAATACCCTTAAGATATTAATAGACTTATTCTTTATTAGCTTTACCTATTCTTTATTTCTAAGAATAGAATAGGGTTCGCCGGGCTTTATAAGCTAAACTAATCCTTTTTAATATACCTTAGTTAAATTTAATCTAATTATTACTATACTTTACTATAGCTTTATAAGAATTAGCGCTATAGAACTTAGAGTTTAGAGCGATTCCGGATTAGCTTACTTAATTCGTTTCCGCTAAATACTCGGTCACTTAGTTAGAGTAGCAGTAGGCCCACTTAATCCTAAAAGATTCGCGATTATAGGAGTAGGAAGCTTACCGGTCTCCTTACGCGTAATAGGCCGATAACTAGTAATCTCTAGTATAGGCTTAATAATTTACTTTAGCGGTGTAAATAAAGCTATCTTCGCGTTTAGATATCCTTTTAAGATAATTAAGTTTATATAGTTAAGAGGTTAAGCGCTAATCTAATATAGTCTATCTACTTTAGTTAATTTATATCTTCTAATTATAAAAGCCTATTTAAGATTACTTTAATCTTTATCTTAAGTAGCCTTATTAATAGCCGCGCCTCTATCTATAATAATCTATAAATCGCTAGCGGTTAAATATAATATAATAGAGAAGTAACACCTTAGTTTCGGTTACCTCTTAATTCTCGTAAGTCGATAGATTATCTTATATAAAGCTATTTATAGTATTATTAAAGACGTCTTATTAAAATATAGTAAATACTTTTAAATATATTAATACTAATCTAGTAAAGTAATAGTATCTCCGCTATATAAAATAATAAGTTAGTTAAAGAACTCTATAGAAATCTAAAGAGGTAGCTTTATAATTTCCCTTAAGAGTAGCTTAATATTCTTTTCTTTATATCTACTAATAAATATTTTAATATTATTTATATATATATAATCCGAAAGAAGTTTTAATTAGAGTTCCCCTTAACGGTTATATCTCTTACTAAACTCTTCTTTTCCGGAAACTAATATACGGTACTTCTTAAATTCGGTCTTAATAAGTTTATAATACTTTATTAAGTTATAGACCTTTTAGGCTATTGCGTTACACTAGTTACCTATTTCTTTATACTTAATTTTAATATAGCTAAAGAAGTTATTAATATAGTCCGGATCGTCTTAATTAACAGCTTTAACAGCAACTTCGAAGGACACTTCTTTAGTTTAGGTAGAGTAGCGCACTAATAAGATAAGCTAGTTATCGACCGTATAGGTATTAGGAGCTTAGTATTTTTATCGTTAGCTAATAGGAACTATAGAATTAGGATTTAGCTGAATAACCGGCGGCTTTAGTTATAATTAACGCTAAGCTCTAAATATCTTAACAGTAAAATTAGTTTAAGCTTTTAGTAAAAAGCTATAAAGACGAATCTAAAAGGTAATAGGAATAAAGCGTATAGTTAAATAAGGCTTATAGTATAATTAAAATATTAAAGAGAGAGAGAAAAGGCGAACTTAATAAAAACACTAGTAGTTATAGAAGCGTTAAAGATTGATTTAGAGATTCTAAAATAATTTAGAAGATTAAACTAGTAATAAAGAAGAACTATTTAATAGTTAAAGTTTATACTAAAGAAGAAAGGCGTAAAGTTAAGAAGGAAGGTATCTATAAATAATTAAGAGGGAGAGGGTAAGGATAAATATATACTATAAACTAATACTCTTTAATATCGGGTAATAATATAATAAGATAAAATATTACTATTTATAGATAATAGAGTATTTTTATTACCCCTTTTACTTTTTAAGCTTATTGAGACTTTTAGTCTAAATAATATATATTTACTATATAATAGCTTAGGAATAGCGATCTAAGAGATCAGACAGTTATATAAAGGTTAATTTATCGTTTCCTCCTTATTATATTCGTATATAACCCGAATCTCTATTATATAATACTATTAGGCCCCTAACTCTTATTACTAATAACTAATATTCGATTTATTATTAATACTATTTAATATCGCGGCTCCTTTAACTATATTAAAGTCTAACTAATTATAACGCTTCTTAGAACTCTATATAATATATAGGTATATATAACTAATTAAAGATAACACTAAAATCTTTAGCGCTAACCTTAATTTTTCTTTACTCTAGCTACACTATACTATTCTTAGCTTAACTTTTCTAGCTTTATTTAGTAATTCTAATATTTACTACACCTAGGGCAGTAATACCTTACTCTAGTATTACTTCTCTCTTTAAGATCCTAGACTAATAGGATAATAAGATCCGTAAGCTAAAGTAACTTAATTTTAAGAAAATCCCTATTATAACCGTACTTTAAACGCTAAATTATTATAACTCAACTAAAAGAAAACCGTAAATAACTAAAGAAATTTAATCTTAAACTTTCCTATACTAGCGATAGCGATACTATACTTCCCTTACCACTTTATATAGTAAAGTACGGTATAAAGTAGAGCACTTACCTTACTCCTCTATAGACTTACTAAATACATTTAACCTAATATACTATTCTCGAATTTTATCGCTAACCGAAGATATCTCTACTATAAATACTAATTCTTTATTTATCGACGGTAATATCCTCGCTCTCTATTTAAGCCGCCAGCTATAGTATAAGTATAAAAACATCTCTTATAGAGAAGGTATATTATTATCGTCTAAAGACTCTTTAATATCCGCGAAATAAAAAAGATTAAAAGTTAAAACTTCGCGAGCTTCTTCTTCCTAAGGATTATTCTTAAGTATAAATTTAGTATCTATAAGGAAATCTTCGGGGCGTTAGTAAAATCGCTTAAGACAGCTAGCTATATAAATTCCCCGTAGTCGGGAGCTATCGAGTTCCGCTAAAATATATATCCCCTTCTCTTAATTTACCTCTATAATTCTAAATAGTCTAAATTAGCGAAATACTAACTTCTTCTCTATAGATATATTTATTAACTCGGTTATATTATAGCTTAATATTAATATACTCTCCTTAAGTAGCTATAAGTATAGGTTATAACGTTTATTAAAATACTTCTTCTTTAGTTTTTATATTCTATTTAGATATACCGCCGCCTCTTCTAGATCTCGATTATATCTTTTAAGAGCTTATATATATATAGCGATTAAATTAATAATATTAATAACCTTATCTTAATTTATAATATTCTATATTATAATCTCGAGTTTAATAAGAAGAATTAATCATTTAAGAAACTTAACTTTATATAGTGTTATACCGGTCTTAGCTTTAACTATCGTTTAGTCGGCCTAAAGAATAGCGTAAAGGTAATTTATTTAGGTACCGCCGCCGTTAGTATAAGTTATCTTTAAGAGAGTATTTATAACGCCTTTATACTTAACTTTTACTTAGCTATTTACTTACGGATAATATATAAAGGTAACTATATATTTAATCCTATATCTATCTATAAGTACTTTTACCTAACCCTTATTCTCTAGTCCGCTATTATATATTAGTCGTCTAAATAGTCTATAGCGATAAATAATCTCTTCCTAGAGGAACTTTACTATAGTAGCACTATTAGCAGCCGTAATACTTCGCGCTTTTATCTAGCCGCTTATATTACTTCGGGCTTTAACGAGATACCTCTTTTCTTAAGATATTAGTATTAAAGTATAATTAATACTAATTTATTTTTAGCGCTTATTAACTAAAGTTAGGAATATCGCGTTATATAGCCTTTAACTTATATAAAACTAATATTCTAAATAAGTCTTTATAAATACTTCTATATCTCGATACTAACCCTTCTAGTAATAATAGTTAAATACCCTCTAATATATTACTTCTTAACTAAAATATCTAATATTATTATATATTACTTTAAGTATCCTTTACTTTTCTACATTATTATTAATTACTCTTCTACTCGACTTATTCTCTATTAGCTTTCGAAATAAGTACCCTCCTCTAACAAAGTAGTTAACTAAGTCTTTCTATAGTTTTCGAAACTTATTATTATTTATCTCTAGAGAACGTTACTAGTCTTATAGATATTTAGCGAGCTTCTTTAATTCCTTTAAGTACTCTCCCTTAAATAACTAAATTATATAAGGTTCCCTAAAGTTTACGAATTAATCTCGAATATAAACAACTATAGGTTTTACTAGAGTAAAGTCTTAATAAGCAGTATTCTATTTAATTAGTTAAAGACTTCCCTATATAAAAAGTATCTAAACTTTAATTTAATCCTTAATATCCTTTTCCTATTTAGCTTCTTTAATATCTTTCTAGATTAAAGGGCGTTAAGATAAGATATCAGCAACTATATTTTACTTACTTAGAATATATTATATCTTAAAATCGAACCTACAGATCTATACTAGCTATTAATTAATAATAGCCTTAAGTAAGTCGGTCGACTACTAATTAAGCTAAGCTATAAGAGTTATTATATTAATCTCTATAATAAAGTAAATAGCGTATAGCTAATATTTAAATTTCTTAAGAGTTTTTAGTAATCCGCGAGCTTCCCGCTTAAGTACATTATACTCTCTCTTAACCTTAGACTAAATACCGCTCTCGTACCTTATAGCCTATTATTTATCTATTACTAGATTCTCCTATATAATTATAGCGCTTTAGCCTCTTCCGCTAACATTAATAATAAGTATAATTAAGCCTACGCCTTCTCGATAGTTTAGGCTAATTAATACGGGAGTAGTAAATAACGCCTTCTTTAGTCCTTCTATACTTTTAGCGTATATCTCTATCTAGACCTAGATAATATTCTTTTAAAGTAAGTTATATAAAGGCTCTATTATTATTATAAAATAAAAAATCTATATATAATAGTATATATAAATCCTAAGGAATCTATAAAGTTCTAGCTAATTTATCGAAGTTAGCTATATTAAGATCTTATAAATCTTAGACTATTATAGATATTATTTATTTCAATTATAGATATACCCGACTATCTTAATCCCTTATATATAAAGCTATAGTTTTTATCCGGCTATAGTAGTATTAATAAGCTTAAGATTAAACAGCACCGCGTCTAGATTTATTAGATATTCTAGTATATATAAATATACTTAGAGAATTACCTTTAGTTACTAGTAGTTACTCTTTAGTCCTTTTATACTAATATCGTCTAGGAATAGCCGAGCAGCTTTTAATATTTATTCCTTTAGAATCTAGTTTATAATTCATATAAATTATACTATAGAATTAGTTATATCTTATAGAAGTATTATATAATAAATAAGTCTAATTAAAGTATAAATCTCTATTAGATTTTAGCTCTCTCTTATAAATTTAATTTAATTATAGCCTAAAAGCTAATCTAATAAGAAAATTATCTATATTCCGCCGAACTCTTCCGTAAAGTTATTAACTAAAGGAGATAGATTTATATCTCGAATTGTTACTTAATTAATATTCTATACTATAATTACTAATTAATACTCCCTAAGCTTCTTTTTCTTAACTAGAAAGAACGGATTCCGGTACAATCTATACTTTAATTTAAAGAGATCTAAGTTAATCTTCTTCTTTACTAGTGTAATTACTACTAACTTAAGTACTTTTAGAATAAAGAAGCTCTTTACCTACTATAGAGTATATAGAATAGTCCTTATTACCTATAGAGATACTACTTCCTAATAAATCCGCCTAATTTCTTTAAGGTCTTAAGCTAAAGCTTCTTCGCGGTTATATAGAATCTCTATAAGAATCTCCTTCTTATCCGACATTAAATCAGATCCGATAACTAGTTTCTCTAGATATTCGGGCGTTAAACGTTACCTTCGAGGAAATCTAGTAAAGTATAGACTTATCTAATCCGCGAATATATATAGCCGGCTGTTATAGATAGCCTTTACCTACTCCCGTACCCTTACGCGCTAGTCTAAGAGCCTACTAGGCGTCGAACTATCCTAGAAATTTAAATTAATAGGTTTTATCTTATTAGTCTTCCGCTTATATAAAGTATTTACGCGAGCTTCTAAAGGCTTCCTAAATTAATATTATTTATAATACTATTTATTCTTTAAGTCTTATATTATAGCTTCTTTATTAAATAATCTTAAGGACTTTACTAGCTATTAGTTATCTTTAATATTAAAAAGTTAAGCCTAAAAGTATATCTCGTCGAACTTATCGTTACTTAGATCGTAAGTATCTAAAGTAAAGATTAAAGTATTATTCTTATTTACCTTAAAGTCGATTACTTACGCTCTCCCTTAATTTCACTAAGCTCTAATTAAAGTGAGTATAGACCTTTTTATCTCTTTATATTCGTCTAGCCTTTTAAAGTAAATATATATATAAGCTTAACTATTAACTTTATTATTATATTATTACTAAAATCTAAAGCTAATTATACGAGAAGCTAAAGCCGCTTTTTATTAAAGCTATCTATTAAACTTATAATATATATATTATCGTTCTTCTTCTAGATTAAGCCTTAAGTAGCCTTCTAAAACAGCTTACTTAAGATAAAGCGATATATCGAATCTATAATATCTATTATATAAATATTAGTTAAGACTTTAATCCTAGCGATATTAACTACTATATCTTCGATTATATCTACAAAATCTTCTCGGTCTCTATTAAATCCTATAGTATTATAGATAAACTTTATTTTCCGTATAAGTTAAGATAATCCCCGGTCTTTAACTAGACTTAAGAATATTAAATTAATCTCCGCTCTAATATCTAGTAATAAATCTTTATATTACTTTCGTATCTTTATCGGTAAATAGAGATAGCTATTATAATACAGTCGCGGATATATCGGACAGTCCTTATTTAGGCTTATCTATATCGTATTAACTCTTATAATAAGCCCTTCTTAAGTCTATATCGTTCTAACTTATAAAGAATATATCTAATAAATTAGCTCTTACCTACCTTTATTATAATACTAATACTTATAAGAAAACCACTCGTCGCGTACTTCTTTTATTAACAGTAGATCTTATAATTAAATAGTCACCTCTTAATCTAGCAGCTAGTTAATAATTCTCCCAGTACTATTTAAATCCTACGAGAGTATCTTCCGGAAAGGCTTAGGACTAGACGGTCTATACTATATCTCCTTTATAATACGTAAGCGCTATAAAACTTACCTTAAGCGTATATACTTATTATCGTTACCTATCTTAGTATCTTCTAACCGTAGGTTATATATTCGGTTATCCTATATATTATATAGAATTATTAGCGGCCTTTAATTAATTAACTATTCTAGCGCGGAAATATCGTCTATAATACTATTAAAGATAATCTCTCTATTTAGTCTTATTCGTCGCGTTATATAACGTCGCTAACCGTCTATAATAGGCTCGTATATACTAGTCTAGAGGTACTTCGCTTATATATATCCTCTTTACTAGGGTGCCGGTTACTTTCTAAAGGCGTTAATATAAATATTAGTCTTTAGCTAGTTAATACGAATTCCTTTTAGCCTAGTTAGCTTTAGTATATATAAATCGTCTTTTAAATCTTTTAGTATACTATAATTTAGCTTTAATCTAACCGCTTAAATAAGGTTTATCTTTACTAAGAGAGACTTTAAATCCTCTTTCTTCGTACCGTATAGCTATCTAAAAGAGACACTAGTATACTTATTAATCTTATACATAATCTATTCTAGATATTTAAGCTTCGTCTCTTTCTATAGAATCAGCAATACTAGCAAGAGCCGATCTTAACCGCGGAACCTCTCTAGTATAATCTTATAATCTAGATTAAGATATAATACGCCGGCGACCTTCTAATATACTTATTATAGATCTTTACGTAATATATAACCTTATTAATTATAGAGAAAGCAGCTCCCTCTAGTAATACTTATATTTAACTTACACCGACTAAATTACCCTCTAGTATAGTACTATAGATTACCACTAAACCTTATCGACCGTTCTTAGAAAGAAGGTCCCCGAGAAAGTTAAATTACTTTCGGAGGAACTCCCCTTAAGGCTTTAATTAATCTATTTATAAAGTTAAGAGTAATCATATTATACACCTAGATTAGTAAAGTAAACGCTCTTATTAATCGAGTTAATTTATCTACCGAAGATATAGTAGTTCCTAAGGTCGTAGGCTTTATTAACTATATCTATATATTCTCTTTAGTCTTTATAGCTATATCGTCTAATTAATCTTTTCGATATTTATCTTCTCGAGCTTCCTCCTTCCGGAATATAGAAGGTCGAGTCTCTTTTTTATATATTAAGTCCTAATATTCCTCGTTTAGTATACCCTATATAAACTTACTAGTTTCGTTATTAATTTTCTATAAGTCTTTTATCTATTCTTAGCACTTCTAGAAGTTTAAGTTCTCTAGCTTCCTATCTAATAGATTCTATTTCTTCTAAATCTTATTTATATATACCTTTAGTAGTTTAAAGAGAAAAAGATAATAGTAAGTATAGTTAGTCTTTACTCCGTTATCGATTAAATACTTTATAGCCTTATAGAACTAATAAAGATATAAATTAAGGTTCTAAGACTTATCGCGATAGCGTCTTAAGAGTATATAAAGATAATATATATTTATTATTTATTATATCTTATCTTAATCTTTATATTTATTTAGAACTCTCTCTTTAAACTTTATCTAATCTATCTTATTATATTCTATAAGCTCTTTATACCTCTCTTTCTCTATCTTTAATATAAAATATATAAATCTCTAGATACGCTCTTTACTATCTATTACTTAATTATATCTATATAGCTCTTTAAACTCTTTGAAGAAGATAGTCGCGTTCCTTCTGTTAAAGTATAGTAGGTTATCGCTCCTATCCGAGCTCTAAGGCATCTCTCTTATAGATATTATTATAGAAGGAGTATATACCGGCGGCGTTAAGATTTCCGGCGTTAATAATCCCTATATAATATCGCTCGCCGCGGTAGACGATATTACCTTTCCTTTTCTATTTAAGGCCCTAAATAAAGCTATCTTTAGCCCCTTTATTAGTTTAATAAAATATAATAAATATAAGTCTTATTTTCTTAAGTAAAGTAATCTAAACTCTAGATATTTATATATTTTATTATTTTTATATATATAAAAGATTACTTCTCTTAGTAGTTAATAATTACCGCTTTCTTAAGCGTTCGTAGATAGTCTTAAAGTTTTAGAGAATCCCCTCTCTTAATTCGATTTTAGTAATTTCCGTTACTACCTATAGTCGTTCCTTCGCGTCCGACTATCGAGTTTCTCTTTACTAAATATAACTAATACTTTAATATTAGCTCCCCGCTAAATAGGTCTCTAGTCCCGAATAACCTACTCTCCTTAAGAGCTTAAGGGGTATTAGGGTTAATCGCGTTCCCCTCTTCGAGTGCTAGTCGTTAGTCTTAAGTCTTTTAGGTAATTATTTAGTTATTAGTTTCCGCCCTATATAGTAGCAGCTAATATATATAGCTAGAACCCTAAAAGAACACCCCGAGTAGCGGTCTCCTTAAACAGCTAGTACAGTTTACAACCTACGCCTGTACAGCGAAACGGACTTACTTAGCCAGTAATTCAGACGATTCCCCCGTATAGCGGTCCTATATATATAGCCAGCTTCTCCAGTTCCAGTTAATTAATCGGTAGATAAATAAATAGTCAGTCTAGTCGGTCCTCGTTTATTTATAGCGTCATATCGTCGTTTTATTGTTCAGTCGTCTATTCGATCGTCCTGCCGCGCGTAGACTCACCCGCGTTACCACAGTCCGAATATTCTCAGGCGAACGTTCTTATTAGAGGCACTAATAAACTAGGGTAAGGCTTTATAGCCTCTAGATAAAGGGTCGTGCGGCGGCAGGCACTGCCTCTTCGTCCCCGGTACACTATATAGTAATGAATAGCTTTATAAGTAAAGGTATTATATATTTTATTATCTATAGTATATATATATATTAAATACGTATAACTACTCTACCTACAATATATAGCGGAGGTATATAGCCTTACGCTAAGGATTCAACTAATTAGATAGCACGGTTACTTATCTGTACATTATATAGGCACATATAGCTAATTAGCGCTGTAAGTATCACCGCCCTATTACACTACTATTAAAGTTTAGCACCTTATTCTAATTAATAGACTCCGTTACGGGGGCCTTATATTAAACGAAGTTAAGCTCGATAAGAGCTACTTTATTTTAGGTAGGCACCTTATTAAAAGCACCTAACGCTATTATTTCTCGTTTTAATATATTACTAGAAATCTTATCTAACCGAGCTAGGGAATCTTAGAGGTCGGTATCGCCCTCCTCTAACTCTATAAGTACCCTTTATAAACATGTAATCTCACGCCTTTTAGCCCTTAACTTAGCCGCTAATTATTTCTTTTATTCTCTAATTTTACGAAGCTCCTCTACGGAAAAGGTTCCGTTATACTCTCTTCGGTACCGAAGGTATACGGCGTACTTTACGCTCTACTCCCTAAAATAAAAGTAAACCTTATCGCAGTTTATATACTCGGTATAGGCTATTATCGCTTTAGTCTATTTAATAAATTCGATATAATTAGTAATCGCGTTCTAATGCTGCTGCTACGGGACGACAGGCTTAAACGACTTAAGAGGTTTAGGGTTTAACTTCTATACCCTAAAGGCCTATATAGTTAGCTATAAAGAGAAAGAGAACGATAAGTAGATAGGCGGTAGCCTACCTTAAGTATATTACGGACAACAGATAAGCTAAAGAGGGGAAAGTATTACGAACCGGCCTTTATACGACTAAGCCCGGATTAAAAGATGAAAGGTTGAGCGAACAGAAAACAGCCTCGTAGGTAAGGCTAACTTAAGTTATATAGTCTCACGTGACTTCTAAAATAGGAAATAGGTCGTTATATAGGCTATACAGTATAAAAGCAACAGGTATAACTATATAACGCCTAGACCTACCTAAACGGGAAACCTATCTATATATATAATTATAGTTAGATCCATCTCTATAAGAGATATAGTTAATAACAGTTATACTCCGACCCCTACCTTCAGGATACAGGAGTGTTGCTTCACCTTACGCCGTTACAAGTAACCGCGTACCTTTACCTCAGGCTAGCATCACGTTACTACTCCACCAGCGAGAGAAACCTCTTGAACCGTAGCATCACCTCACGTGGAGCGATTCATAACACTGGACCACTGTGCGATTTTGTGGGCGGATATGTGAGTGGAGGGTGCATCCAAGGATACAGAGGGATGGGTGAACGTCCAGTCTTGTCCGATGTAGGACTTTCAGTCGTCCCATGACTTTTTCCTCTTCCTCAAGCCTGTAAGCACGAGCCAAGCCATCAGATCGAGATAGACCGTAAAACTCATGATTTCCAAGGACTAGATACACTGCATCGAACTTCGAACATTGTGTCGTGAGGAAAGAAAGGTATTTTTCGTAATCCTGAAGTCGGCCAATGTCACCCGCAAGGAGCAGAAAAGGGGCTCGGACAGGAATATGGAAGCTCTGATATTGATCTCCAACTTCAAGATGAAGATCCGACAATATTTGAAAGGTTAACGAGCATCCGTTCAAGCATCTCAACATTCGCTTGTAATTGAGCATCGTTATTCGCCATTACTGAAATAACGCTGGAGGGAATTCAGCGATCATGCATTTCCTCAGTTGTTTTTGCTCCAAGGGGCGGAAATTCACTAATCATGGGGTGCCAAAACCGGCACCAGGAATCTTATCATTCTGCTGATGGCTGCGATGCTCGCCCAACACAGATGCTCCTAACATTCGACAGTCGGCGCTCACTTGCCTGTTCCTCCTCAAGCCTTGCAAGCAACACTTTCCCATCGTCCCCTTGTGCCCCTCCTAGTCCCCCTGCCCCGCGCCAACATGCCACGACCGGACAACGCCTCGGTGGCTGGCTGGGCATTGACAGCTGAACACTCTTCATGCCGATTTCTGCACCCGGTTTACGAGTTGTTGCACCATGAGCTGTGATGAGGCTGGCTGAATGCGGACCGCGACAGCGAAACCGCGTGCATCGGCTCCCTAAAACAGACTGCGCGACAGTCGGCAACGATCGTTTGGCGAGGGTCGTTTCCAAGTGATTGATCAGTAGAACAGCCTGACTCAAATTTAATGTCTCGGATATCATTCGATCACTTTTCAGAGGTGGCATATCTGCCGGGACTCGCCGTTCATCTACTTGGATGCATTACCAACGCTTTGCCAAACGAAGCCGAGCACATGCTGACGTCGCGGTGCAAACCATTTACGAGACCGAAGCAGGCACCGCAATTGTTGTGTGACACGGCTTTCCAGGCATGTTCGTTAACTAAGCGACGCCTGAGCTCTTGCAATCATGTGCTTCGCTCGTGATACTCTCCGGTCAGCCTCATCTCGCGCATCCCACTGACACCCTGCAGCAGCTTCCCTCTGCTGTATGCCTGAATGGCCGATATTTCTCGCTTGCAGGGCTACCGGCTATCACATGGAGCAGGGACCTCGTCCAGGCCTTTCGTACTGACGGCGACATTCTTATTGTCTTGGCCACTGACGGGTCTGCAGCTAGCTGGACGTTGTGAACCTCAGCTCTTTGAGGTGGCGAGCTCGAGACGGTCATACGCAGACATGAGAGCGACTGCCCGTCATTAACACAAGACAACACCTCGCAATATATTGCGAGGATGGCCAGCCTCCTCTTCACTCTCACCCTCCCGGACACATTCGCCTTGTTATTCTGCTCGTCAGCCTCACCTTCAGCCTGATCCCCAGCCCACGAAGTGCAGTCCCTCTCATGTCCACGGACAGCCAAAGTCCACTCATAGACCCTACCGATACCACCGCCGCAGCACCAGACACTCAGATTGACGGACCAAGTCCAAGTGACGTCAGCGGCCGTGACGGTGCCCCCGTCGCCACGTCACGGAACATGTCAAGCAGTTCCAATGCCAACGCCAGTGACAGGCGCAGGGCATTCCGTAGAAGGGTGGGAATCCCAGAGGACGGTACGAAGCCTTCCCACGTTGACCTGCAACGGAGCAGGACGAGGACGAGGACGGATCGGCTACCACACAGGCCTTCGTCCCCATTCCACCGCCATCCAGGTAAGCCACGCGCACAGCGAACGACAAGACTGACGAATTTCATCCGTTTCTGAAGCCGCCATCCCCGAACACACGCTGAGCGCACACCTCGAGAAGGCCTACCGGGCGCAGACGCGCTACTACTACCTCGTGGCGGGCGCCTCGCACGGCATGCTGTGGCTGCAGATCGGCATCGGCGCCGCCGTCACCGCCATCGGGACGACCAACTCCAACGCCGCGCGCATCGCCATCACCGTCCTCGGCGCCATCAACACCGTCGTGGCCGGCCTGCTGACCTTCCTGAAGAGCCGCAACCAGCCCAACCGCGCGCTGCAGTTCCGCAACGGTCTGCGCGACGTCTACGAGGACCTGTGGCGGGTCGACGCCGAGACGGGCCGTGCCGACTTCGACCTCGACAACAAGGTCGACTACCTGTGGGCCAAGTATAAAGACGCCATTGCGGATGTGAGTCGTCTGCTCTGCCTTTCTCTGCTTTGCTCTGTTCTGCTCTGCTCTACTTCGCGTTGCTCTCTTCTCTCCCACGTCCCCGCTCGGGTCCGTTTCGGGCGCTGATTACACACTCCTTCCTAACCACCGCGTAGTCCGAGGCCAATTACCCCGACCTATGGGTCAGCTTGAGCAGTCCGGGCAGGTCGCAGACCCAGACACAGACACAGACACAGACCCGGACCCAGAATGGGACCGGGGGAGCCAGCACCAGCGCCACCGCGCCGGCGAATGCGCCTGCACAGCCAATGCCAACACCGGGCTCTGATCCTCCTCCAGACGCGTGAGCCGCTTTGTCCCACACCAGGTCTTGACGAGGACGGGATAGGGTCGGTCGGCTTGATCGGCTACGGTGTGGTAGGATACGGTAGGGTCGGTCGGCTACGGTGTAGAATATAGGGTTTCTCAGTGCGCACTCGTACCACCGGTCTCGGACAAGAGTTGATTGAGATCATGGGGTGATGTTGATCCGTCTGTCCGTGCGCGTACGGTGTATATATGATATCTCCGTGACTGTCTGATAGGATTACAATCGATATTGATATCAATATCAATATCAACAGATGGACCTGGGGTCTATGACAGTCGATAGCAGTCGGTAGGCTTGTAGTGGACTGATATCTTCGGGCCTTCGACTACTAGTACTGCGTACTTCGGGTACGGAGCAATCGATACTACAACCTGAACCCGAGTATCCTATCCCTCCACAGGTCTATCACACCTACCTCCTTACCTCTCTATCTGCCCTTCTTCCCCCCGCCCTTCCCTCTCCCTCCAGCGCCCTTCGCCTTACCTCCTCCACCCCCTCCACCGCTTCCACCAAGATTCCCGCCCAGTCCGCCGCCCTGAACGATCCTACACCCCTTGACCGGCACACCCCCGACAATTTCTTCGACCCTCCACTCCTTCAGCAACTCGAGCTCGCGTCTCCAGACACGATCCCTCTCCCGGTTATTTTCATCTACGACCTTCGGGCCCCGGGACCCCAGAGACGTCCAGAATCCCACAATCTCCTTGACGGCCTTGCCCTTCTTGACCGTCCCGGGCTGGAGCTTGATTTTATACTTCTGGCGGGTGAGCGCGCTCCAGGGCGCGACTACAGGGATTGCGGCGAGGAGTTCGTCGCCCGGCTCCGGCAGGGGCACGAGCCGGTCGATGGACAGCAACTCTTGGCGTTCTTGCTCTAGCTGCTCCTTGGATAATTCGTCATCTTCGTCGAGCACGGCGGCTGTCTCGCTCTGTTTCTCGAGTCTCTCCCTCCTGGCCCGCTCGCGGTCCGCGGCTTTCGCGTGCTGCGCTTTTCGCCTCTCTCGGTCGGCCTGGGCTTTGGCCTCCCTGGCCGCCTTATCCGCTTCGGCTTCCTTGCGCTGTTCCTGTGCGCGATTGCTTCCCAGGAGCTGCATTGCTAGGGCGCGGTCTTCTTCGTCTTGGTCGGCGTACTTCTTCGCCGCGCGCTTGGCTTTGCTTCTCTTGCCGCGAGCGAGGTGCGCCGGTTTTACTTTTGCTGAGATGGCGTTCGAGGAAGATGCTGGGGTTGAAGGGCGAGTCGAGGGGGTCGCGTTCTCGGACGTATCTCGAGTATCTTCCCGGTCGCCGTCTTCGTCGCCCTCTTCGTCTTCGTCTTCATCTTCGTCTTTTCCATCGGCTGATATTCGTGCGCCGGGCTTATCGGTGAGGCTGTCTCGGCCGGAGCTAGGTCCCGCCGCTTGCAAGGGATTTGATCTCTCGTTTTCAGCCTCTGAGGCAGCCGCTGAGTCGTGGTTGTCGTCTTCATCATCAATCTCAGCGACCTCTTTGCGGGCCTCGTCCAAGTCTACTCCACGATCATCTTCGTTTTTCTCTTCCGCCGCATCGTCCGCGGCCTCCTCCACATCTGGGATCGCTTGTTCTTGATGGACGTCCGGCTTATCTTCACTCTCAACGTCTTCTTCGTCAATCGACAGACCTCGGGCATCATTGGCTAGTGCCTCAGCCTCTCCGGACAGCATACTTTCAGTCCTCTCCAGTCGATGCTTGCCATGATTAGCTCTACTCTCCTCACTGATCAGCCACATGACCCCGAAGCCTAGAAGTAACTGGCTTGGAGGCAAAAGATTCTTATGTCCCCTGATGATGAATCCACCTGTGGTGAGATACTCGCCCGTCGGAGCGGTCTTGCTGACTTGATCTGCATTGACCCACCATGCGCCCATTATCGCTTTTGAGTCCCAGGCACTGCTCGTACATACAGTCAATGCCCCAGCCTGCGACAGCGTCGAGGGAGGAATCGGCGCATCAGGAGTCTTGGGGTTATTCTTCACAATGACGGTCGACGCGCCCTGCAAGTCGGCATGGACGTAGATATCGCCTTTCTTCAGGTATCGCCGGTACAGCAATTCATTCTGCTGCGCGTCCTTGCCTCCGATCACCAGATATCCGTCGCTGGAGATGAAGTACAAGAACTTCTCGAACCAGAATTGCTTCCTTGCAGGGCGTAGAACGGCCTTTTCGGTCTTCAGGCCTTTCTTCAGGTCTAATTCAATCTTTTGCTCGGCCGATTTGAGGGCTTTCGTCGAAGCTTCCATGGTTCGTTTCTCTTTGCCAGCGGCAAACTTCTTGTGTTCGTAGTATTGCCGTGCGTTTGCCCACGGCGAGAGCCCGAGGTCAATATCGATTGCGAGTCGTCGTTCTCCCGCTATAGGCTTGTTTGGCGCGGCAGAGTCTTCATCTGATTGGGTCTCATCGTCTGTCACATCTTCCTCATCAGTTTCGTAGCCCTCGTCGAAGCTAGGTTCATCTAGTAACAGTGTAACGGTGTTCTCCTCGAGCTTTAGTGGAAGCTTGACCATCTGAGCCACGACATTTCCTCGCTTCTGCTCATTCTCAATGAGCTTGCCGATATCCACCCAGTCCATGCCTTGCGCAATCAAGCCGTTCACGGCGGAACAGGCCTCGTCAACACGGTGGGTGTTGGCCTCAATTGCCTGCGCCTTCCGGACATGCAACTCTTGCACTTGTTGCAATCCGGCCAATCGCTTCTCATGTTCGGTCCTTGTAGCTTCCAATTTCCGCCTGGCTGCCTCTTCTCGCTCAGTCAAGCGGGATTCCAGCTTCTGGGACTCGATGGAGGAATAGAACTCATCGACCGTGCGATTGAATCCATCAAATTCCAAGATGTGAAGACCAGGCTTGTTTTCGAACTGGGCAGGTCGGAAGGGATGGAAGTCATCGTACAGTAGATTGCCTCTGCTTGTCTCCTGTGCCTCGGAAGGTTGTGCCTGTGCCTGTGCCTGTGCCGACGGGGTAACTTTGGTCTTCGCGATGATGTAACCCGTAGAGTGACCGGCATCCAGGGACTCGAATATCTCGACGGCACGCTGTAGCGCCTTGATCACAGACTGCAGAGCGTCCGGACTCGCCAGAACAGCGTCTGCCTTCTGGGTGGAGTCTGCGCCTGTCTCGATGAAGGCGTGCTCGAGGAGATGGTAAGGAAGTTCGGGAAAGCCGTCGCTCAGCGCTTTCCTCACATCATCTCCCCCCTTGGCTCGCTTCGCTTTCTTTCCGCCAACCTCCTTTGCGAGTTTCGCACGTTGGACGGCCTTCTCCAGCGCCGTCTTTACCCGCTCGTCAGTGATGGGCGGCACGCCGTGGAAATTCTGCTTCGCCTCGAGCGTGTACTTGCCGCCCAACTTGACGTCCACATCTTCTTGTCCCTCACTGACCTGTCGCTGTAGCGCCAGCACATTCAAATCCGCATCCGTGACGACGATATTCCCGGCGGCAAAGAACTCCAGGAACAGTCGATATTGCCCATCACTAAACGCAATCTCAATCACCCGGTCCGTGCCTATCTGGCGCACGGCCGTGACTCGTCTGCTCTTGAGGTACTTTCGCAGTCGGCTGACAAATGCGGACGGCGCGGAGGCGGCGGTTCGGGAGAACGAGGTCAAATGGCACCGGAAGCCGGAGTCGACGAGGAGTTGTTCTCTTTTGCCTGGCTTCGCAAACTTGAAGAGGAAGATCCGACTGGAGAGGTCGTAGATGTTGGAGACGCGAAGGGTGGTGAGGGAGCTGGCTAGTTCGTTTGCGATGACCTGGAGCAGGAGTCAGAAGAATGAGAGCCAATGTTGCGGGATACTCTGATGAACCTTGACATCGAGGGACGAGAACCGCTGCTTCATGCTGGGAGGATGGATGTCAGCGGTGAACTAGAGTCTATGCGGAACAGAAACGAGAGAACGTCTAGGATCGTTGAGATCGTCTTGGAGCATGTGAGCCAAATTATTTCAGTCCTTCGTCCGCTTCGATGTCGCAATGACGTCGCTTCGGGGTTTGTGGTTCTGACTCGCGTGCCCGCGGCGAGGCTGAGCGCCCACCACAAGGCTGACGTGCCCGTGTGTGCATATACATCCTGCACTACAGACGTGTGACTTCACGAGCTGGTCTCTATTCTTGGTGCCTGTCATTCCGTTTCCACCCTCCTAACGCCATGCAGAGTGTGTGTGTGCTTCACCAAACATGCCTGCCCGCCCAGTCGCAGAGCTCCGATTCTGGACCTGTCCAAATCAATTCATCTCCCTCCACATAGACACCTCGGCGTTCACAGATTCCGCCTCACAAACTCCATACCCTGTTTCTTGCCAAACTCCCACAGATTCTGTATGCCCTGCTCGCTTAGGTCGAGGTTCTTCATATTGGGCGCATCCTGTGCCGGCGCTTTGGATACCCTTGAAGCCACCATGACAGGATCTGTCTCCAATACAATGCCGTCGTCGACAATCTCGTCGATGGCCAAAGTTACCAGGTCGTAGTTTTCCATGATTGTGCGCTTGTCTGTTGAGTTCCTGTGTCTTGGGTCAGTGATATTCTATTGCTAACACGGAGGGAGGACCCAGAGCGTACTTGAGCAGGATGCTTAATGTGTCTCTAAGCGCCAGGACAACATTGTAGAGTAGGATCTCATTCTCCTCGGCACTGCCCACAACATACAGCATCACGTCGCTCTCCATCTTGAACACCACAACTTTGTTGTCGTAGAGTATCACATCCGAGGTCTGTTTGGCGGTCTTTTCCAGCAGCCCTTTCTCAAACGCTTTTTGCTCCTTCAAGCTCGGATACGGCTGCGACGCTTGTGCAGGCTGTTGTGTGGCATTGGTATGTGGGGGATTGTAGTATTTGGCAAACAGTCTGGCCGAGTCCGGCGAGGAGTCGGTGGTGAGGATGAGGATTGCGACAACGCTGTGCAGCGACATGCTGGGCGCCATGACTGCGGGAAGCACTTCAATGCAATCTTGCAAGAGGAATAGGCTACCAGATCAAGATAGCAGTCCTGGGGTACGAGTCGACCACCTTCGTTTCCCTGGAACTGGCCTCAACTGCGGCCATGGATTTGCGGCCGGGTCGACAGGTTTCTCCGTACCGCGTCTAGAGTCGGAGGAAATCCAAACAGGCAACATGAGCGAGGCAGCACAGCCTCGTGGGCGCAAGGCTGATCTTGCGAGTCACAGGCTGCGGAACCTTGCTACCTCGACCGTCTTGATCGAGCAAGACGTCCCCTCTGTCGAAACAGGAGGCGATTGCCATCAAGTGAAAGGCAAAAAGGCTCTCTGCACTACATGCACTTTCCCCATCTATTGGCCCTCCATTCCTGTCCTGTTTGCGCATTGGACTGTCTTGGACTCTAACCTGGCTTTCCGCTTCTGCTACCCGGTCTACCTCAGATCGATGATCGGAAGAAAGAGATGCAACCTCGCCTCAGCCCCGGATCCGCGCGGAAAGACTATCTACTGCAAACACCCACCTCCCATGATTCGGCTTGCGAAGTTGAAAGCAACATTTTCTGACAGTTGACCCATCCGACCAAACGAATCGACCTTTCCCGGGAACTGTTTTAGAAGCGGGACGAAATCAAAGAAGTTGTTGCTTGTCACCTCGGATTAAGGGTCATCAATCTTGTCGCCTGGGTGGCTTTGTGGAATGGAGGCATGGGACTTCAACGCCTGTATCACGGCGTAACACGCAACTGGAACGGACGCACAGACACCGAAAGATCGGGTTATAATTTGATTCTTATTTCCATAAAAGCTGAAAGTCTTCGAATTCTGGAAACATGAATTAGAAGGTGCGGTCCGAAGCAGCAACGTACACCTGGATGCGACAAAATTGCCCTGAGATACCAATCCCGTACTTGTGGGGTTTCGGAATCGGTAATGACCTACATGTGCGCCCCTTTTCGCTCTCTTCTGGATTCTTCTCGCTTTAATCGCGTCACTGGAAGAAGATATCTGTTGGATGGTTCAAGTCCACAGGGCAAAGAGATTGACATGAGGGAGATTTCACCGAGGGCGCAAAGTCTGACGACACCCACCGATAGGCCTTTCCGGCTTGTTTGGTATCTTTGGTGCGATAGACTTTCCGAGAATGTTCCACGAATTTGGTGCAATCCGTAATAGCAACTGCGAGCGTGGAAGAAAAGATCGCAATACTTTGAAGAAGTTGTGCCAGAACGATCTGGACCAGACCAGAGAAGTGACATTGTGTAGAGAATGCGACAACCGGATGCAGCATAGGATTGATCCCTTAATGGACAGCCAGGCAGATAGGTTGTTACGCTTTTGTATATCATTGTGCACCTTCCTGTATCGATGCAAAGACCTGCGCTTCCTAGTGCATTCAATGTGCAACTCGACTCGGAGGGATGATGAATTATTGACTGTGCAAAGGGGCCGGGGCGACGGCTGAAGAACTGCTTCCTTGCATCCGGCGAAGCACAGGACCGCCTCAACGCATTCTCGCAGCCTTGCCACGCCGCAGTCCTCTCAGCCTTGCGTGACTCGTTAATTTTTCCCCCGACTTTGTTCTTCCTTCCCCCACATCTACAACTCTCGATCAAACACAAAGAACGACTCAACCGGTAAACCATGGGCAAGTCCTCCAAAGACAAAAGAGACGCCTACTACCGGCTCGCCAAGGAACAAAACTGGCGCGCCCGCAGCGCCTTCAAACTTATCCAGATCGACGAGCAATTCGATCTCTTCTCCTACGCTGAGCCGGAGAAATGCACACGGGTGGTAGACCTCTGCGCCGCCCCGGGCAGTTGGAGCCAAGTGCTCAGTCGCATCTTGATCAAGGGCGAGAGTTTCGGCCGCCGAGCATGGTGTGAGCGGATGGAACGCTTCAATCGTCGGCGGACGGCACAGCCAGAGCAACACCGACACGGACAAGGCACCGCCGACGACCTCGCCCGGACGCAGTTGGACTCTCTCGACCTGGACGGGGAGCAGCCCGAGCTGAAGCCCCGCGCCAACGTCGAGATCGTCGCCATAGACCTCCAGCCCATGGCGCCCCTCGAGGGCATCACCCAACTGCAAGCCGACATCACCCACCCGTCGACGGTGCCGCGGCTGCTCCACGCCATCGACCCGGCCTTCTCGCCCGCGGACGGCACGCACCTCGTCGACCTGGTCATCTCGGACGGCGCCCCCGACGTCACGGGCTTGCACTCCCTCGACATCTACGTGCAGAGCCAGCTGCTCTATTCCGCACTCGTCCTCGCGACCAAAGTGTTGCGGCCCGGCGGGAAGTTCGTGGCCAAGATATTTCGGGGCCGGGACGTGGATCTGATCTACGCGCAGTTGAGGATTCTGTTCGCGAGAGTCAGTGTGGCGAAGCCGAGGGCCAGCCGTGCGAGTAGCATCGAGGCGTTTGTCGTTTGCGAGGACTACAGGCCCGTCCTGGTCCAGAACAACGACGGGGATGAGATGCTGTGGACGCCGGAGCTCGGGGGCGCACTTGAGGCGGCGACGGAGGACGGACTGGGACGAGGACAGCAGGACAAACCTGCTGCGAAAGGAGCGTCCGCAAATGAGCCCACTGTGTCGGACAATGCTGCTGGGGCTGAAGAAAACTCCGACGTCGAGCACCCTCCCCCTGGCAAGTCACCACCATCCGCAGGCGCAACGACGCAGGGACAAACCCGCCATCTGCGCCCCGACGGCATCGTTGAGCTCCATTTCCCAGACGAACAGACCGATCCGGCAAGGTACATCGCTCCATTCTTAGCCTGCGGCGACCTCTCGGCCTGGGATAGCGACGCCACCTACAAGCTGCCAGCAGGTCACGTCAGTCTCGACCCAGTCCAGCCGCCAACAGCACCCCCGTACAAGATGGCACTGGAGAGACGCCGAGCCGGGGGTGGAATGTACGGCAAGACGAAGAAGAGGGACACGGTTCGGAGCAGCGAAGCGGGATGATGAGTACTCGCTCGTTTTTCATTGCCTCATATCGAACATTCTTCGTGACTCGTCAATCATGCCGAACTACGGTATTCACAGGTTTCTATCGGCACTCAGAACGTGCCGTCCAATCGACCAATGCTACACCTGGACGGTCTCTGGAAGCCTTGCCCATTGCGCCAACGCTTGCATCGCTTGCTTCAATGTCTCACGCACGAAAAGCCCGAGCAATCATCGTCCCTGCGCTCGTTGGTAAAACACAATATAAGCTTCGCCATTCTGCAGCCTGTCCCGCGAACTTAACTTGTTCGGATCCACGTCAACATGCCTCTCATCGTCGAATTTCCTCCAGCATCCTCGGCCCGGATCCTTCACAATGGAGACGTAATGCCCTCCATCGCCACTATTTCCCAAATGCCGTAACACACCGTACGCATCATATGTGTAAGGCGGCGTGGTGGCCAGCTCCATGTTCGTGCGTCCGTCTTGATCTGGCGGACCGGGTGATCGGGGAATGACGAAGTCGTCCATACTGAGGTTCTGCAGAGGAAACTCGATCGGTGTGTGAATCTTTTTGGCTCTCTCGTGCTTCGAGGCGGCAAAGCGCTTGAAGTGGATCACCAGGAACTGCGGCAGCCGGGTGAGGATGATTTGTTTGGTAGCTTCGCGCTCGCATTTGCAGTATGGACACCGCCAAAGCTCCGAAAGCTTTTCTTCGCGGCAATACGAGGAAAGGCAGTCATAGATGTGGCCAGCACGATCTCGGGGGATCTCGACGCTGATGCTGTAGAATGCTTCGTACGTGGTTGAAGTGCGCCTACAGGTCAGGCAGCGCAGCCGCGAGGCGTGTTGGCCTGCAAAGAGAGAAGACATGTAACTGTGGTCGCGGTGCTCGTATCGCTTCCACTCTATTGGGCTGGCTTTTGCGATCTCCATTCTTTCTCGTTGCATTTCTTCCGCCGTGTTAAGCGGTCGCAGCGGCGTCCGTTCCCAGTTGACGTTCAGGTCCTCGTGCAGACAGTCTACGAGGAAGTCAAAGAACTCTTTTGCGTCCTGCTGCCGATCAATTACCCATTCTCGGTTCATCCGGCCACAGAAGTTTCGGAACGTGGAGGGTTTGATGACCTCGTTATCTCCTTGCCACACGGCCTGGACCAGGTTGGCGTAGATTTTAGGCATAATGCCGTTGCTACCTTTCCAGTTGCGCTGCACGTAAGTCTCATAAAGTCGATCATTGAAGAAGTTGGACAATGGAATGGTCGCCGACAAGCATTGCAAGGTGGAATTCATGTAGCATGTGACGCCAAAGTTCGTCAGACCAGTCTTGGGCAGTCTCCTTCGTAGCGACGTCACAGTTGAGTACAGAGGTGGTCGGGTAGCAGAGGTGACTCTGGCGAGCGCCGGCTGCGGTGCGTTGATGTCGGCATGACCGGAGTAGCTGGGTCTCGGCATGGCAGGCGCAGGTCTCGCCGGTACCTGAGGCACTGGTGCCGGCGGAAGTGGAGCATGCTGTGGTACAAAGGTAGCAGGATATGTTGGCACAGGCCGCCGGGCTGGCATGACCATCGACTCCTGCTGCTGGATCGAAGGAAAACGTCGCAGGAATGTCTCGTAGTCGGGGATGAACGGAGACGGTGGTTCTGCTTCGTCGACCTCAATATCTTCATAATCATCGTCGCTGCCCGTTTGGGGTTTCTCCACCGGGGTCACTTCTTCCTGGAGCGCCTGTTGCCGCCAGGCTTCCTGCTCACTCTCGTCGAGGAACTTGTGGTCGCGGAGGCGCCTATTCCGCACTTCGTAGCGGGAATTGGCAGATACCATGCGCTGCCGTGCAATTGGTCGACCTAGAGCCGCAGGTCGTTGTCGCGTTGTTCCCAGGGTGGCCGCCGTCTTTGACCGCACTAGAGAATGTGCGCCCATAAAGTCAACCCAACCATCGAGACCACCAACCAACAGCGCTGGTGGGCGGCCATCTTTCAGAGGCTTAGTGTCATTAAACTCGTAAAGCGTGTCATAGAGAGCTCTGAGCGCCGGGGCTTTGGTCATTGTCGGAGGTCCGCTCAGGTAGGAGACGTCGGCTGTATACTGATCGTAATACACCACAAGGTCGAATTCATTCCGCCTAGAAAAGTGTGACTGTTCAGTATCCGGTGCCAGCACAAGTCGATCCTCCAATTCCTCTGCTGAAACGCCTTCCTTCAGAGATATTGGTTCTATACATATAACCGAACTAGACATGATATGTCCGTCGTCGAACAGGGCTCGTTCTCGAATATCAATAAGAAGTACATTGTACTTGGCCATGTGCTGCTGAAGGGTAGGAGGGTCAATGACCGTCTGATGAGGCAAATCGCTAGTGCTATTCTTAGGGACGATGGCGGAGTTGACTCCGTTCGGGGTCGTCGGTCGATACGGAGCAGTGAGCTCGTCGCGGGTCCTTTGAAGTTGCAGGGAAGCAGTGGACGAGTTCTGCGACTGATGATAGTAGGTCTGTTTTCTTTCTGAAGGGGGACGGCCTCCCTCGGCAGATAATCGATTGCCGATTGTGTGAAACCTTGCCGAAGTGTTGTCTATCGGGCTGTAGGTCGGACTGGGCGGTTTGGGCATGGCCATGGAGGTGTCCAGAGGTACTTTTGGCGGAGTCGCTGGTACCTTCGGTGGAATAATAGGTCCGTTGCTAAACGCTGGTATCGGTCGAGGCCCATTGAGCCGCGAGATAGGTGCCCCGTCTGTGCCCGAATAGGGCTGGGAGGTGTAGGGCGCACCTTGCTGGAAATCACTCGCCTTCGGCATGGACAACAACTCTGACTGCTCGCCGGCATTTCCGAGGCCTCTAAGCTTTGCGAATCTTTGACTCAAGTCATTGCTGGCATCAGTCAGGGGCCGACCTTGCAGACCCTCAGGTTTCGGCTTGCTTGTAGGACGCGCACGTTGTATTCGCAAAGCCTCGGGCAGTTCTGACTGCGGCGAACCCGGCCGCGGAGTGGCATTGTTGCTTCCAGACGAGCCTGGCCGACCAGGCATCAGATTTGAAGGGATTCCGAAACCGGTGGAATAGACAGGCTTCCGAGGGATTGGGCGGGATTGCGGTTGAGTGCCACAACGGGCATTGTTCTCTTCGATCAAGGCTCTGACCTGGATCATCTGGCCCTCCAATTCGGTCAACTTATGCCGCGCAGCCCTGTACTTGGCCCTCCAGTGCGGCTTGCTATCCCAAAAGCCATACTCCTTGTGTTTCGGGATGTGATTGACGGCAATCTCATATGCCCGGACGTAGTTTTTGTAGGCGAGATCGTGGCGGCCATAGTCGACGGAGCTTTTTGCCACGGTGATGCAGTTTTCGACTTCGTTCAGGTACTGTGTGAGCGAGCCGTCGTTCTGGAAAGAAGCGGTGGCATCTTGCACAATGTCTTTGAAGTGAGGATACACCTTGCCTGCACCCGAACCTGGATCCCGTGCCGGGTCTCGAGGATCCGTCCAGCTGCTTCTGGAGTTGCCGGGGCCAGACGTGGTATGAGCGGAGGATATGGAGGATGAGGATGCGTACGCCGCCATGGCGATGTGTAGGATCTGTTCACCGGAGGATCATTGCGCACGAACTCGGGCTGAGTCGCTTGTGGGGGAGGATTCTAAATTTAATTGCTTGATGTTGAGCGTGTAGCGATGGAGAGAGACATGTGAGCATCAAGTCATCTAGAGCCGGCAGAAACGGACACGGATAGGGTTCTTAAGGGCTCGCTTGACCAGTGATGGCAAGGTTGTTCGGTTTGTCGGTTTGTTTGTCAGAAGACACTTCGATATATGCGGAACAAGGTACGGAGTAAAGATGTTGGAGTTGCCTGTGAATGCCTGGGGCCGCAGATCAACAAGACACCGAGACGGCGCAGGTGGATGGGCGATTGCGTCTTTCGGCCCGTCACCATGAGGCTAAACTACGGAGAACCACCACACTACGGGGGACCAGTACGCAGAGCCACTCCGACATGTGGCTGGTGATCCTGACTGGTGGCGGACGCAGACATCATCCAGCCAAACCCGCGACCGAACTACTGTACAGTATGCGAGCATCACCTTCCCCCTCTACCTCATCTTCCTTCAGCATCTCTCTTGAATAGCCCAAGCTGCTCTCGCTCGAAACAGGAATCAAGTCCCCTGACTTAGTCGTCTGTCCCAGTCGTTGACCTCGTCGTTCGATCTACCGCTTCTCCTCTCCCAAACTCACGGGAATCCATTCACCCACCATGGCCGGGTGGTTCTCGTCAGGCACGTCTGTGCTCGACGAGCAGATCGACAAAGCGACGTCTTCGAGCTTAGAAGACATTGCGACATCCCTTGAAATCACCGATCTCATCCGGTCGAAAACAGTGCAGCCTAAAGATGCCATGCGCTCGCTGAAGAAGCGAATAGGCAACAAGAATCCCAACATCCAGTTGTCCGCCTTGAAGCTCACGGACACGTGCGTCAAAAATGGCGGTTCGCATTTCCTTACCGAGATCGCCTCGCGCGAGTTCATGGACAACCTGGTCTCGTTACTGAAAGCCTACGGACCCGCTGCTGTCAACGAAGAGGTCAAGCAGAAGATCCTGGAACTCATTCAGACCTGGGCCAGTGCAACACAGAGCAGATACGATTTGTCATACATCAACCAGGTCTATCAGAGCCTGCAAAGAGAAGGCTTCAGGTTTCCGCCCAAGGTCGACATCTCCAGTACCATGCTGGACAGCAGTGCACCACCCGAGTGGACCGACAGCGATGTCTGCATGCGTTGTAGAACCTCCTTCACCCTCACAAATAGGAAGCACCATTGCCGGAACTGCGGCAACGTCTTCGACCAACAGTGCTCCTCCAAGTCCATTCCCCTTCCTCACTTGGGCATTATGCAGCCAGTCCGAGTAGACGACGGCTGCTATGACAAGCTGACCAAGAAGGCAGGCGGCCTCCCAGAGCGTCGAGTTTCCTTTGCGGCCAAGCCGAGCGCAATGCAACCCCGAAGTGCCCGAGTTGACACCAGCTTCGACGAGGATCTGAAGAAGGCGTTGGAGATGAGCCTGGAAGAAGCTAAAGGAATTTCGAGCTCAGGTTATGTCCCACAATCTCAGACAAAGCAAGAGCCGGCGAAGACAAATGGCGCGTCCAACGAGGAAGAAGATGACCCCGACCTCAAAGCCGCCATCGCACTGTCGCTCAAGGAGGCGGAGGAACAAGCCAAGAAGCACGCCGCGAACCTCAAGAAAACCACAACGGACGGGGTAACCTCGACTCAGCCTTTTGTTATGCCCAAGAGTGACTACGAGTTGTCGGTCATGGAGGCCGAGAACATCAACTTGTTTGCGACATTGGTGGATCGACTACAGCATCAGCCTCCAGGCACAATCTTACGGGAGCCACAAATACAAGAGCTTTACGAGGGCATTGGCAAACTGCGACCAAAGCTGGCAAGGACCTTGGGCGAAACCATGTCCAAGAACGACGCATTGCTTGATTTACATGCGAAGCTATCCACCGTCGTTCGCTACTACGACCGGATGCTTGAGGAGCGATTGAATAACACGTACAACCAGCGAAACCCAGGCTACGCTGCCTACTCCATGCCCTCTCCGGCCATGCCGCAAGGCTCGGGAATGTATCCGTCAATATCGGCAGGACTCCCGCCCTCCATGAATACAGGTCCCGGCGGGGCAGAGAATTACTACTTCAGCAATGCACCGGTCGAGTCGTATGCTCCACCCTCCCAGTCCACGACTCTGCCTCAACCTCAGCGGTCATATTCGTACTCGAGTCAGAAGCAAGAACCTCCTGCCTCGCCGTATCAGCATCCGACCCAACAGCAACAACAGCAACCAGGCCAGCAGCAACCATACCAATTCCAACAATCTCAGCAGCCTCCGTCGATGTACCCTCAGATGCCACCCCCAGAGTCTCAAGCCACCCCGACACCCTATGCCCAGATGCCTGCTGATGGGCCTACTCCACAGCCCCAGACGCAGCCTAGTCATCAACACCAACCTCCTCCTCAGCAATCCTCATATCCGCAACAGCACCAATCTATGCCGCCTCCGGCACAGTTCAACCAACCGCCTTCTCCTCAAATGTACCAACAACCCCCACCTCAAACCCAACCGCAACAATATGCTCCACAGCAAGCCCAGCAACAACAGTATCCTCCTCAACAACAGCCGCCCCCGGCGCAACCTCAGCAGGCAATGTCTACCGGGGGCTCGTACACTTCGCCATATCCCACTTATACCCAGAGCCAATTCCCAGCCGCACCACAACATACACCTACTCCCTATGGTCAACCACTTCAGCAGCATCAACCGCAGCCCGTCGCTGTAGAGGAAAGTCTGATTGAGCTTTGAGAAGCTGGGACGGGTGGAAACTGAAAACGGAGGCATGGGGCCTAAATTTGAATGTCCTTGAGAGATTTTGCACGACGCAAATGAGTCACAACTGGGGAACGGAGTCGAGCATGTGGTCTCTTTTGTCTCGAAAGACCACAACGGTGATGATAAATTGAATCTTAGCCCCCATAGCGTGGACTTGTGAGCTTGTATGCTGCCTGTTAGGGATGCAGGCGCCGTCAGCTCTCACATAGAATCTCGGCTATGATGTGTTCAGGTCTGTGGAGAGCATAGTATCTCCCTCTCTCTTTCGAAGCGATAAAGTTGCAGTCACAGCTTGGCTAGCAGAAGCCGTATTTCAGGCTGCGCATCCACACGGGTGCACATGAACTTGACGTCCAGAATCCGATGACAGAGTCCACCGCTTCACCGCACTAATATTAGCATTGGACAGAGCAAAAAGCATTATGACTATTGTCGTCTAAGGCCTAAATGTACCATACCCACGAGCCTGCCAGTCCATCAACCGTCCATCTATCTACAGCTCATCCTTACTCAGCTCCTCCGTCCCAACCCCCTGGCCCTCTCGCTTCCCCACCGAATCCTTGACCATCAACGCCATAATATCCACCAGCAAATCACTCGCCGCCACGCTCGTCACCTCAGCGACCGTATCGTAGGGGGGACTCACCTCGACGACGTCGGCGCCGACGAGCCGAATGCCCTCGAGGCCCTTGATGAAGCGCTTGACCTCGCGGGTAGTCCAGCCGCCCGACTCGGGCGTGCCCGTCGCGGGGGCGATGCTCGGGTCGAGGACATCGATGTCAATGCTCAGGTAGACCGGGTTCGTGGTGCCGACGACGGACTTGACGCGGGCGGCGATCCCGGCCATGCCTCGCGGGTCGTCGTCGATCTCGTGAGCCTCGATGAGCTCGAAGCCCACGACGTTCTTGTCCGTCTCGTAGTCGGCCGGGCTGAACAGCTTGGTGCGCAGCCCGCCGTGCACGGAGCTGCCCTTGGCGATGCAGCCCTCGCGCGCCGCGTGCCAGAAGAACGTCCCGTGCGTGATGGCCGACTGCTCGCTGACGATGCCCGTGTACCCGGCGTACGGGTCCCAGGTGTCCAGGTGCGAGTCCAGGTGGATCACGCTGACGGGGCCGTAGATGGTCTTGAGCGAGCGGAGGATCGGGAGCACGATCGAGTGGTCGCCTCCGAGGCTGAGGATGCGGGGATGCGTCCACTGGTTGAGGCTACTTGGACTGGTCGAGGCGGTGGACGTGTTGTGGTAGAGGATCTGGCGGTAGCCCTGCTCCATTTGGCGGAACGCGTGCTGGGCGTCGAAGGGCGTGATGGGGATGTCGCCGCAGTCGACGATGTTGAGGCCGCCTTCCGTGAAGGGGTCGACGCCCCATACCGTATTGTACGAGCGGCCCTTTTTCTCGCGCGAGCTGGCGGCGCGGATCCCTCGCGGCCCAAATCGCGCGCCGGGCCGGTACGACGTCGACGTGTCGTAGGGGAAGCCGACGATTGCGATGTCTAGCGGGGAGGTGTGGCTGGCGGAGAAGCACCTGTGCCAGGGAAGATGGGCGAACGTGACGGGTTGCGAAAAGGGCAGATCCTTGTCCAGATCTTCAAGTGCGTACGGGTAATTAGGACCGACTGAGAAGGAGAGCGGTGGTTCTTCTTCCGAGGAGGCTGCCTCGTGGTGGGAATGGGCGTGCGCGAGAATTGAACGGAGCGAGAGCAGGACGGTGAGGAGCGTCAACACCAACTGGATACTGAGCGCCATTGTTGTTCTTCTTGTTGGCGTACTTGTATGTCAGGGCTGTTGTGGTCGAGTTTTCAGCCTCGTGATCCCCGTTGCGTCGTCCCTCTTCCCAGCTCGGGGCGTCCTATAGGTATGAAAAGCGCTTCCAGTCGAGCCTCCTCGGACCATGGCGCCGAGCCAGACTGGTCAGTCTTTATATTTGGCTTACCCATGCTGGTTGCGGAGAAAACTCTGTCCGGAGTTATGACCATGGCATGCAAATGGCGACACCCAGGACAATGCTGACGGACAACTCCTTGATACGATTCCACCAGGCGCCACAAGCCATGCAGCTGAGATCTCCGTGCTCCACTTCGTATGTCCGCAGGATCCACGAGACGAGCCTCCCCGAGTCGAACTAGGACCCTGTCATCCGGCTGTTGGTCTGCCTGGGCGGTCAGATGAAGTTAGAGGCCTAACTCGGCTCGTGCTATTGTACGTACGCTGTCAATAACATGGGGTATTGCGGAGGACGGTTTGCATAGATGAATGATGCCGGAATGTAGAGGTGGACAAGTCCGTACTTTCCTGATGCAATTCAGCCAAGTATTATATGTTGTTCTATCCAATCCGCAAACTTTTGTCTTGCAGTCGTAAATGCCGGCGGAGATGATTTATAGATTCGATGGCTTGTCGTTTTAGGGGAAACGAAGAGGAGGACTCAATTGAAAACGACGGTCTTATGACCATTCAAAAAGACTCTCCGCTCAGACCACCACTTGACCGCCGCGGCTAGTACCTGGCTCTCAACGTTGCTGCCCTCGTCGACGAGCTCCTTGGCCGTCATGTTGTGATCTACCCTCGTCACTCTCTGCTCGATGATAGGACCTTCATCCAGATCGGCGGTCACGAAGTGGGCAGTCGCTCCTATAATCTTGACGCCCCTATCAAACGCCTGGTGATAGGGCTTTGCACCCTTAAAGGATGGTAAGAAGCTGTGGTGGATGTTGATGATCTTGCCAGACATTGCCTCGCACAGAGTTGGCGAGAGAACTTGCATATACCGAGCTAGCACGACCAGCTCGATGTCATGCTCCTTGATGAGGTCAAGGATGCGACTCTCTTGTTCGGCTTTTGTGTCCTTGGTGACCGGCAGATGGTGGAAGGCGATATTGTAACTTTGAGCCAGGGGCTGAAAGTCCGGATGGTTTGACACGATGACGGGCACGTCGATGGCCAACTGGCCCGTCTTCTGGCGGAAGAGAAGATCATTGAGACAGTGTCCAATCTTCGAGACCATGATCAGCACCTTGGGCTTCTCGGCAACAGGTCTCAAGCTCCAGTCCATGTGGATGTCGGCTGCCAGTGCTTCCAACGATGGCATGAGGGACTCGGTATCTTGGGCTGGTCCGAAGTGCACTCTCATGAAAAACTTCTCCGAGGTGCGGTCACTGAATTGCTGGAGGTCGAGGATATTGAGTTCGTTTTTCGCAAATATCCCGGTGACAGCGTGGATGATTCCAGGCTTGTCCGGGCATGATAGCGTCAGAATATGGTCATTGGCCATCCTGGTGAGAATGGAAGATTCTTCGATGGGGCTTGGACGAGGTCTGCTGGACACCGCGGTCTTTGATTTCGTCGACGCAAATTGGACACGGCCAAAGCTATACGACAGAAGCCTCGGACTTGCAAGTCTTGCTCTCGCCAGGAGAAAAACCATCTGCCACTCTGTCCCTGGATCCTTCAAGTTGAGGTGACTTTTTGTGTCCCGAAAAATTCCTGCCAGAATGACGCCAGCATCAGTTGCGCTTCAGCGTAGACAGACCACCAGCCGTTCCGGCGAAGCATTTGGCCACAGACGAAGGCATTCCCCTCTACTCGGTACTCCGTCTGCTCGGCTCTCTGGCCACCGTCAGGCGGACCTAGGCATCGTTCTCCACCTCCAGGGTCAATCTCCCCAGCGGTGAGCAAGCTCCCGAGTCAACAGCCTTCCTTACGTTTTACACACAGCCAGGAAAGCTTGAATTCAGTGGCCTGGTGCCTGTAGGTTTGAAACCGAT
This sequence comes from Phialophora verrucosa, assembly GCA_002099365.1. Lineage (NCBI taxonomy): Eukaryota > Fungi > Ascomycota > Eurotiomycetes > Chaetothyriales > Herpotrichiellaceae > Phialophora > Phialophora verrucosa. The sequence continues at coordinate 2,235,799 of MSED01000014.1, read as the reverse complement.
CGTCCTTAGGTTAGGCTGCTGCACGTGTTTACGCCTTGTCGGTCTCGTGTTTTCACGCGGCTCCCACGCGACTTCCCAACCTCGAGTGAAGTGAATCACCGTCCATGGTAGAGGGTTGGGCGGCTTCACATTTCTTCTAAAGCGTATATAATCCTTCTCCCATTTGATCCTTCCAGCCAAACCGAACTTGCAACACATTGCTCTGCAGCTCAGCGTAGGCCTTTTTCTGTCTTCGTTGTTGCGCTCATCGTCTGCTTGTCTTCCGCCTCGAAGCTCACTTTCGTTTCATTTCTCTGTCACCTCTCCACCACTCCCAACACACTTGTCAGCAATGGAGCTTCCACCGCTCCCAGTGCCTATCTCTGACTTCGTCGGCTATGTCAACAAACACCCAAAAGTCCCTGCTGGCGTGGCCGAAGCCGCAGAGCCTTTCAAGGCTTTCGAGAACAAACTGAGAGAAGTCTACGCCCAGCATCCTGACCATCCCGCTGCAGCGCAAAAGCACTTGGTTCCCGTCTTCGATCACGACGTTTTGACCGTTCGGGCAAGAGATCTTGCCAAAGAGTCTCCAGCTGAAAAGGACAAATACCTGCTTGCCCTCTCAGACGACACCCGGAGAAAGAATGGCGCACCTGCCACCGTTCAGTCACTCAAGGAATTCAAGACCAACTTCAATCTGTTCTCTGAGTCGTCTCTGGTCGACTTGGACTGGAGCAATGTTGTCTGTGCCGGTTCCGCTGTGGTCACCTCTTTACTGCCGGTGGAGGCCCCTCATAACGAATCCAAGGTATTGCATGCAATCACGGCCCACTGAGAAGTTTCTGACATGATCCAGCGTGCACTGCGCACATATTACCATGAGAACCTCGCTCCGGCCTCTGATGTCGACCTCTTTCTGTACGGGCTGAACGAAGAACAGGCGATTGAGAAGGTCAAACAGATCGAAAGCAAGATTCGTGACAGCATCCTGGCCGAGACAACAACCATCCGCACCAAGAACGCCATAACCATCGTCAGCCAATATCCAGTCCGTCACGTCCAGATTGTCCTTCGCCTGTACAAAAGCGTTTCGGAGATCCTCACTGGCTTCGACGTCGATTGTTCGTGTGTCGCCTATGATGGGAAGCAAGTCTGGGCATCTCCTAGAGCGCTGGCCGCCTTCATGACCCAGATGAACACAATCGACCTCAGCAGACGCTCTCCTTCATACGAGAATCGCTTGTCCAAGTACTCACGCCGTGGTTTCGAGGTCTACTGGCCTTCTATTGACCGGTGTCGAGTTGATCCAACCATTTTCGAGAGATCTTTCTCAAGAGTGCAGGGGTTGGCAAGACTGCTGGTCTTGGAGAAACTTCCGCATCCCAACGACCGAGACACCTACCTGGCCAAGCGTCGAGCTGAGCGAGGCCGACCACCACTGCCATGGAATGCCCGCTTCCGTCACGAATTGCAAGGCAATGTCAAGGATGCGCAACCTGACGATGTTGCTGAGTGGGTGGAAGAGGACGAGGTTTCGAATTATCATACCGTCACCATCCCATATGGACCAAAGTACCACGCCAAGAGGATCGAGAAACTTCTCTTCACCAAGGATTTGCTTCTCAACGCCGAATGGAACAAGCCAAAGGACAGAGAAACGAAGCTGCATCGTCATCCCGCGTTCTTTGGTTCGGTCAATGATGTCCTTCATGACTGCTGCGGCTTCTGTCCCAAGCCAGTGACCGATGAAGATTTGGCAGCCTTCGAGGAGGAAAGCAAGATTTACATTTCTGGAGATGTCACTTTTCTCAAAGACGATCCTGGCAGGCAGGCCATTGGGAGCTTCAACCCTATTACTGATGACGACTGGACAGACATGGCGTACGTCGGCAACACTACCAGGCTGTGCCAGGCCATCGTCGATCTTGACTTAGACGCTGTCCGAGACTGGTTCTCTTCTCCGGAAGTGGTGGACGTCAATCGAAGAGACCACACCGGCCGCACGCCTTTGCAGCTGGCTGTGATGTGCTCGACTCCCGAGATTGTCCAGTGTCTGATCGAGCATGGCGCCCGGCTTGTAGCACGACTGTATAACGGCATGACCGCTTTGCACCTGGCCGCCCACCGCGGGCAAGCGCAAATGGTCAAAGATATCCTCGACAAGAGCGATGCGAACGAGGAAGCAGAAATGCTCAAGGAAGATGCACGCAGGGATGCTCGAAGAGCTGCTGCTGGGGCAGATGCTTCCTCCGAAAATGGGAGCGACGAGCAAGATGCCAGCGAGGATGACGGCAGCGAGGATGATTCTTTTGATTCTGAAGAAGATTTCGACAACGATGACGAAGCAGACGACGTGACGGAGGGTTCTTTCGTGAAGATCAAGGACAACGTGAGCCCTGATGAGAACGGGGCAGAGGATGAGCCAGATGTGTACGATGTCGACGTACTGGCTTGGGACAGCCCACTTTCGCCTCTTCATCTTGCTATCCTAGCTGGCCATTTGGACGTCATCGAGCTTCTGATTGACAAATATGGCGCCGATGTCCTCCTTCCGGTCAAGATTATGGACGACTACAATCGAAAGCAGGCCAAGGCTGCAATACTGACCATCACCTTGGCCCTGCAGCTGCCTCTTCGACAAGCCAACGAGACCGTGAGAGTCCTCCTTGCGCATGGAGCAACGTATACCCAGGCCGATATGAAACACATCTCAGCCCTCAACCATGCCGTCAATAGTGCGAAGACACTTGTCTTGGAGACCATGCACACTGCCGATCAATCGCGGTTCGCCAGCGCTTGCAATTTCATCGCCATCTCTGGGTTCTACGGCAACAGCAACGTCAATACTCCATTGCTGACCGCTATTCGGACTGGAAAGCCAGAGGTCGTTGACAGTCTTATCCGCTGGGGCGCCAAAACCCACATTGACTTTGAGTCATATGCACAAGCCTACAAACGTAGTTTCGACAAAGTCTCAAATGACCCAGAAACAACGAAGAAGAACTTTCAGAAGACCGTCGAGCAGCCAATTATTGTTGCGCTGCAACACGATATGGTGGACTTTGTTGATCAGCTTGTCGACGGAGGGGAAGATGTCAACACCCTGCCCACCAAGGCGTACAACTACCTAGAGTACCAATACTCAGCTTGGAACACAAATGGTAAATCTTTACTGGACCTTGTTGAAGAACGTATCGCATCTCTTCAAGAATACCTGAACCCCGTGGACGGTCAGAATCTGGAAAAGCCAGCAGCCCTGCAAGAGGACTCCGTATACCTTGACGGCTATGAGGAAGGATCCTACTCTTACTGGACCGCTTTCGGAGATCTTCGCGTCGCCAAATCACTTCATCAATACCAGACGAAGCAATACGAGAAGGAGCTCCTTTCGAAGAAGCAATCTCCAGACGAGACACTAAAGAAAGCAGCCATCAACAACATGATTGAAAAGTTACTCAGTCTAAAACGGAAGCTTCAAGGGAAGGGTGCCAAGTCGTTCTCGGAGCTCCATCCAGAGATACAGAAAGAACAGAAGACGGTAGGCCGTCGTGGCTACCAATACGGCTTCAACAACAGCAACAAAGAACCCTACATGACCAAGATCTCTTTCAATATATCGGATCTCACTCCGGAGAAAAAGGCCAACTACATCAAGCTGTTCGAGGCTGCCTGGACCGGGGACGTGGAAACAGTCAAGTCACTCTGTCTCCACGGCACCCACCCTCTCCATGTTGCCGTCTACGACCTCCGTGGATTCAGTCCCTTTTCAATTGCAGCAATACGGGGTCATTATGAATTGGCTCGAGTGGTTGTGGAAATCGCCAAAGCACAATACAAACCTGATGACAAGTCGGTCCGATATCACTACCGTCTTCGCACTGAGGATGATGACAGCTATAGCGATGACATCAGTGACGACGAACGTTCAGAAGGCAGTGATGACGTGAGAGTCCACGCGCAACTCGTCGACGAAGCTTTCACTGTGGATGATGTTGCTGCACTGGAGGCTACGACCGTCAAATCACGAGTCTCACCGTCCACCATGGTCGCCTGGCATTGTCAGCTTGCTCGTGCATTGCAGGGACACGTCGACCAGCGACAGGTAAGAGATGCGTTCGGAGGCAGGTTTGCGGACCGCCGAGTCTACCTCGGTGATCAATCCAAGCAATCCTGGGCTTGGTTCAACGCAGTGTTGGCAGCAACAAGCCAGTCGATGGAGCGCTCTTTGGTCCGATACGCCATTGTAAGTTCTCACCCTCTCCTCAATGTTTGGTCTTCCTGCGATGTAGTCATTCCCGTTGTCCTATCTGTGTCCCTTGGCTAACGAAGAATGATGACAGTTCACCGAAAACATGACCCTCTTGAAGTTTTTGATCAAGGTTGGCAACGAGTTGGCAAGCCTGATCGTTGATGACAACAAAGACAGCCTGAGAGTCATGCACATCGACCAGGACGATTTCGGCCTTGCAGTGCGGCTGGGTCGTGTCGAAATGATATCTGAGATCATCAAGTCCACCGGCTTTGGGTTTCCCTTGCAGAAGGTGTTCCAGAAGTCTGGAATCAAGCTTGACGAAAAACCCAAGTACTACCAGGGACTCAGTGTGCACGGCCGGAAACGCCAGGATTGGGCAGAGGCAAGTCGAGGGGGACGGCATTTCCAACGTCCTGAGTCTGACGTGGGAGTGCCTCTTCTTGCTGCCGCCATCGAAGGCAATCCAGATTCTACCGAATTCTTCCTCACAGATGCACCTTTGCGCAGATATCTCGAGTTCGCAGAGTCCGTCAAGGATGAAAAGCGGATACAAGCATTAGCACAAGCCAAGGGCGGTATCAAGGGCACCTTGGGAGCCTGGCTCTCGACACGCAACGAACTGGCGCTGCATGTTGGGATTTTATCGCCACCACGAAAGGATGGAAGTCAACCCACATTTGACCTCCTCCTCGAGAAAATGCCTGACGCATTGGAAGTCCGTGCAGCAGACGGCAAGACTCCGCTCCACCTCGCGTTCGAAGTCCGGAGATATTATGCGGCGAAGAAGTTGATTGCAGCTGGAGCCAACCAAGCCACTAAAGATCATGTCGGACGCAACATCCTGCACACTATTCTCGACACCATCGCGGTTGACAAGGCAGCGTTTCTCGGATCCGTCATGAATATGCTTGACAAACAGATTGTCGCGCCTCTACTCCTGGAGCGCTGTAGCACTGTGGAATCTACCGGCAACACACCTCTCGGCGTGTTCTTGGGCCGTATCACCAGCCATACCGGCTGGGAAGAGTCTCTCAGCCTGTTGCTGTGTCTCTCGGGAGGCAGAGACCTGGAGAAGATGGACGGAGCAGGTGACTATCCACTTCACAATTTAGTGCGCAGAGGCCACCGAGAGCTCGTCCGCTTCATCGTTGAATTCCGACCAGGCCTCCTCTATTGGGAAAACGCCACAGGCATGACCGTATCCGACGTGGTGACTACGAGTTTCTTGCGCCATCAGATCGATCATCCTCCGAAGATCGTGGACACCGAACACCAGCACATCGAAGACAGACCCGCCCGTGACTTCGTAGTGAGCCCTCGCTCCAGCAACGATGAAGCCCAGTTTGAGGACGACGACGATGCTAGCGACCGCAGCAACGAATGGCGTATGCACCACCTCATCGACGAACTCGTGGCCAAGTATCCGGCGAAGCGCAAGCTGGTGGCCCTCCACGACGCCAACGAGGTCGCCAAGCGGTTGGCCCTGCAGCAACAGACCCAGAACGAGGAGAATCGTCGTCGCGAGAGAGTCGGCCTGAAGGCTGTAGCGATGGGCCGTCGCTACCGTTACAACAACAGCGTTGTGGATATGACTGTGGATCCACCAGACGAAGTGGCCGAATATCTCTTTCGAGGGAAGGATTTCACCAAGTGGGATGAGATGGTCTGGCGGAAGACGGAGGCTGGAGAGACGACGGGCTCGGACGGCAAGGAGATTGAGACGGAGTACGCGCGTCGTGGGAGTAATGCCAGCGTCTAGAACGATCATGTGGACCTGGTATGCTTGACGGAAGGGAGCGTCTCGAATACAAGGAGGAGTAGTTGCGGCGTCTATGGAAGAGGCCGGTCAGTGACCACCGTCGCGAATTAGGCTGTCAAATGCAACAAGGAGTAGTTGCGACGTCTATGAAAATGGTCCTGTCGCTGACCACGACGAAGAAACTGGCTGTCAGACAGTGAGCGAGTGTGAGGCAGGACAAACACCGCAATCTTATGCTGGAGAGTATCAATCATGCCATAGCCAATACAACTAATTGCTATGTATCCCGCCTCGTTCCATCCCACTGCATACTATTATATCCAAAGTCATTCCTATCGTCAATTTCTTGCGAGCCCTCCACATTCGAACTTCCGATGTCGGGCATTTGTACACCGCTGCTTGAAAACGCCAGTGGAACCTGAAGGGGGGCTTGCATCATTGGAATCTGAGCCTGCGGAACGACGAAGCCCTCAGAGCTATATTGCTCCGTATGTCCGAGCGTTGCTGGCTGCGGAACGTTGAAGTCTCCAATATTGTATGGCTCCATCTGGGACGGGGGTGCTTGCTGAAAAGGGTACCCGTATAGCTCCGTCGGTGGATGCCTGCTTTGCGGATCAGAGAAGATGTAGCCATCGTACTGGTTCAATGATACGGGCAGTGTTTGAAGTGGAGGGTGCGGCGCTGTCAATAGGGCTTGGCGGGGTGGAAGAAAAGGGTGTTGGCCATAATACTGCTCCACGAACTCAGCAGGCTGTCGTTGGGGAGAGACAGGCCAATCTGACTCCGCCAACAGACTGAGATCCTGCGGTGGTCTCATAAGATTGCCTCTCAATGGCTGGTCGTCGGCGCTTGGAGGCACCCCGCCCTCCTCGGCGTCACCATCGGTCTGCTGATGGCGATCGTCGTCACTTGGAAACATCCCGTCACCACCGATGCGCCCTTCGAGATGATCCCACTCACTCACGCGCGCATCGTCTGGGCCTGCGGGTTCCGAAGGTACCTTGTCGTCTAGTTTCGCGTCCCCCTTCGCCACTAATTCGAGGGCATGCTCATCAGGAAGCTTGAGTTTAATGGTCCGTCCACTTTTCACCTGCTTTTCGCGGTACTGCTTGCGGTGTTGGCTCTTTCGAAGCTCATTGTATGCTGGATCTTTTCGCAGCTTCTTCTCTCTTTCCATGTCGACTCGGGCGCGGCGGCGTCGTCGCTCTTCTTCAGCCTGCGGATTCTTTATCTGTTTGTCCTTCTAGGACTTGTATGGCTTGACTGATTTGCCGATTTTCGCCTTGAGGATACGATAAGCTTGGCTGTGATAGGGTATTGTGGGGGGCTCTCGCTGGCCTACCATAAGGAGTGGGGGAGTGCGGTCCTCATGTGGCAACTTGATGGAATGGTCGCTCTGAGCGGGCTCTTCGTCTTCTTCGACATCTACCCAGTTAAGGTCTTCGGCTTGCATGTCGCGGCAGGCCGCCAAGTCCTCAATTTTGGCAAAATCGGATTCAGTAAGGTCCCCTGAATCTTGCTTCGCTTGTGGTACTTCATGACTCTCTGGCTCCGGACGGATCACATCAGGGATTGCATGCTGTTCTTGCTGGGAGCTTTGGTCGTCATCGCTATGGTCCCGCGCTCGGCTCTGCAAGTTGTCTTCAATTTGCAATTGCGAATATTCATCGTCGGCCGCGATTACCCGCTCTTCTTGATAGCCTCGGTCGTCTGGAACAGGGCTCCGTGCAGCACGAGTGAGGTTTGCTTCGCTTTCCACATGAGTAAGAGGATCAACGACAATGATGCCTTCCCCATGCTGCTGAGGTTCGCCAAAAAGGTTAGTCGACTCTGCATAACTGCTTTCAGACTCATCGCCCCCACCACGCAAGTGAAGACAGCGATTAACAGGGAGCTCGGCATCTTGTGACTCCTCGGGTGTGATCTACACACCAGCCGCCAGACAATCAGTGAGCACGGACTGAAGGCGTGACCGCTCGTGCGAGCTAACACCGTCCCAGCCATAGTTGTCCGAGGTGTTGTCGACATCGATCGGATCACTTGCGGGTTCCGCGAACCCATTGGTCAAACGCTTCTTCGGTGGCTCCCGCTCCATCAGCCATTGATCGTAATCGTAGCCGGCCGAGGCGGTGGCGATACTGAAGCCGAGAAGAGGATTGCTGTTCCAGGGTAGTGGGCCAGCCTCGGCAGTAAGCTGCAGATCCGCCATGCCGATGGGTCGTCTGGCGTATGCGGTTTGGGCTTCGATGGGCAGTAAGTTGTCGTCTCTTGTCCTCTGAATCGTGCCTGCTTCGAGTTCGGCCTCTTCGCGAGCGACTTTCTTCTTGTAGGAATTCGTCATGATCCCCTCGCCGGCGCTGTGGCTGTAGCGCGGGCCATTTGAGCGCGTTCGATTAAATACCTCACCCAGCACGGTCTTGAGGTATGCCTCTGCTGCTATGTTGACCAGCTCGGCACACTGCACGGAACAACCCTGTGCAACAGACTCCTCATAGCAAATGGGCACCATGCGGGCATGTATCGAGCTAGTATCCGGGAATTCAAGCGTCTCCGTGGATAGTGGCTGTAGATATCTCTTCCTGATTTCCAGGTCCCAGTTCGTCTTTGCCATGCCTCCTGCAGCTCCCGCCACAGCGCTGGGATCGGGTGCTTTGATCCGTCCCGCCAGATAATATTCCTCATAGGGGTTCTTCCTTGCGGCTGCCTCCTCTTCGGCCTTGTCACTTGCGACGGCCTTGAGCCGCCGTCGCTCGCGCGCTGGCAGGGCCATGACCTCGGACTTGAGTCGTTGTTCTGACGCATCGCTGGTGACGGCGGGTTTGATCGATGAGCTGAGGTTGGACTTGTCTGCCGTTGCGCTGACCCAGGCCGCAAGTCCAGGCTCAGGTGGGTCTCTGCCAGTGTTGCATATTATTGCGAGAATGAGGGAGTTGTGGGCGTGCTCGGTCTGGGGGGTTGCGTAGATGAAGGCATCGCAGAGGTCACCAAACTCTCGCGCGTTGATTTCTCCTGTCGTGCCGCAGTCAGTGTCTCTGTTTCCAGCCGATATTGCCGGACCTGCCTCGTATAAACCTCGTAATGGCGTCAAAGTAGACGTCCCAATTCGCGCCAATTAATGACTTCAGCTCCGTGTAGAGGGGTTCGAGGTCGACGCGAGGGTAACTCGCCTTCGGCGTCTTCGGTGCAGGGCCTGCAGGAGCCTTTGCATTGCTGGCCGTGGATGCGATAGTGTCTGTTCGCGTGAGGGCCGCGGGGTTGAAAGTGTCGTCAAGTGTCGCCATGGTCGAATTGAGAGCACCAACTGCCACAAGACCGCATTCGAGGCGCAGCGGAGACGAGAGGCTCGCTCATGAAGGGGAGCAAGTGGAAAAGTAAGTTAGATACGCACCATGTCGGGATGATAGATGGGGACTCAAAGATAATGCTCCTCTGGCACTGCGGCGAAATAATGCGAGGTGTTGGTGAGGCGTTTCTGGAGTCCAACAAAGTTGCCGAGCGGTGCCAGCGAACAGTGGAGGAGCGAGAGAGTTGGCTGGGTCAATTGTCAACCACACGAATTAACAAGTCGAACGCACCTGTTAAACACCGTCAATCACAAAGAGACTGGATTGACGAGGTTCCTGCATGAATTCTACTTTATTCTGAGCAGCCGCTGTCGTCACCCAGCCTCGTGATCATTGCATCAGGCTGCCTCTCATCCCGGAGAGACAGATGCTATGCCCATACCATGTGCCTCGTAGTGTTCATTGCCTCCGTCTAAGCTATTTGGACCTTCCACTTCTTGACCGTGGCGTCCGCCCCCGTGCTGTAGACAGTGTCCCCGAGCCATACAAGGCCGCTGACCCCTTCCTTGTGTGCATTCGTTTCCTTCACTCGCTTGCCCGGTTCCTTTAGACTCCAAGCAAAGATGTTCGTGTCTAGACTCCCAGAAACAGCGCCCGTGGCTTCGGGGTTCCATGCAATACATGTGATCTTGGCTGTGTGAGCACTCCACCGATCTGTCACCAGTTCGAGAGAAACATTGCCAGTCACCAGTCCTGTAAGCCCGGAGCTCATCTTGTAAACAAAGATCTTTCCTGCAGAATTGCCCACTGCCACCAATGAACCGTCACGGGAGAATGCTATTGCAGTCAATGGATGGGCAGAGACTTGGTCCACGACAGCGATCTGCTTGGGTGCTTTCCCCGGTACTACTGCAAACAGGCGCAGGCTGGAGTCCTGTGATCCGATTGCAACAGTACTGCCGTGTGAAGCGAGTGATGTTGGTGTCGACTTCAAGGGCAACTCGCCATCTTCTTCGCCGTCTCTGTACACAATCACACTCTCAAGCTGCGCCACAACGACCAAGGAATCCGTCGTGGCGGTCAACGCTTTTGGTTGTGACGACAATTTTGTGGCCTTGCCAGTAAACGTCTTCGCTCCGGCATCGACTGTTCTCAGAGTATCATCCCAGCTGACAGAGAAGACCTGAGGGTGCTTGTCCGAAGAAGTCGCCGCAAGTCCTGAGATAATATTCGTCGGTCCGTCACCTTCGATCGCTTCGGCAGTGCCGCTTGCCGCGTCCCAGGAGCAGAGGCGACCTTCGTAGCTGCCGGTCCATAGCGTTTCGCTGCCGCTCTCTCCAGAGTAGGCAAGGGCGGTAATGTTCTTCTGGTGGCCTGAAATAATTCTAGTTGGCTTGCTCGAGTTGGGATTCAAGTAGTTGAGGTCGCCGCTAAGCGACAGAGAAATGATCAAGCCGTCTGATCTTGCCGGCCATACCACGCCGACCTGTTGATCTGAGACGGCCATAGCATCACCAAAGGTCCAAGTATGGGTAACTTTGCCGGCTTCCACATCCCAAGTTTTGACTGTCCGGTCGCCTGAGCACGTTACGAAGCTCTTGGAGTCTTTGGACCATGACACGCCAAAGATGCTGCCCTTGTGGCCTTCTGCGCTGTCCACGACCTCGGTCTTGACATCTCCAGTTTTGCCATCGTAGAGGTATATCTTCTTGTCACCGCCCACGCTGACAAGGTGGTTGCCGTCGGGCGAGAAAGCGACCGCATAGATGAAGTTGGTGTGGTTGCCCCTGCCAGGGATCCCGTTAAATTTGAAGGGGGCGCCATGGTAAAACACCAGGTTCTTGTCGTCACCAGCTGTCGCCGCTCGGAGCGGTCGCTGTTGTCTTATGCTGACCGCATTGACTTGTGCTGAGTGTCCACTTATTTCTCCCACCGTGTTCCCCGAGTCCGCCGTCACACAGTGGCCGAAGCGCTGTTTCCCGTCTCCCACTGCTATGATGCGCTGGCTATCGCCGTCCCATGCAATGTCGTTGATCCGACCCGAAATAATAGCATATTCTCCCTTCGTCTTGCCGGAACCATTCGGTGAGCAGTCCCACACGCGGACTATGCCCGATGCATCTCCCGAGGCACAGTAGAAGCCAGAAGGGCTGATGCGTGCGACGGTGGTTGTAGTTGTGTGCTCCGTGTACTGGGTAGAGATGCTCGGGTTGTCGATCGATCTGACGAAGATGCTCTTGCCGCTTGCGTAGGCTAGGCGCTCCCCCTTCGCGTCCGAACTTAGAGGAGTAGGAAGTCCACGCTGGGTCGAGGGCAACGCCGCTAGGACGGCCTCTGTATCGCAACGTCAGCCGCGCATTCGCTGACCTGGCCACTTTGCTTACCAGCTGTGATGGACATGATCAACCATGCACGACGAAGGGAAAGGTGGCCTACAATGTTAAACCTTCGCCAGGAAGCATGTAGCGGGCAGATTCAGAGCGACTTTAGGTGGTGAGAGCACGGAAAGTATCAACGCAACGCGGCGGACAGCGAGCCCCTCTGTTTACAACGTGGGGGCTTCGCTTAGTCAGCTACATACAAGGCTGTGTGAGGCTGTAGCCAGAGAAAGCTGGGGGACGAGGACAATGTATATAGGCTCCGGTCTTGAGGTGTGCCCGTCTATGAGAATGCACGGTGATCGACGTATTCAAATAGAAGCCGAGAAGTTCTGAAGCCGAGAAGACATCTCAACGTTCTCGTACTCGAGAAACAACAGGTAGAGATGGCGCACAAAGGCAGTATTTCTCGCGGTGACCAACATACTGCCACTCCATATTCACAGTCAACGCCTCGGCAATCACAAATCGAGCCTCATTTATTGTACATGCCATATTCTTATCATAATTGCCAAGCCAGACAAGTGCCGACCAAGCATTTCGATCTAAGATCTGGTCCAACTCCCCCCAACGTCTTCTTCGAGAAGGATGGATAAAAGGATAAGCTCCGATTAAGTTGCGGCACCCGTTGGATTTGTGGAGAGTTTACGTCGCCTCGACCCAGTTTGCCATCGCACCCGCGGTAGCTGGAGAGTAAACCGCGATATGTAGGAGCAAGTTGGCTACGGAAAAATGCCCGATCCTTGGGAAAGAGACGGCATTTGGCCTCCTCAGAACCCTTTTCCTAGTACCGGCTAGGGTGGCTTTCGAGGGAAGGTTTCAAATTTTTGGCCATTTTCCAGGCTTTTGATTCCGAGGTCGGTGTTTGCTTTCGGGTATTCCAAGGTCTGATGCCCAGTTCGATTCCTAGAGGAGAAGGTGTAACTCGGACTTTTTGTGCGCTTTCGACACGACACTATCACAAATTTTGTAGTGGGCGCCAGAAAACTTCACTGCTGGACCACGGTATTTTGCTTGGCAATAACTCATCTTACACGTCCAGAGTTGGACAGTCTGGTCGATATTTCCTTCTTCAGAATCTCAGGGTGTCTGTGTACACTCGGCATCAATCCTAGCGCAATGGCCCTCCGGATGGCCTTCGCGATCTTTCTTTGATTGACCGGTCGCAATCCGGTCGAGTTGGAATGTCGAATTCGGCCCATTTCCGTGACGTACTCGGACATTACAGAGAAGTTCTATGGCTGCTCAGTATACGCCGTCATTTTGGCGAACAGAATACACTCACTTTGTACAGGGTAAGAGGGTTGACAGATAGGGCGTCAAAGGCATCAGTGGTGGGACGGTGTTTGACTCTCCACTTGCGAGCTTCAGCAGCACTCAGGTCGTGAGGCGCGTAGACGTCGCCAGCCTTCCATGGTCGGGTCAACTGTCGGGCGATTGCTTGGTTCTCTATTGCTATTGCTCCTTTGCGGTCGGACTCCTTGACGGTCGACAGAATTCCGCGTTTTATCGTCTCTGTGCAAGGTCAGAATCATCTAAATCGCGGACGAGGGCACGGACGTACGGTCGAGGGGCGAAGCAGCAGCATATCTGCTCGCACGGCCCAGCTGCAGCAGCCGCAAAGACATGGCTAACAGTCAGTTGGACTACTCTGATGAATGCTGTCTTGAGGGTCGACGATGAGCATTGAGCTCGTCGAGAATGCACAGGAACCGGAACCCGAACCGGAAAGTGCGCCGAGTCTACGGCTACTCCGCAAATTGTCACTCCACGTTCATCATGCCATCACCATTGCAAGACGTATATCAGTCTTGAACATGACTCTTCTCCTTCTCTTCCCTTGATGCTCCCTTGTGATACATGGTTGATGCTTTGGCCATGAAATCTTCACATCTTACACGCGGCGTGTTCCGCGCCATTCTGGCAAATCGGCCATATGTGGTTCGAGGATGTCGAAGAGCCCTTGGGACGACCAGGACAAAGCCGCTGTCCAGCCACCCACGCACCACCTACGCACTCCATCAGAAGCGCCACCTTTTCGGGATCAATTTTGGAACCACTCGAAAGGGCTTCGAGGGCGCAAGAAGCAGCGCCGCCAACGTCGAGTTGGCTTTGGGCAAGCTGGTCGATCTCGTCCGGGCAAGAAGAAGCCAGTCTAGGATACCTCCCGAGAACGAGGTTGTGGATGCTTTCAGATTCTTATTTGCTTCGATGATCGAGTCGCCACGCCGATTGACGAGGAACGACGTCTTTTTAGCCACAGAGGCGTTCACACACTTACAAGAGCGTGGACATATCCTGGGCTCCGACCCGAAAACGAGTCTGTCAGAAGAAGACCTTCGTAATGTCCTACTGGCTCTGGCCTCCTCCACGGGTCACGATAGGTTCCGCACCGATGCCCGTATCCTGGCCACACAAGTGTTTAACGCGCTCAAGGATCACTCAGCCAGTGCCCAGGATATTGACCACCCGGTCGATTCTGGCCTCCATGACGCTCGAGGCTCCCTCTTGGTGACATATATTACGGTGCTATCAAAAACCGGTTCTGCACAGGAGGCCCTAGACCTCCTGCGGAAGTCACTCACAAGCATGAAGAGAGCTAGCCTCCCAATGTGGACCGCTGTACTCAAGGGCCTGGCCAACGAGGGCCGCATCCAAGAGTTCTGGGAAGTAATGCAAGAAGTGCAGGACACTGTTGGACCACTTGATGCTGTTTCCCAAGAGACACTGGCTACTCACTTCGCCCAACACGACGAGATCAGCGCTCTCAAGAAGGTCTTTGCCTTGCCGCTCGAAAACCTCCAAGTACCAACCACGCCCACCCTCATCAAAGTGGTGGATTGTGCTATGCGAAACGGGGAAGAGGAGTGGGCTGGAAAGGCAGTCCACTTACTACAGCAGAGGACCGATTCCGGAGACATGGCAGGGACGCTGGTCGCCTGGCATGCCACCCATGACCCCGATGTGAAACATATGCGACAAGTCATCCAACAGCTGTCAGACCGAGGAGTTACCGATGCGGTATCCATGAAGACCATGAACCGCCTGATCGAGCACGCCTACTCACAAAACAACGCCGAGAACGCATCACAATACATGGATCTCGCTCAATCCCTAGGCCTGCATCCTGACGGCAGGACTCGAACTCTACAGCTCGATTACGATCTAAAACAGGGCAACCGTGTCGCGGCAGCGCAAACTTTCGAGCTCCTCTCCCGCGAAGACGTCCCCCTCGATCGGTCTGATGTGCCCGTCCTCAACCACTACATCTCGTCGCTCTCCTTTTCCGCCGATCCAGAATACATCCACCTCATGCAGATCGTCGACCACGTCCTCTCCACCGGCGCGGACCTCGAAGCCGAAGCCATCGCCGGCCTCTGCCACGTCTTTCTACAAAAAGACGAACTCGACGAAGCCACCGGCCTGCTTCGCCACCGTGTCGACTCCTACCCGAGGGACGACCGCGCCCGCATCAGCGCCGTCTTCCAACAATTCATCACCGACCTCTCTATCAAAGACCAACGTGCTTTCAACGCCTACGAACTGTTCCGCCACGCCTTTCCCGAAACGCCCGTCACGGAACGTGTTGCCATAATGCAATCCTTTTTCGACCGCAAACGGCCGGATCTTGCATGTCTAGTCTTCGGACACATGCGTCAACGAGAGGACCTCTCCGCTCGGCCCACCCCGGCCGCCTACGCCAAATGTTTCGAAGGCATCGCTTCGTGCAAAGACATCGACGGCCTCCAAATGGTCTACAACATGCTGAAACTCGACCTGGAAGTGGAACAAACCACGCGGATCCACAACGGCCTGATGGCTGCGTACACGGAGTGCCAACAGCCCTTCGTCGCCATCATCGACCACTTCTGGAAGATCATGGAATCAAGAGAAGGTCCCACACTGAGTTCATTCATCCTGGCACTCCGGGCGTGCGAGAAGTGGATTCCCCAAGGCGGCCACGAGGCCCGGCAAATCCTGGCGCTCATGCAGAGCTTCAACCTGGTCGTCACGAAGGAGGTCTACGACGCGTACGTCGGCGCGCTAGCGGGACAGAGCGAGTTTGAAAACACGGTCGAACTCATAGAGGAAATGGAGCGGGACATAGGCGAGCCGCCCGACGCCCTCACCATCGGCACCTTCTACAATGCCATCCCCTGGCAATACCGCAAGGATGAGGTCGAGAAGTGGGCCAGGAAAGCCTACCCGGAGGAGTGGGCGGATTTGGAAAGCTACGGAGACGTCATCGACGAGGAGTGGGAGATCCGGTACTTCAAGATCGACCGGTCCGTCGACATGGACGACGACTTGTTGTTTGGCGAGGGCGAGTACCGTCCTGTCATTGCCCGAGGGGGTCAGTATATGTTGGAGACGCCGGCGGGGGCGGCGTAGATTAGGAGTCTAAGCCTTATTTTATTAGCATCACTGCCTATCGGCTCTATTTCTTTATTCTTCTATCACATTATCTTATGACTTCGTTACTTCATTCCTTCATTACTTGGTGCCTGAGGGCGGGGCACACTCTCCAATGTGAAGCACCGTATGATACAAGACAATACAAATACAGGACGTTGCAATCCATTACAGTCCACCAAAGTGCAGACCACCCTCCGTGCAGTCCTGGTGTGTGATGCGCCGAACGCCAACGCCTTGTCTCCCTCTCATTCCAGCTCGCGTACTCTGCGGCCATTGCCGTTGCCCCTCGCGACCACCGACGAGACATGCTCCACGAGCACGCCGCGTTCAGCCGCCCACGGCACAGTGTCTTTGGAGACCTTGGTGCAGTCCTCCAGCGTGACGGCCCGCAACTTGGAGGTGGACGCCTTCATCAGCTCGGCCACGAAGACGCCCGTGATGGCCGCCCCGCGGACATGGACCCTCTCGAGGTGGGGACAGTGGGCAACGAGCAATGCAGCGTGCTGATCTCCGACCTGGTGGCCCTCGATCAGCAGCGCCGTCACGCCCGCGAACCAGCCCGACTCCATCAGCGCCGTGAGATCGGTCGGCTTGTCCGGAACTTGGCTTAGAGCCAGCGAGGTGAGCTTGCCGGGCTTGGTCTTGGCCGCGGCATCGCAGATGAAATGTGGGTATGTGGGTAGGTGACTGCGCGGTGCGTCACTGGGGAGGATGCTGAGGCTCTGGAGATTGTCCAGCGCGGGGAAACTTGGTTGTGGTTGTTGAATACCCACGGCTCTGCCAACGTTGGAGTGATAGCTATCCATGCGCAGGTGCGTGATGGAGGGGGGAAGAAAGAGATTTGCAACACCACAATCGTAAAGCGAGAATGTCGTCAGATTCTGGAGATGGCGCAGATCCAGGTCTCCCGACGTTTTGATTGACACGTTGGTGAGGCCACGGAGGGAGAGGCTTCTGAGTCGTGGAGTGGACAGGGCAAGTGCGTGCTACAAACAAAGCATTGTAAGCAAGTGGTCGCTACTTGAAAAAAAGGGGGTGGATCGATGTGATGGCCGGCCACTTACCAATCTGCTCCTGTTGTCTTGGAATCTAAGGTCCAGCTCGAGGAGAGAGTCACTGGTGAGCTCCCTGCAGTTAGCTTCATGGATCGACCCGCTGATCGTGAACCGGGCAACTTCGAGCCCCGAGCACTGCGACAGGATGCGGTAGACCAGTTCACGAGAGCATCTTGTCGGATGGTCAAGCGCGATCATTCTCAAGTTGGCGCCGAACAACGAGAACTTTTCTAGATTGATGATCGGATCGCTGATCTGGAAAACATGCAGGGATTCCAGCAGCCGCGTCCGCGCAAATCGATCCTGGAGTGTGGCGCAAGCGGCGCCCGTCAAGCCAGCCAGTCTGAGCGTCTTGGGTGTCTTGAGTCGCCTTAGAGTCGTGAGCAGCATCTTGAGCGTGATTGAGCCTTTGCAGTTTGGAAACGCAAGCATGTCAGTCAGCGGCGGGAGTACACTCAGCACGCGCTTCCAAGTCTTCGAGACCCGGAGCATCCGAACGTGTTGTCTGTAGTCGAGATATGACAGGATGATCTCCAACATCTCGAGCGGCAATGCGGTCATCGGATCTCGTGCCTGTGAAAGGACCAGTTCGGCGGACAACTGATCGCGCGTCAGTTTGGCTTCTCGGCGGAGTATGTCCAAGCCATCTGTTCCACAACAGCTCTTGAGGCCGTGTTCCAAGTATCGTAGTGCGGCGGTCTTGTTGCCCTTGGACCGCTCGACAGCGCCACAGCGAAGATATCCTCGGGGATCTTTGCGGTCTAGCCGGATCATGGATTTGGCGTCCCTGAGGGCTGAGTCCAGGTCGCCTAGACGCCCGTAAACGGCATGGCGATAGTCGAGGATACCGATCAAGAGGTGAGGCGCAGTGGTGGCTCTCTCGGAGCACTTCAGCGCCTTGTTGACCGATTGGATTGCAGCGTCATAGTTCTTGTCTTTCACAGCCTTTCGGCATTCGACTAATAGGTCCGCCACCTGCTTGGGCAAGCGTTTCTCGGCATCCATTTTGGCTGAGGGGATAGAATGAGGACAAGTGTCAGAAGGGCGTGGAAGTCATAGTTATCATCATTACTTGTCAAGGCCATAGCGATGCATGGAAGCATTGGGGCGACGCGTAAAGCGCGTTCGTCGGGGAATCTTCGGCTAAAATCAGAACAGTCACGCGAGAAAAGGAAAGTTACACGTGACTCAACCAGGTGGGATCACGTGGGAGACGTCACAGTATATGTGACTGGGAAGGTTACCCGAGGGTCTGTAAAGACCACGCCAAGGCGTCACAGGCCGTATGGGCGTTCCGGACCCATCTGTAATATTACCATAGGCCTTCGTAACTATATAGTCAGGCGTCGCCCCCGACCCCTTGGAATCCATCATGTCCTCCAAATTGAGTCACATATAGAATCTACTGTCAAGCATCCCCTATCGAAGTCACTCTACCAGCAGCATCAGGGACAGTAGCACAGCGACAGCTCCAGTCAAATCTCAGGTCTGCGTGGACGGAGTGTGGCTACTCCTGCCTGTCCTCGCAAGATCCTTATCTTGCTCTTGTGCACAAGCCCAGGTCACTGGTGACATGTCGCGGAGGCCGACTGATCAGACAAGACAAGGAAGCGCCCGTCGATTCTTTAAATCGAGCCAGTCGCCGCCACGAAAGATAAGAAAAGCACTTCCTAGCCAACGCTACTAATCACACAGGTCTATTCGTCTATTCTTTCCGCCGCCGCCTTCTCGATCCTGTCAATCACCGCATCCTCCAGGTCGCGCCGCGATTGCCTCGAGCCACTCCAGTCATTCGCTCCCCCCGTGGCTGCTTTCCCACTCGCGACATCAGAAGCCGAACTCCGGCCACCCGACGAAGGCGGCGGCATGCGCCGCACCGTCTCCGCGAAGATATACGAGCATTCCAGCTCGTCGAAGAACCGTAACACACCAAAAAGTGAGTGCGCGAGCGTGGAGATTTCGGGACCAAGCTGGACATTGTACAGCACCACATCTGTATCTCTCACGCGCAGGTGTGCGATGGACGTGATGTCAGCGTATCCCGAGTGAGTGATCGGGTCTGGGTTCTTCTGGCCTTCGGCTTTCGGCGCCAAGATCTCGCTGACGTGCGTGGGGTCGACTGTGGAGGTAGGGATTTTTTCGAGGCCCGCGAACGGAGGCCAGTGGCACGAGATGCTGCCGACTTTGACGAATGGATGATTCTCCACGCCCACGAGCTGGTCCAATTTCTCCTGCACGCGACCGGCCTGGCACGCGCGTTCGGAGAACAGAATCAACCGCCCCTTGGGCGAATAGTGCCTATACTTCATGCCCGGGGCGCGAGGAGCCCCGTTGATATCCTCTTCGTAGCTTACAATACCATTGCCATTGGCCTTTGTGTTGTTCGAAAGCAGCGTCTCGGAAGAAGGTGTAGCGGCACCTGACACGCTTGCAGTCGACGCAGAGACGGGTGACTTTCCGTTCGTGATTTCCGCCGTCTCAATCGCGTGATGCATCGAAGTCTTGTATCCGATCGTGGTTCTCGCCCAATTGTCGCCAATTTCCCCACCAATCTTCCGTCCAAGGGCTCTGAACTCTTCCAATCCCACACCCCCGGGTCTGAGGATGAGCGGTGGATCATGCAGCCCGTCGACGACCGTACTTTCCACACCAACGTCACATCCCCCGCCGTCCAGGATGAAATTGATTTTCCCCGTCAGATCATGCAGAACATGTTCCGCCGTCGTGGGACTCGGTTTCCCCGACGAGTTCGCACTCGGCCCGGCAATCGGCCTGTCCGCTGCCGCGATGAAGAATCTCGCATACTTCGACGACGGGACGCGGAACCCGATCGTGTTCTGGGCCGGGTGGACGTTCTTCGCAAAAATGCCCCCGGCCGGCACAGGGAGGAGGATGGTCAAAGGGCCAGGCCAGAACCGCTGGGCCACGGCCCTATACACCTCGGGCAGAGGCGCGCCCGTGATCCGCTCGAGGTGAGCAACGCTCGCGACATGCACGATCAGAGGGTTATCGCTCGGTCGGCCCTTTGCGGCGAAGATCCCGCTGACGGCCGGTTCGTTCGTCGCATCGGCTCCTAGCCCGTATACCGTCTCTGTGGGAAATGCCACCGGCGGGGCGATACCATATCTGAGAGATTCGATGGCGTCGCGAAGTAGACTAGCGTTGGAGGCCCTGTCTCCGGGCGATGACCCCTGGATATACTGGGCGTAGATGCTCCGATACTCTTCCTCGGTTGCCTGGTCGGGGATGTTAATGTCAAGGAGTGAGACTATGCGGGTGTCACAGCCCGAGTACGGCAACGAGGATAGATGGAGGCGTTCGTGTATGACGTCCTTCACGGTGGCCGCCATGATGTTGAGGGAAGAAGGATGGGTTAAAATCGATTTCACCCCGCTGCTGACAGAACAAGAATTCCTAGGAACCCTTGTCGCCACCAGAGGGTTTGAACGGACAAGCGAAAGCCGGACAAAAGAAGCTCTCGTGAACATCAACTGGATCGCCTAATCTGGCCGACTGAAAATGGATTCCTGACGCCGACTGCGACTCCAACTGCGACTGCTGCGTATCTTCTGGACAACCGGGTGCCGGGCCTGCAAGGCTGAGCATGTTGAACGCACGCGTGTCCAAGTCGCTGGAATCGTGGAAGAGCAGACTAACGACAGACAACAGTCTAGATCATGATGTTCGAATAGAAGCCCAAGAACGTGACAATGACAGCCGTCGCCCAGTACATTCGAGCACAACGGTGAAGATAACCCCAATCACGATTGTTTCGTGCCCGAAAAATGAAAACGTGACTCAAGGAGAAAATTTCCAGTCGCGGACGAGGCTGCTTAGTCAGCGAGGCACAGCCTTGTGTCACACCTCCGAGCGCTTTCGGGTCACACTGAACCACCGAGTGGCTTTAATGGTTCGATTAGTCTTTCGCCCTGTTGGAAAATTGATGTTAGTACGAGTCACACAATGAGTATGCGGAAGGGTAGGATTCAAACTTACCCTATACCCAAATTTGACGATCGATTTGCACGTCAGAACCGCTGCGAGCCTCCACCAGAGTTTCCTCTGGCTTCACCCTATTCAGGCATGGTTCACCATCTTTCAGGCCCCAACAGCTATGCTCTTACTTAAATCCATCCGTAAACTTCAGGTTCATGCAGGACTCGCAGTGTTCATGATTGCTCATGTTTCTACTCTACTCTACTCTATCCTGCACCGCTCTCCAGGACACGGCCTCCGATGTCTAGCTTCACAAGTGTATAGCAATGGTATTTCGCCGCAACAGAGTCTCCATATTCCATCTCCCTCAAGCCAAGGCATATCCCCCTTGTGACAGCTGCATGTCACAGACGAGGTTCCCTCGAGATCACTTCACCGTCGCCCTTGTCAAATGCTCGCATCCCCCTTGGCCATCAGCTCAGCCACCAGGTTCCAGTACTTGACACGGCTGCGCTCGCGGAACTTCTTGCCGTAGAAGATCATGATCAGGAAGACCGACGACGCCGCCATGCCGATGAAGGCAGCCGAGATGAAGCAGTCCTGCAGGCCCAGGTTGTCGAGCCAGGGAGTAATTCCGTATCTGTCCGGCCACGGCCATAAAGTCAGCCCAGTCAATTCTGAGAAGCAAGGAGTATGGGTGCTACAATACCCGATGGCGAAGGACATGGTGTTGCGCACCAAGATGACGGAGGTCATCGCGTCGCCGCTGACTGTAAGCAGCGCGTTAGCTTGCAGGAGCTTTTTTGGAGGGAGCCAGACGACGAAAGAGGTCGTCGCAGAGACAGCAGCCACTTACTCTCGTGATAGGTATCGATCAGGTAGTTGACGCTCAGGGTGATGCCAAAAACGGTCGAACCGGCGAGCGTCCCCATCGCAAATATCAAGCCAAACCAGTGGACGTGGTGGGCTGCTCCCACGCCCCAGAGGATAAGGGACGCTGGGACGATGATGATGCACGCGGCGAATGGCCAGAGCCGTTGTTCCGGTTCCATGATGCCATTGTTGCGTCGGGCAAGTCTGACGGTGAGCCAGTCGCTGAACCGGCCCGTGAAATAGCTGCCGACACAAACCCCGATACAGGTTGCCAGGTATGAGAGGCCGACCATGGACGCTTTGAAGTTGTACGGCGAGCCTCCAAGGATGATACTTGCCGTGGCGTTGAGGACGTTGAACCAGATCTACAGGCAACGACGTTAGCATGGCACATATAGAAGAGTGGGTGATATAGTGGCCAACTCACCAGGTAGCTGCCGTAGCTAAAGCCGGCGTAGAAAATAACAGGCCAGCCCAGATACTTCAGCGACCGGATGGCCCTTGGCAACATGTTCTCTCCCCGTGACGGCTGCCACAACGAAAGCCTTTGCAGGTACGTCTTGTTGGTTCCGTAGGTGATGGTACCGCTCTCCACGGCTGCAGGCTCGTTCTTGATCTCCGGCAGTTTTTCCCCCGTTTTCTCTGCCGTGGTGACCGAGATTGGAGTCTGGCTGCCGCTGGTGGTCTCCACGATCCCAACAGTCGTGCGCTTGTAGTTCGACTCTTCCAAGAAGAAAAAGCACCATATCAGACCGACGCCGAGAAATATGGTCGGCCAGTAGAACACCCACTTCCACCCTTGTCGGTCGGCAATAAAGCCGCAGATGACCGGGGCAAAGTAGTTGCTGCCAGCAAGGAAAAAGGCATAGAGGCCCATGTAGGTTCCGCGTTGGTGGTGGAAGTAGACGTCCGTTACTGATACCTCTGGAAGCGCTTCGATCGGTGCCGCGAAGAACCCGCCCAGGATGTTCTTCGCAATCCACTCCCCGTTACTGCGCGCATACGGTCCCCACATGGTACACTGTGAGACCGTCAATACGAGTAGCACGAAAGAGAGCGTGGACAAGGACCGCCTCAGCCGGGCAGATACTGTCAACTGAAGGAGAGGACAACTTACACCAATCGTGCCGCATATTGACAGCAGGTATGTCAATCGCTTGCCATACCTCAAAGCAAAGGGTTGCTATTGTTCGCGGCAGGTTAGTACCGGCCTAGACCACAATCCGAGGTGATTTTCTTCGGCCACTGGCGTTGCCCGCCTTGAGACAAAGCCCAACTCTGGTACGAAGGCGACAGGAGCGGAGTACGTTACCCAGAAGAGCAGTCCCCAGCCTGCGAGGAGGAATAGGTAGCCGGTTCCCTGGTTGAGCGTGCTGATAGAAACGCCAGAAGCCTCAGAGAGTGGCACAAGCACAGAGTAGACGACCGAGTTGGCGATTCCGACGACCAATGTGTAGCTAGAAAATGTTCCTGGTTAGACAAGTATTGGCGGACCTGGTTTCAAACTCACACGTTGACCGACGCCGTGTTCATCAACTTCCGCTTGGGCGACCAATTCAACGGATCGTCAGGATCATTCGACGGCGTAGGCACCAGCACGATATCTTTGTCTCCGGAGCCGGCGTGTCTGGTGTGCATAGTATGCTCGATGTCGACGAGATGTACCGTGCCCGGCACGTTATCAACAGGCAAGCTGTAGGCCGCCATCTTGGTTGACACTGTTGGTATTCCAAGACGGAAAGAACTGAACTGAGGGAGAGACAGGGACTCCGGAAGGAGGGAAGTGTGGCTACCGGAACTCTTTATGCGATCGACACGCGGAGGGCAACACCGACATATGCGTCTGTGTTCCTGACGCCGCAAAAGTCCGCGACCGCTGACCGGGGAGGTATGTGGGCAACCTCGAGATGGAAAGAGAGTGCCGTCGACATCCTCGATAAGGCCCAAGCCATCGCTTTCGAGATAGCTCTAGCAGCTCGGTTGTCGACGTCCAGCACGCGGTATTAAAGCCTAGTCGCATGAAGCTTTCTGCGAAAAGATAAGGGTCTCTGGGATCTCCGCACGTCGACTCGCCGATGGCATGCGTGTACCACATGGTTGACGTTGCGAAACGTCACGATGGCCACGAAATCATGCAGGGTTCCCTTGAGATAACCAGCAGATCTATGCAGTTGTCCAGAGTCGGGAGCACGGCATGGAATCTGGGGCCTGGCCGGCGATATCCCGCACTCCACCTCGAGGTGCGCTATCCCGTACGATTGGCTGGACCACTTGGAGTTCTTGAACGCCCCCATCGCCGTTTCGGGACGCAGAGACGTTAGCCTGAACTCAAGATCGCGCAATTCCGTGTGATTGACAGTCCTGGTCGACCTCAGAGATATCTCGACTGAGGGCCAAGTATCCTCGTCCTGTTCGAAAGGGCCTAGATGGCCTTGACCAGTATACAAGCGAGGTCTCACCTGCCTCCACTCGCCAGCCTCTGGATGCCACGCCGTGGCTCGCTCTGAGCGACCCCGCTTCGGTGTCCTGATACGGTGGGAACTGAAATTGAATAGACATATAGCTTAACTTCTCCTGCCCGTAACGACCGTCGAGTCTCTCTCCAGTACATTATCGTAATCTCGTGTCTCACTTCGAGATGGTCCGAGAAGATTGGAGAGCCCTCGTCGCGGTGAAACGTGCCCAGGTAGCGAAGGCGCTGCCGCAAGAATGGCGTCTCCCTTCGAGCATTCTGGAGACTGTGAGCGCTACAGCTGATATCAGTGTTCTCGATGTCCCAGCGAAGTGCGGCTTTCTCACAGAGAAGGAGATTTCCATCACCGAGAACCACGATGCCACCGACTTGATCGCCAAGATGGCCGCGAAAGAGCTGTCCTCTTCCGAGGTGACCCTA
This sequence comes from Phialophora verrucosa, assembly GCA_002099365.1. NCBI lineage: Eukaryota > Fungi > Ascomycota > Eurotiomycetes > Chaetothyriales > Herpotrichiellaceae > Phialophora > Phialophora verrucosa. The sequence continues at coordinate 2,210,974 of MSED01000014.1, read as the reverse complement.
GCATTCTGCAAAAGGGCCGCTATCGCCCATCAAGTGGTTTGTTAAACCTCCATGGGCTAACCGGCTGTCGCTGATGGGTACAGACCAACTGTCTGACAGAGATGTTCTTCGACAAAGCCCTGGAGAGAGCCAAATATCTCGACGAGTACCTCGAGAAGGAAGGAAAACCGATGGGACCGTTACACGGAATGCCCATCTCTCTCAAGGTAAGCCCGCGAGATACGCGAAAATAAGCATGCCGGGGATTGACAGACATCCCAATAGGACTCCTTCAACCTCAAGGGCGAGTACTCGACCATCGGCTATGTCTCATTCATCAATCGCCCTGCAGCGGATTTCAACTCGCCCTTAGTTGATATTCTCCTCGACAATGGGGCAGTTTTGTATGTGAAAACCAACATCCCGCAGACGCTGATGACGGCGGATTCGGAGAACAACGTCTTTGGTCGGGTCTTGAACCCCAACAAGCTCAAACTCACTGCTGGCGGAAGCAGTGGCGGAGAAGGCGCCCTTGTCGCTATGCGAGGCTCGATCCTCGGTGTCGGGACCGACATTGGAGGATCCATCCGCATTCCCGCGTTCTGCTGTGGCACGTTCGGCTTCAAGCCATCCGTCGATCGTGTTCCGTTTGGAGGCCAAACCAATCCTGTGCTGGATGGCTGGACGGGCATTATCCCAACCGCGGGCCCCCTCGCACATAGTCCCCGAGATCTACGGCTCTTCCTGGAGACCGTCATCAATTCCAAGCCATGGAATTATGACTATACAGCACTTGCCATGCCGTGGCATCCCGTGGAAGAAAAGACGACTTTGACCATCGGCGTCATCTTTGAATGCCCAAGCTGGCCTGTGCAACCCACCATCTTGCGGGCGGTGAAGACAGCAACAGAAAAGCTCAAGCAGGCCGGGCACAAGATCATTATGATAGAAAAGTTCCCTTCCTTCGCAGCAGCCACCGACTTGTCTTGGAGATTTTTCGACATTGACAATGAGATCACGGGGTTCAAACACATCGAGGCCTCCGGAGAACCGTGGGTGACTTCTGTCAAGGATATGTACACCCCTCCACCAGAAGGGCGCAAGGACAAGAGCTTAGGCGAGCTCTTCGACATGAACGAGGAACGCCTCAAATTCCGAAAAGACTGGCTAAAGATCTTTGTCGATAACAAACTAGACGTGCTCGTGGCCCCGGGATCTCACAAGACCGCTGTGCCGCACGACACGTTCAGGATGCCCCCTTACACGTAAGTAGCCCGGGTCCGCCAATTTCTGAAACGAGGTCTGACAAGCAATAGGGTTATGTGGAATCTCCTCTCGGTGAGTAATTGAGGACTGAAACGTAAAATGATTCTCTGGCCAAAGCTGACACTCGCGAGCAGTACCCTGCTTGTATCATCCCATATCTCAAGGCTGATAAGAGTATCGACCTCCCGGATCCGAGAATCTCAGACTGTGAGTGTTTGGACAGCGTAAGCCGGAGTTGATAGAGCTAACGGATGGCAGATGACCCAGAGGCTGTCGACGGTGCGCCGTGTCATATCCAGGTTATCGCAAGATCCGAACAGGATGAGGAATTGATGGCGGCTGTGGAAATAATATCAAAAGCCCTGGGTTAGGATGTCTTGCCGCTGCGGATCCTATGTCCTATGTGACTGCCGAGAAGGCTGGTCCGCCTGCAAAGAGATGTGATCTGTTTAGCACGACGGCTCCTTTGTTGTGTTTTAGATATTTTTGACAGTTGCCAAACACCGAATTGCCTTTGTGCCGACCATGGTTTGTCACACTTACGTTTCTGCAAATCGCGCCGAAGCAGTCTCTCTGAGTGGACTACAGCATATACACACGCCCTGTCATCCCTATCTAACAGTCAAAGATCGACCACCCACTCTAGGTTGGTAGATAGTGCTAGCAACTTCAATAAGCGAAGCGCCTCTCACGCGCCGAGGAGCAGGCCCTCCTTGAACAACCCCCGACTTGCTCGACTGCCAACATTGGGTGCTCGACGCATATCAGAAGTTAGTACAACAAGTCTTCAAGTCGAGCATATAACAGCTAGAAAGTTAGTCACTCCCTCAAAAGTCGTTATTAATATCCAAGCTCTTGAGCTAGCATAGTGAACCAGGCATATTCGTTTGGGTAGGGTGTTAGAAACCGGCTCACCCAACGATACCAGTCACTCTCGAACCATCCAGCGAAAACGGTATTAGCATATTCCCAGTAGCTAGGGTACCAACCAGCGCTCTCCCAGTCCAAGAAAACGATCCCACCATTCGACTGAAGAATCATGTTCTTCTTCTGGATGTCGCCATGTGTCAAAACAGGCGAGTGGCCGCTCAGGAAATCAGGAAGGACTTGTTCTTCAACGCGTCGGACCGCCGCGTCTTCCTCACTATCGCAGTGATGAGCTCCGCCTCGGAGTCGAAAGGACCATCGCAATCGTGCAATGGAGTAGAGAAGATCGAGTCAAGAAGCGATCCGTTGTCAAGACTGCAATATCCACCGGGGATTTAACATTGCATATTTGCCGCACGTATCCTTTCATTTGCGTGATAATGTCCTCCTTTCTCTTCTCGTCCAAGGTATGCCATATCTCTTGCAACGTCCCGCCATCAATTCGTTCCATATCTATAAAGTTCTTCCCATTGTCGTGATAAAGAGCTAAGACACGCGGCACAGGGACCTGGGTCCGCTGCTGAATGAAAATCATCATTCGACCCTCCTGGAGATTGAGGGTCTTTCCGTATTTGACGACGAAGTGAGAACCGACAGCAACCACCCTAGTGGGTGATTCATCCTTCAAAACCTGTGGAGAATTTTCAATCTCGAGCGTGGTGGGCAGTGTTGCCGGTAAGTCAGTCGTGGGTGCGTAATAAGGAATGGGGATTGGAGTCGTTGTGGTCGTTGTGGACGGCGTTGCCGCTAGGTTGCTGGTCTTGAGGGGGCGTTGGAGCCACTCGACGCGGAGGAGTCGAGATGGGAGTAGGCGTGTGACTCCCATACTGGAGAAGCTCCGTCGCGCATAACGGATGCAGTACAGAAGCTCAAAATACCGGGGTACAAAGGGCGGGAAAGGACAGCTCAGTACTCCATGATTCAGATTGCGTCGAACAACTTCAACTCGCGTAATCACTTCCACTGTAGTAGGAGACAATACGCGCAGGCAGCAGACGACATGTCGGGAGCAGGATGCCACCAGAACAACCGTCGACGTTTATGTACGTGACCATAAACCAGTCTCGCGGGCTCAAAATCGGCATGAAACCAAAATGGGTTGTCATGTGATCTGTCACCTTGTGGCGTAGGGCTGAACTAAATAGCTGCGGGCTGTGAGTCCCCCCCTCTTATGTGACGGCGCTGCGCCCTGCTCGAATTTCACCTGGGTGAATCAGTACAAACCAAATGTCCTCCGACTCGATAGACGTCGTTCATTTCTCTGATGCAAGCTGCATTCTGTGTCACGAGACGATATCCTCACTGGATGAAGCCAAATTGCGTGAGTAAGTTGGGTATTCTCAGCGCCACTAGTCACTAATATCCACGGCTCGCAGTTGATCGCAGTGACCGTAGAATTGAAGTGATCAAATGCCCTCGATTTTGCCGCCCATGTATAACATCGCCACAGACCAGAACCTGGTGCCATTTTTCCTGCTTAAGCATCCTTGCTTGGAGCTTCCGAGAGGACAATGCACCTACTCACGGTGACCTCCTCTCTTATGGAATTCGAACCAGGCCCAGATGGAAAGAGCAGCGGCTGGCAATATACAATGATGGAAACTCCGTCGACAAATCCGTCGACTAATGCTTGTCGGTTCTCCGAAAGATATTTTCGGTTGAGTTGGTCGATCGAATGCCTCTGGAAATTGTCTTGGAAATCGTGAAGCTATTAGGACCTCTCTGTCTCTCAGCTATAAGAGAATTTCGGTCTCTCATCAGCGCGTTACGTCGGGGGCCACTTGGAGCCAAGATCTCGCTGGACCTGTCCTGTATCGTTTATCAGACAACCTTGTGCTTTCGCGGCAAGTCGTACATCTCAATGATCAGCAATCGATACGATGGACGAGAGAGCCTCCGAAAACTCAGGGGGAGGCAGCGGACTGATGGGTGTCGAGTTGTCGTATCAATTGACGAGATAGGTGTCAGGAATATTCGAATCTTTGGGCTAGGGGCATCAACCATTCCTGCCGACGGGAGTCCATGGTATTATATCACAGACTCCTTCCCACAGGTAGTTTTCGAGGGCTTTACCGACGTAAGTTCACCCCGTTCACCGTGAAGTTTCCTGACACGCGTGTTAGGGTCTCATCCTCCGAGATATACGCAGCAAGTGCGTCTCTAATATCTACGACTCATTCTTGTGGGACACTGCGAACCCTCCTCCCATTAATAAAAAGAACTTCTTCTCGGCATCTACCACAGGCGCTTCTCACTCTCGCTTCAGATTTGTCCCTTTAAATGCGGAAGCCTATCTGCTTACTGTCCACTGTCGGTCTCAGAAGATCCTGGGTATCTGTGCCCATAACTTAGTGGATCTCGATCCGAGGTGCGGCATTTGCGATATCTATATGTGGGAGAGGAACGTTCAACACCTTTGCTTCCCCGTGAATGTAGGGGAAAAGATCCGGGGCATTTGGATTCGTACTCCGAAGCTCGTCTCTACAAAAGACCGTAGTATTATAGTACGTTCGGCAGTTCTCTCACCTCGACATATACTCCGACTGATTATATTTAGGTCCAGACAACACGTTCGCGGGTCCGTACATTCGGCCCATATTCGCGTACTAACCACGATGGCTTCGATTTTCATTCTCTTGTCGGCCGAACGGACGGCTTCGTTGACGGAATTTACTATAACGCGCTCGAGGGTCGATGCGATTCCGTCACAGAGCTGGGAGCCGTATGCTCTTCTTCAGCGAACCATAATGTAGCTGAAGGTGCGACTCTTCCCAATCTCCTAGCCTTTCATGATTCTCCCACGAGGTCTTTGGATTGGTACCTGTCAGCTGCTCCTCTACACAACCTCCGCAGCCTCAGGTTCTGTTACGACGAGAAGTCGCCCTCGTGCACGGGCGTTCTACTTGTCTATCATGACGAGAGCCAGGATGCACTTGGCCAGCTCTTCTGGGATAGGTTGATTTCCAGCGAAGACATTTCGAGAGAGAATGCTCGATACTGTAACAGTACTATGGGAAAGCTCCACTATGTGCAGTGTAAGGTGGTAGACGCCGGTTTGGAACCTATTAGTGACGGCAGTGATGGAGACAGCTGGAGACCAGTTCCGGAAACTGGTACGATTAGGTGGTGGTCTTCGCGATATGGAAATCGGATCGTGATTGATCCCGCAAGTCTGACATGAAGCTGAATCTGCCAAATTCGACATCTACCCTTGGTCGACCGTTCATTCGGCTCACAGGCGGCTACCCGCCAGCCTCACCCCTTCTCGACGCACCGCAGGTCCCTCTGAAGTTACTTGCAACGAGATGGTTCTGGAGATCATACTCGACTAGTCAAAGTAAAGTCGGAAAAATCAAAAAAGGTCCCCCTCCGATATGAGTCGCGCACGCCGACTCTTGTGACAGGCACAGATTTCATCCACTAATGGTTGGATGTCATATCCTTGGAATTATATGGCCGTGACGATTCTTCACTTCGATTCCTTCCATGATGAGACTCAGAGAGACTCGTACTCGACCCATCTCTACAGACCTGTCTATTATGACTCGTTTACCCAGTCTCTTGACCGAATCAGATCGACCAGCATTGCTTGGGAGTTTGCGCGTCACATCATTCCGGGCCAACCGCTCGTTTCCCATTCGGTCATACAGCATGACTTCTAGGACATGTCGAACGAGCCTCTCTGCGCAGGGCGTTCATCGGGTTTCACATTTCACGAAAATGAAATTGGATTTCCCTGGCTCGGCGTTGGTGGTAACTGAACATTGAACCTGTATGGGAGAAGCTGCGGGCTATCAGTTTGATCAGGCCCACGGCGCGAACAGCTAGAGTTAATAGTTCTGCGTCTTTTTGAACAGTCCTCCAAATCCAATAAATATTGAGGCGGACTCGGCGTTCAGTCAACGCTGTGAACATGACGTCTCTGGTTTGACTTTCATAATGAATGGTCGTGGTTCATGTAGGATACCAAAGCCCTACTTGTGAATATAAGCGGGACTTTCCCTGCCGTTGATCCCCTACATCTTTCGATGGTAGTTTTAGTTATATATATATTATTAATATTTACTATACTTCTCTAGAAGTACTTCTTTAGTAATCTTAGCTACGTATTAATATTATAGACCGATCCACTGGTTTAGTCCTTTTTAAGGATTTAGCTACAGTTAAGCCATAAAGTAGGCCAGGTCGGCGGTAGTCCCTGTCCTCGAGCCTCCCTCTGCGCTCCTCGGCGGCTCGGCCGGCTCGCCCGGTTTGTCGGACCAGCTGGGCGGAGATGGGCACCCCCGGGCCTATGGGCGGCTGCAACAATAAAGTGGCTGAGGCTTGGGTAGAATAACCCCAAGCGATATCCTATGGAACTCCAAAACTTGATAGAGACACGGTCACAACTCGACGTCCTAAGATCTGCTCTCAACTTATTCTTATTTGGAAGACACGGAATGGGTTCTCTCGATCCAGCATCTCGAAAGAACATTTTGTTCCTCGTTGCCGACGATCTGGGCAAATGCCTAGGATGCTATGGCGCAAAAGGATTGCAAACCCCCAACATCGATAGACTTGCTGCCAACGGCGCTGTCTTCGACATGGCTTTCACGAGCACAGCATCTTGCAGTGCCAGTCGGACCGTCATGTACACCGGCCTGCATCCACACGAGAACGGCCAGTATGGACTCTCAGGAGGGTACAACCATTTTCAAGCATTCGACCACGTACAATCGGCGCCCAAGCTATTCAACAATCTCGGCTATCAGACAGGGATCTTGGGAAAGGTGCACGTCGGGCCAGCCCACGTCTATCCATGGGAGTCCAGAGACGAGAGCGAAACAAGAAACGTCGCTTCGATAGCTGGCCGGGCCGAGGCATTCTTCAAAAAGGCGAATGATACGAAACGTCCATTCTTCCTGACCGTGGGATACGTGGACCCGCACAGGGACATCTTGACCAGGGGCGAGTTTGGCAATGCCGAGACGTGTGACGGCAACTTCGTGGCCTCCGACTTTCAAGCAGATCAGGTGGAGATTCCAGCCTGGCTCACCGACGTGGCGGAGACGAGGATCGAATACGTGGAATATTACAAGGCCATTTCACGTCTAGATTACGGCGTCGGGCTGGTGCTTCAAGCACTCCAACGAGAGGGCCTCGCCGATTCAACACTCGTCGTCCTTTGCAGTGACAATGGTCCTCCTTTCATCAACTCCAAGACAACCCTGTACGATGCCGGCATCCAGCTTCCTTTCATCGTCCGCCTACCGGGTTCCTCCGCTCACATACGGAACCCAAATATGGTATCCTATATCGACATCCTCCCGACGTTCCTCGACTGGGCTGGTGTGCCATGCGACTTCTCTGTCCCAGTTGAGATGCCCAAAGGCCAAGTTCTGACACTAGAAACTCGCCCGCCACCTCCACCTCGGCGTCTTGGACGATCATTTCTGTCCATCATCGAACGTTCAGACCTGATACCAGCAGACCAATGGCAGCATCAGGTATATGGGTCTCATACGTTTCACGAAATCACCAACTACTGGCCGACACGGGTCTTGCGGAGCAGGAAATTCAAATACCACAGGAATATTGCTTGGCGACTCGAATTTCCTTTCGCCGGCGATCTCTATGCAAGCCTCACTCTTGAAGGCATCCGTAAAAATGCCAAATGCAACGCGGAGGGCGACGTCATGATCGGCGCGCGGTCTTTGAAACAGTACATTCACCGTCCGGCGGAGGAGCTTTATGACCTCGAAACAGACCCTCAAGAGGTTGTGAATCTCGCCAGCCGCCCCGAGTACGAGGCTGTTTTGGCTCAAATGAGGCACGATCTCGAAGCATGGCAAAAGAAAACCAACGATCCTTGGCTCTTCAGAGACGGGCAAAGCATGTTGTCGTTGCAACGATACTCCAAAGAGAAGCTCGCCGTCCCTGATCAATTTGATTTCGTCCTCGACAGCACGGCCTTGAAGAGCATGAAAATGTACGAGGTGGACGATCCTGCTCTCATCGGGGGGCAATAGTCGCTACATGTCCATCGTAGCACATTCCAAGAGCCACCCATTTAGACTATTGCATTCTACTGGATCTTCGGATCTATGATATCGGGATAAGGAACAAATGGTAGATACAGACCGCCATAGACTGGATGCGAATACATACCGAGTACTGAGTATGGCACAGGAAATGCAAAGGCAGCCAAGTGGTGTGCACTGTAGCGAAGAGTTCCTAGGGTCACAAGTCCCCGCAAAAGCCACGTAGAGTGCCACGAGCTGCCAGGTACTTAGAAGCCTATGGAGCCCCCCTGGGTCCCCATTTAGCCTCCCCAACCTGACTCAGCCTCGCCTCCGTAGCCTAGCTCTGGAGCTTCCCCCGGCTCCCCCAGCCATTTGCACTGGGCCAAGCGAACGTAGGAACCCCTTGGAGCCTTGGTGACAGATGTCGGCCTTCTTGGCACTCCCTTCTATTTCTTCAATCAACCGCCTTCTGGTTCTTTGTCCCGCTCCTTTGCCACATTCGCCGACGAGTTCAGGTCGATACGAACATATAGGAGGCTCTTAATTCTGTGCTGTCTTTCAGCGTCGCAATCAACGGCCACCCGGCAAATAGCTCGCACCAGTCTCTTACCAGTAACCAGACTTCCGCCGATGGCAGCATGCAGGGAAAGAGACAGATCTGCGCGCAATGCAGGGCTAGGAAGGTCACTTGGCTCTCTCGATACCGCGCCTTTTGGGATTCCGGCTGACTTCTCTTGCAGGTACGCTGCGATGGTGTCTACTATACATGTAGCCACTGCTCAAGACTGGGCCTCGACTGCTCTTTCCGCTCGATGCTGACGGGCGATCCGTCCCCAGCCAGTCCCAACGCCCCGAGAAAAGCGCGAGTATCTCGAGCCTGCATAGAATGTCACTCGGTGAAAACACGATGCAGCGGAGAACAGCCGCGATGTGAACGATGCGCGACCAGAGACATCGCTTGCGTCTACCCAGAACGCCCCAGCAGACGTCTCCGATCCGAATCCTCTGCGACTGAACTTTGTCTCATGCCTATCGATCTTGTCGAGGGTCGAAACGGAGACATAACTGATCTTCGCGCTGATGTCGTAGCAGCCTCCCTTCCAAGTCACGTTGACGGTGGCGGGTTTGATGTTTCCGACATGGAACGGTATGCCCTTCATCATAACCGCTCAAACTTCCTTCACTAAGTCGAACAGATCGACTCTGCTTACTCCGGAGAAGACCATATCTGCCATTGGAGCCTTTTTCCAGCATCTCCATTGTCTACCCAGCCTGGCGTTTTTGCACAAGGTCTCACTATTGAGACTTTGTCACGAAGGTCAAGCTGAGCCGGCTTTACTTGCTTCCATTGTTGCTGTCACTTCGTGCCTTCCAACTTCGTCGGCGAACGATCGACAGATAGGCCTCCGCTGCGCAGACTTAGCGGAAAGGGTGCTTATGAGCCATATCAAACAGCCATCCATCTTCCGAGTACAGGCATTGCTGTTGATCATCAGGTTCAGAATTTGGACCGGTGCTCATAATGATGCATTTCTGCTCATGGCCCAGCTCACCCGATCTGCCTTTGCGCTTGGCCTCAATTTCGAGACCTCGAGGTCCTCATTCTTCATTCAAGAATCTCGTCGAAGACTGATGTGGGCGATCTATCTGCTAGATTGCATCATCTCCGGTGGGCTGCCAGAATGTGCCTCGTGTCCGATAAGCGCAATCCACTTGCGTCTTCCCTGCAAAGAGGACGACTTTGAGCTGGACAATGAGAACCATCTGGAACATATGCTGCCCAACGGATCCTCTCCATCAAGTTTGGGCATAATCGCCTACTACATACGTATCATCAATCTCCACGATGAAATTCTACGGTAAGACTTTTCTCTCGTCAATATGTCGTTCACCCTGACTTCATTTAGACACTCCAACCAGGCTGTCCACTCGAAGGTGGATTCCGCCGCCCTGGCCGCTGGGTTTCAGAGACTAGAGAAGGACTTGAAAGTGTTCCTCTCAAAGCTACCACCAAACGAACTGTTTTCTCCGAAGAACTTGGGATTGCGAGCATTTTCTCCTCGTCTTGCGCGCTACGTGATGACTCATATATGGTGGCATATTTGCTTTTGTCAGCTCTTCCGCGGATTGATCCCAGACATTTGCGACCCACTGCCAGCGGCCTATTTGGATTATCTGGATCCTGCCGTGCGGCTCGAAGGTCAAGCGAGGTGCCTCCATCACGCCCACGCAGCCGCAACAGTAATCTCCTCGCTGCTAGAGATCCAAAGTGATATATGGGTTCTGGATTTCGAGATGGGCGACTGCGCATACAAAGCAGCAGAAGTCTTGTTGGCTAGTACTGCCTCAGTGAGGGAGCAAATTGGTCTAAGCACGGAGCAAGGGAAGCAGGATATCACCTCTTGCTTGCATCTAGCAAGAAGACTGTCGCAGATGTACCCGGCTCTATCCCCCATCGTTAGTCATTATCTTTCTGAGAGTGGAGCGTTGCTGACAAGTATTCCAGGTGGCGGATATCGATAGAGGATTGCAGTCTTTTCCTCAAGCCTCATCATTCAAGTCGAAGACCTGGACTTTCAACAAGAACCCCAAACAAGTCATCTCGAAGCATAGTGTACTCGCACGGACGAGTTTTGCGGATGACAGTCACAAACTCGAGATCACGTCTCCGATTCTGGTTCCAAGAGCGCTTCAGACGCCAGATTTCCGACTTCCCACTGGAGACATCACAACAACCCAAGCGACGCCAGGACGTGCTGGTAATGACCTGCCAACACAAGGTGAAGGAGTCTTGGCCACAGGAGTCCCAGACATGGAAGAGATGCAGGATACGTTCCAGTCGATCGAATCGGCGTCCGATATCTGGGATCAGCACCCGCTGTTTCAAGGACTGGACAGCGACATTGATCTTGACGCGGTAGATATGCTGCCACCCTACCACTATCCTTTGCCGGACTAGGTTTCGCTCAGCCGGCGACTGAAAACTTGTAGCGGGAACGGGCTCGCTGCAGCCAGTGGATTTGTACTGTGTAAAAATAAAAGCAGCAAAAAAAGTCGATCTGGATTCCATTCTTGTATCCACGGGCGCACACACCAGCGGGTCTAATCACTGTCCGGCCACATTCCAGACTCTGGATACGGGAGAAAAAGTCAAAAACCTGGCCATCCCCTATCCGCGTGACATGATCTCTTCTTACTCGCCGTCGGGCGGAATCTATCAGGAACAACATATATTACACGTACCCTTTTACATGGGGTCATTGAGGCTTCAATTGTGGGCTTGGTCAGCCACAGAGGATTGTAAGCCTCCTCGCTAAAGAAGCTTGCTGATTCTTCTCCCCCGGTGGCGGCTCGTAGGGTCTCGTCGGCTCGGCGGCTTCATGGCTCGGCGGCTCGGCGGCATCACAAGCTGGACTGTGGTCGAGGACTGCCCCCTTGGTTCCCGCACCGGCTCGTTCGCTTCATCGTCATCTCCATACTCTCGCTCTGTGCCCACGTCTCCGACGCTGGGGCGTGGCGCATCTCCATACGGATGGGACGGGGGAAAGAGGATATAATATGACCCTTTAATGTCAAAGAGTCGCCTCTAGATTTCTTTTTGAGCTCGATTTTTCCCCAATCTCTACCGACGAACGCGCACTGTGAGGCATACACCAAAATGACTTTCAAGGGATGGCGTCAGATGACGCCGTATCTGGTCTTCAACTCGGTCGTGTTCCTGTTGGGAGCCCTGATGTTCGGAATGTAAGGTCGAGCCTCCTGGTCGTCCATCTACCCGAACTTCGAAGCACACTCTGGCTTACCCGCTCAAACAGAGACACCGGCTCGTTTGGTTCGTTACAGGCTCTGCCTGCCTTTCTGAGCCGGTTCGGGACCCTCGACGGCAAAGGGAAGTACGTGTTGGAGCCAACAAGGAAGTCTTTGATGAACTCGTTACCATGGATTGGTAAATTGTCCGGTTGTCTGGGGTCAGAGAGACTCATCGAAAAAACCGGATACAAGAAAACCATGTATGTCGCCGGGACAGTCCAGATTGTCGGCATCATTAGTAAGTCGGGAACCATTGAGGAGATGTCGTCTTGTTTCGATTTTACTGACCACCATACAGTCGAGTTGACCGCGCACCACTGGTCACAATTCACCGTCGGCCGAATCATTGCCTACTTCGCCGTCGGTTTGGTCGAAAACGCAGTCCCGTCTTACAACGCCGAAACTGCACCCGCGGCCGTTCGAGGACTTCTGTCTGGCTCCATCATGTTCGTCACAGGCCTCGGGAATGTCTGGGGTGCGGGCATGTCCCGTGCATACTCAACGACGACCACTGAAAGGGGTTGGTTGGTCCCAACGGCCATGCAGCTTGTTCCGGCCGTCGCCATCTTGGGACTGATACCATTCACGCCCGAATCCCCGCGATGGCTTGTGCTTCAGGGCCGAAAGGACGCGGCAAAGGTGGTGCTCGACAAGATCCGGCCTCAGCATGATGTCGACAACGGAGCAACGGCGGCTGAAGTCAACACCATTGAACAGATGGTTGAAGAGTCCCTCGCGCATGAAAAGGGCTCGTGGTTGCACGTCTTCCAGGGAAATTATCTTCGCCGAGTTTGGGTAAGATAGAGACCCAGACCAGACGCGCCCTGCCCACAGTCGTGTGCGAGAGAGAGGGAGAAACTCCTTGAGTATGGCTGACCCCGATTGCGCAGATATGCTGTACCTTGTTCGTCCTGGAACAGACCAACGGCAACCAGTTCGTTCAGTCTTATGCACCGACCTTCTACGTCCAAGAGGGGCTCGGCAGCAAATCCTTCACCTACACCATTGTAGGACAGGTTGCCGGCATTGTTGGCAGTGGATGTGGTATTTTTCTTTTCGACATCACCGGCCGTCGCCCCTTGATGATTTTCGGGAGTGTCGCCTGCGCTTTCTTCCTCTATCTTGCCTCTGGGCTCGGATTGTCCAACCAGCCGAACCAAACCGAGATCAACACGCTTATTGCATGCTTCATCTTACTGCCGGCCTTCACACGAATTTCAGCCACCAACTGTTCGTTCCTGACTGGTGCTGAGATTGGAGGGTTGAGAATGAGGAAGAAGATCATGGTGGGTTCGAACCAAGCTCCCCAGCAGTGTGTCCTTTGGCGACTAGAGAAGTGACTGACTGTGGAAAAAGGCGCTTGGGACAGCCAGTGACGTGCTGGCCGCGTTTCTCGTCACATTTGTGACCCCTTATCTGCTACCATCCATGGGTGTCAACATCGGCTGGATCTTTGGCTCCGTCGCCACCTTCTCCATCATCTGGGCGGCCCTGTTCTTCCCGGAACTCAAGGTAATCAAATTAGCCATCTCAACGCCAATATTATGTATTCTACTGTGTTTCGGAGAGCTGATGGAGACATGACATCCAGGGTCGATCGCTGGAAGAGGTCGACGAGCTGTTCGAGGCAGGCCTCCAGGCGTGGCAATTCAGCAAATACGAAACGCACGGCACAGGCCGCTTACTCGCCGTCATCGAGAACGAAGGCGCCGTCCCGGACGACGTTCAAACAGCAAAGCCCAGCGTCTCCCACGCCGAGAAAAATGTAAGGATGCAAACAAGCAATAATAATCCAAATACTCCCGGCAAAAAGTAACTGAAAGGATCTAGGACGGACTCCATGTCCACACGGAAAAAGCTTGATGCGGGATCTCTGGCGACCAAGGGGAGAGGCAATAGAGTGAGGAAACGAAAGGGCTATGTGGCTGAACTACACAAATCATACATGCGAGACGGGGGCGAACTTTCTTTGGCAGGCAACCGAACGAGGAACGGTGACATTATTCTCATTTCCCATCCTTATCCTGAACAAAGCATCAAAGACCAGATCCTTCGATCCTTCTCCTTCAGTGATCTCTTTGGAAAAGGAGGAGGACCTCGAATTGCACCACCTGGAATGTGACATGGAGGACGAGCTGATGAATCCCGCTCTGGAGAAAACTCGACAGAGACACCGAATCGCAACAGTGCTTGCGATCTATCGGTCAAACAAAAGGACTTGCCATACGGGAACCAATTGTGGTGTCATACCTCCCTTCCCGGTTCAATCATTCGTGTCTTTCAAACACAAAATGCGCCGAGAATCCGAATTTCAGCGATGGTGTCCTGACCATTCTTGCCGGGAGGGGCATTAAAGAAGGCGAAGAGCTCCCATGTTCATTTGTGCCTGACTTTCTTAGGCCGAAGGCGCAGCGCCAGGGACACTCTACTGGCAAGGTGGCTCTTGATATCTTCGTGAGGCGCGCGTTCGGATCCTCATTTTGCGAGGTCGATGGATCAGAAAAGACAGGAACTCGCCAGTCTTGACCGACGGGTATCCAACCATGAGCAATATCCTTGGACAAAGATAGTGGACGCGTCAAGTACCGTGAAGGATTTTGAGCAGATGAAGGCATTGCAGAGGATCTTGCTCTGCACATCGTCGGCGCGAATTACACTTCTCTCCATATCCAAGAATGCCAATTTCCTCGAGTTATGAGCGTGCTGCTCGCTACTGCTGTGCTCGCTTGCAGGATAGTCAATTGACCCTTGAGTGGGCCACGAAGACGATGGCGAACAACAGGGTGTGCGAACGATAGGGTGTGCCGGAGATGACCATCCGATTTGCGAACATCTGGTCGAGATGGTCGGCCTGTTGAACTCAGCAGTCAGAGCATCGGGCACCTTTCCACGCGCTGTGGCTGAATTGTAATCTGAGAGAATGCGTATCGAATTCGAAGAGAGTTCTTCTGTATAATGGAAATCAGAGGCTCTCGGGAAAATCTCAGCCAAGTTTATCTCGCTTTCCGAGCCTAGATCCATGCGATCAAGGGAAATCTATGTGGCGTCACTTCGTAGTCTGCCGCTTGATCGCAGCCCTCCTCTGTAGCTCCTGGTGGCCGTAACGTTTTCCACACAGCTCTTCGCAACGCTGTCGTAGTTCTCCACCGATAAGATTCTCCATGGCGATCAAGCCGAATCATCAACGCTGCAGGATATGATGCTCGCTGATCCCGGACAAGGGGACAGAGCTCCCTGTCTGCTCACCACACGGTGCCGCGGCCGCCACTCTCGCTCCGGGACATATTCATCCGCGACCTAAGTCGACGAACCGTTGCGCATTGAAGTTTTATCCGTTCCATTTGGTCTCAGCTCGGATTTATTCTCTGACGTGCTCGTCATTGACGGCTGGAACTTCTGCGTGCACATACCCATCGATCCGCACATTTGGGGCCCTCATCCCGGCTGTTGCTGTGCTCGCCTAGTGTGCTGATCAGACAATCATTTCTTGGAGGCTTTCGGCATCCCATCCTTGAGTTTTGCTATGTCGCACAGGTTGCGAACATGAAGTTCTAACCGACCGACTGCCTCCGTTTACCCATTCCTTGCCTTCACAAGACCTCCGCCATCGCCGCCTCCCATGGCCACGCATGCAGCGCCACGAACTTTCCGGCGCTCATGAAGCACCTGGCTGGTCCTTGGGCACAAACTGAGTAAGGAACTCATCTTCGTAAAGGTCCTGGGCTGACGGTCTCTCTTCCGGAAGCCAACGAAAAATTTTGCGAGGAAGGGCGAGGAGCAATTCCTTGTCCTTACCCTCCAGACGTATCTCACGCGACTCAAGAGTCTGGTCGGGAATCGGTGTCGCAGCAATCCAGTTGCCTTTGACCGTTAATGAGGCCATTCCAAGCGATATAGAGACACTATCAATTCTAGAACCGGAGGTCCTTACCTTCTGAGTCCCAGTACTGACGACATTGATCGCTGCGATGCAAAAACTGTTTCGGTGGGGGTCCCATAAGAGAGACCATCTCAGCAAAGTGGAGCTCATCGTTCAAATGGCCGTCCTTGACAGCATAGAAGAGATTGCCGCCTTCGAACAGGCTCCAAATCTACCGGTGTGTCAAAAGCGACACATGAAGTGAACCTTGGGCCGTTGTGATACGTACCATGACTCCAACAGACCAGATGTCTATCTTCGAGTCCCATTCTATACCAGCGATAATCTCGGGCGCTCGAAAAACCCCCGGCATGACGTCGCCAGAGTACTTTTGCCCCGGCTCCCCCAAGCGAGCAGCGCCGAAATCGGTAATAACTGGCGGATTGTAGGTCGTGGGCATGTTATAAGAAAGATAGATGGTGCGGTCCGCTAAAACCTTACGCGGCGATGGGCTAGCCAGCTCGGCCTGCTCGACTTTGGACGTCGCAACAGCGTCGGCGCCGACTAGGATGTTGTTGGGCGACAGGTCTAGGATACTTCTTAACTGACACGCTGCGATGTGGCCAGATAAGGGGACAGACCTGTATGCACTACCCCCGCCTGGTGCAAGAAGTCTAGGCCCGTCACAATCATGAACAACATTTTCTGCAAGAGTGTCTTTTCAAGAGCCCTGTTCTCGAACAAATCTCTCAAATTGGTCAAGGTAACGCCTAGTGTCTCGAAAACCAGACATTGGTGAAATCCATAAGGACCTCTGATGCGGAAGTCATCCAGCGACACGCGCAGCCTTTCCTTACCAGGGTGCTCGGCGTGACTAGACTTGATATGGTAAGAAATGGCTAATTCCTGGGTCTCATCTTCTCCGACGATGCAGATCTTGAGAGTGACCAGGGCGTTTTCGCTCGATGGCAGTCAGCAGGTTGCGATGGAAACACGGGATACCAAAGTTGACGTACTGCAGATCCCGGCAAAGCCAGACGGTAGAGGCCGTGCCAAAGCCCAACTTTGCAACGACCTGGTACCTCGACTCGAAGACCTCGCCCAGTCGGACGGGATAGAACTTTTCGGCTTTGTAGCCAACGAGTCTCTCCTCCTCGCACTTCTCATGCGTCGGGAGGGTGGCGAAGCCGTCACCCGGAAAGACACGAGGCCGAATAGACATCCTCCGTGCGGAGCTGGCCATCCACACCTGTTCAAGTCGCCTGGCGAGTCGAGGAGTGATCTGGTAGTTCCAGGGTACGGTTGAAGACCAGGGACGTAGTTGGGGCCTGATTATACGCGGAAACGCCGACGCCATCATCGTTAGGGCTAGGAGGGCAGGTAGTCGGACGTGAACTCGAGCCCTCAAGCTTGATCCCCCTTGACCTAGAGTCGACGTTTGCGTTGCCGCCGCAGCCACCATGTGTGCTTGGTTTTGCTGGCGGGAGTAAAGCTTCGCATCAACAAGCAGCATCACACAACTCTAGCAGCAACAGACGGGCAGAAGAGGTTAACTCGGGAAAACCGTCACGTATCCTCCAAAGACCAAGCTAGCCCTTTCGGCCATATTCAGAGACCGTGGCTGTTAGGGACGGGCTTCGCCAGTAGTTAATCAAGAAGTATATTGCCTTTATATAGGCGCAATGCGACTCGATGCCCAAGCTAAGTAGTCGAAGAAGCGACGCATGCGGCCAGCGCGCTATATACAGGTGACCCCTAGGTCTTGGCGTGTCCTGTTCATGACAGTGACCCTGTCGTGTAGTTCCCCCACCAACGCAACAACTCCCTTCGCTAGTTCCTTCTGCTTCCACTCTAGACATACCTTTGAAATCCCTTCCGATATGGAGACTTCTGAACTATATAGCATGGCCTAGACCGTACTTGCGGTAGGCTCCGAATCGAGGAGGGCTGTGTAGCTCGCTCGGTCGGATCAAGTATCGTCGGTGCGGGGGGTCCAATCGTACATCCACTCGCTGATAGCCGACCTCTAGGCCGAAGTCAAAGCCACATGATTGATAAGGCACACCTCGAAACAAACTAGCCACCTCCACCTGGACTGATCTCGTTCACCGTGCATGCTGCCTCGTCCATGACATCGAAACACGCACGAACATAGCTAGAGGTCAAATGGCACTTCGCGCGACATCAAGTGCCACACTCCGAACAAAGACCGGGTGTTTGACCTGCAAGTCTAGCCCTGACTCCACGGTGTTATTTGACGCGCTGACATCGCTCCTTCAAAGGTCGCAAGCGAAGGAAGAAATGCGACGAAGCACTAAGACCAGCTCCGTGTGCCAGATGCACCAAATCGAGCCGGGCTTGCGTTTGGCCCACACAAGACGAGCTGGTCGATCGGCGCCATCGCCGCGTCTCGAGGGCATCTGAGCCACCGTCGCCCGCAACGTCCGTGGAAAGCACCGATCCTGTCGTCCAGGACGCAGATGTCGCCGCATCAGCCAGGGGGGCCACCCCATTGCCATCTTTTGTGTGCCGGGAAATTGGGTTTCGATCAGACCTTTTGAACTCGACAACATTCCAATCCGACCTGGAGGTTGCCTGCTTTCGACACTTCGTCAACAGGTTCTTGCCCTTGTTGCTTCTTTCCACCAGCCATCCAGGATTCCAATCGGAGCTTGTTCCGGAGATAGTTGAGATGCTTCTGGGATTCGACGGCGTGAGAAATGCCGTCTTAGCTTGTGGTGCATCACATATGCATCTCCTCTCGGGAAATCCCCAGATGAACGAAGCGGGTATCCGATACTATGCGCGTGCTGTATCTGGCATTAACCGCACTTTGATGAGGATCGACTGGAGCCGGGATGATTTCAATGATGCGCTGCTGCAGGCCATCATCCTCCTGTATATTCACGGAGTAAGGTCCCTTATTCGCCTGATCCTCCATGGTGGCAGGGTTGACGTTTCGGCTCATTGACCATCGCTGCAAAACAGGTTTTCAATATCGACACCCATAAGGATATCAGCAAGCACTTGGCGGGAGCCACTCAACTGATGAAGCTCCGGAATGCTCATTCGCGGCGGCCGCCAATGCCACGCCCAATCCATCGAATAGTATGGGAGAGTGTCCTCTACCAGATATTCCGCCAAACCGCCAACCGTCCATTTGCAATCGAGTTCCAGCCTGATTTCGAGTTCTGCGCGAAAGCGCTAGAGACGTTGCAGTCTCTGACATTTCCAGACGCCTCACCAGCTGACAACAGTCCGGTGATTGGATTCCCTCTGTCACTGCAGAAGCTGATCATGGAAATCGTGCAGCTTTGCAAAAGTCCTGCAAAGCCGACGGCGGATTTGGGCCGACTCGGAGAGGAGATGCAGCACTGGGAGAGCTCAATCCTTGACGAGGGGCATTGCTTGAAAGAAGAGGGCAGCTGGTCCACGAAAACGCCATCCGAGCGTGTTCGACTCTTCCATCAGCATTCAACGAGCCTCCACATCCTCGCCGGATCGCTTCTCCTCGATTGGGTGATACTCTCGCAGGAGGTGTCCGATATGGACTCTCCGCTGCCACCCACGGGTGATACGTGGCAAGTCCGCAGGGGCCTGGCGATCCTACGGTGCGCGCAAGCCAACGAAGACTGGTCGAGGTGCTACCTTGGTTCGTGGCCAACCATCATCTTTGGATACGCGGTCGATAAGTCGGAGGACATTGCTCTTGTCCGACGCGACCTGACACAACGATATCGGACTATTTGCTCAGGCGAAGAATTGCTCTTCCTGGAGGAGCTTGAGTATGTGTGGCATTTGAGGGGTGTTTCTGTACAGGACGTTGATACACAGCAGTGTCAATTTGATTGAGTGCTTGAGATGTTTGTGCTGCGTTGGGTCTGAATTCTGATCAAACTCACTTGATGCGCATCGCGTTTACATGCAGACGCCACACATTTACTCCGCCGTACGTGCTGGTCAGCTGTGTTTACTCCACCGTACTAGTCCCCAGCACGTCATGCCGATGCCGCTTTTACTTTCACACTCGCTGTCATTGGAAAGGCGGTCCGCTCGTTTCTTCCCTCGGAGTTCTGCTGCCCATGTCGTCGTCGCTCATTTGCTGCTCACCACGCAATGTCTCGCTGACAAACGCCCGCAGCGTGCTTGAACCAATGGACATGCTGATCTCCTCATGCTGCTTTCATGCCCAGGCTCAAGCGGCGGGGCCTCGACTGCATGCTGACAGGTTCTGCTTTAGTGCTCCAGCACCTCCTCCGTTCCATAGTCCGAGTCGCTCTGGGCGCTGTGCCGTCCGCTTGGATGACAATGGAAGCGTTAAGATGTCGCTCTGTCCGGCTTGATTGGGATGCTGGCTGACTTTTTCTGGCCTCTTTATCATCACGGTTTGCTTGCGTTGAAGAAAAACGGCTCTGACGCATTGGAAATTCAGGCTAGAAACGGATAGTTCTACCTGCCGTCAACTGGGCATATAAGTATCGTCTCTGGTAATGCCTCGCAGTCACTGCCCTGTCAACGTTCTTTCGATATCAAGGCCAAAGTCACTGATGTTGAGCAGAAAAAGGAAAATGGCATTCTTCCAGGCTGCGCCCTGGCATGAAGGCGAAGTTGCAATCCACAAACGGACTCGCGCGGGCGAGTACGACAACCCGACCACACCATTTCTCGCGCCGCGGTATGGGAACTGGATCCAGCGATACCCGATGATGGCGATCGGGACCCTTGACGACGACGACCGACCATGGTGTACGGTTTGGGGTTCGGATCAACTGCCCATCGCGCAACCTGTGGCCCAGAGTGTCATGGGCGTGCGAACCACGGTTGATGCAAGCTTCGACCCGGTTGTGCAAGCGATCTACCAAGGCAAAGACGACGGAGAAGTCTTCCGAGCTGAAGGCAAAGGGAGGCTGATGTCCGGTCTGAGCATCCATCTCGAGGAGCGCTCTCGAGTCAAACTAGCAGGGCAGGTCATCGCCGGTGCATTGACTGCCAACGAGTCCTCCGCTGCCAAACCCGAGATTCAAGACGACGTCGAGGTCGGCAGATCAGGCGAACTTCAGCTGGTCGTCAAAATCGATCAAAGCCTTGGGAACTGTCCGAAATACCTCAACAAGAAGCACATCACCGCTCACACCCCGGAGCCTCGGCTTGTATCGTCCTCGACGTATCTCTCACAAAAGGCTATCGACCTAGTCCACAAGGCAGACCTGTTCTTCGTCGCCTCGGCCCACAAACACGAGGATATGGATTGTAATCACCGCGGCGGGCCTCCTGGCTTCATCCGTGTCATGCAGCCAGAACACCCAGACGAACCCAGCACGATCGTCTGGCCCGAATACAGTGGCAACAATCTGTACCAAACCCTCGGCAACCTAGAAACTACTCCGCGCGCAGGCCTGGTCATCCCGGAATTCGAGACGGGCGACGTGCTATACGTAACAGGCGAGACTGAAACGCTGGTCGGGGCCGCCGCAAGCAAAGTCATAGCCAAATCCAATCTCGCCGTGAGCCTGAAGATCACAGGAGCCCGGCTTGTCGAGAATGGTCTCCCCTTCCGAGGCCGATTGATGGAGGACGCTGCACAGGGTCGCTCACCATATAACCCACGCATCCGATACCTCACCTCTGAAAAGACAGACGGATTCGGCAAGACGCCCGGCGACAGCGTCCCCACCACTGCGAAGCTGATCAAGAAGACAAAACTCACCCCCACTGTCACGAGATACCGCTTCGCGCTCACGGACCCCGCGGTCTTCGGCCCCTGGAAACCAGGGCAATACGTGGCCATGGACCTCGCCGCGGAACTGGACATGGGGTACTCACACATGCGCGACGACGATCCGACCAGCCTGAACGACGACTTCATCCGTACCTTCACCGTCTCTTCCATCCCGCAGAGCCTGGGCCTCCATGGCGAAGAATTCGAAGTCACGGTGCGAAAAGTCGGCCACGTGACGGGTTGGCTCGAGGGGCAGAGAGAAGGCATGTGCGAGATTGGAATTCGAGGCTTCGGTGGCGAATTCATCTTTGAGCCGCATAAGCGCAACGCCTTCATCGCAGCGGGTATTGGGATCACCCCGCTCCTGGGCCAGATGGAGAGCATTGATCTTGAGCACTTCAAGCTGTGCTGGACCGTCGGCATCCGTGATGTCGGGCTCCCCCTCGACATCCTCACGCAATATCCCAAGCTCAAGGACTCCGACACGACGATTTTCCTAACTGGCGACGAGTCCCTGCTTGCCGCTGGGGAGAAAGCCAAACTTCAAAAGTTGATCGAGACGGGTGTCAAGATCGAGAGGAGGAGGGTCACCAGAGACGACTTGACCCGCTGGGAATCGGAATCCGCGGTCGACAACTGGTATCTGTGTACGGCGCCGGCGATGAGGAAGGAAGTCCAAGACTGGCTGCCGGGGGTGGTGATTAATTTCGAGAACTTCGATTACTGAGGTCGAGAAGGGTTGGTGATTAATTTCGAGAACTTCAATTACTGAGTTAAAGAAGGGGGCCATGTGATAATGGGATGTGTTGGCAGGACTGCTTGACAGGTAACTCCATATCGCTGATGGTAGAATCTAGGCGAGGCCACGAGTACAAAGTCATGAACAGTTACGGTAATCTGCAGCTAGAATACCAAACAAGAACGCTCGTCTAGATATGTACCCCCATCCCCGTGCTCATTCGTACGCCTCTCAATCTACACTCTCTATCTACACTCCCAATCTACACTCTCAATCTACGTTTCACCCACCCACTCTATCCGTGCGGAGCGGAGGGCAGTGGCCGAGTTGAGGGCGTGCATCTTTGTGAGATTGTGCGGATGGTTGTCGTCAGGTGAGGTTTTTCGAGACCGGACGGAGTCTGGGAACGGTCATAGTGACTGCAAAGAAGGAAGTGAGAGTACGAGTACGGTGTAGACATGAGGGTCCGGCATGACTCGACTAGGAAAGATCAGAGGTGGTCAAAGGTCTCAGGGTTGCTCAGGTTCAAGTTCAAGTTCAATTGCATTTTTCATCTTGCTTGCATCCGCCCCTCGCCTTCGTGGTACAAGACACAAAGTAAGGACAAGCCAACGCCGTTGTGCCATACCCGACCTTTCCTTCCTGTCGAGCACGTCTAGATGCTTGCAATCAATTCATAACGCTGGTACAAAAATGTCATGCCCGTTCCCCATTCCGACGACGCCCCCTCACAGTTCATCGTGTCCGTAAGTGTCGTCGTCATCGTCATCCCCATAATCTGGCATACCGCCGGCGCCACCACCTCCACTGTACAGCTTGCTTGAGATCGGGTATGCGACTTGCGAAAGCTTCTCAAATTGCTCATCAAAGTCATCCTTGTCGGCCGAATCGGCATTCTCAGAGAGCCAATCTTGAGTTTCCTTGACAGCGTCGAGAAGGGTCTCCTTGTCCTCGTCGTCAATCTTGCCACCGAGACCTTCTTCGTCGTTGACCTGGTTCTTCAGTGACGAGGCATAGTTCTCCAACTTGTTGCGAGCATCAATCTTCTCCTTGAAGGCCTTGTCGGCCTCGGCGAACTCTTCGGCTTCAGCAACCATTCGGTCGATCTCGTCCTGTGTCAGGCGTCCTTTGTCGTTGGTGATCGTGATGGACTCTGCCTTGCCGGTGCCTTTGTCGCCGGCCGTGACCTTGAGAATGCCGTTTGCGTCAAGTTCGAAAGACACTTCAATCTGAGGAACGCCACGAGGCGCGGGCGGAATGCCGGTCAGCTCGAACTTGCCCAACAAGTTGTTGTCCTTGGTCATGGCTCGTTCGCCTTCGAACACCTGGATCAAGACAACCGGCTGATTATCCGCAGCCGTGGAGAAGATCTGGGCCTTCTTGGTCGGGACAAGGGTGTTGCGGGGAATGAGCTTGGTCATGACACCACCGGTGGTTTCGATTCCAAGGGTAAGAGGGTTGACATCCATGAGAATAAGCTCCTCCGTGTTGGCTTCACCGGTGAGGATACCGGCTTGAACAGCCGCGCCGAACGCCACAGCCTCATCAGGGTTGATGCCCTTGCTTGCTTTCTTCCCACCAAAGTACTCCTCAATCATCGACTGAACCTTCGGGATACGTGTCGAGCCGCCAATGAGGACGATGTCATCAATGTCGGCTTTCTTGACTTTGGCGTCCTTGAGCACCTGTTCCACTGGTTTGAGGGTCTTCTTGAACAGGTCCATATTGAGCTCTTCGAACTTGGCTCTGGTCAAGGTCTCGGAGAAGTCCTTGCCACCGTGGAAGGCCTCGATTTCGATGCGCGTGGACATTTGGGACGAGAGGGTTCGCTTGGCTCGCTCGACTTCACGCTTGAGCTTGCCCATGGTCTTGAGGTCCTTACGGATGTCGACATCGTTTTCCTTGTTGTATTTCTTGACAAAGTAGTCGATGACTCGCTGATCGAAATCCTCACCACCAAGGTGGGTGTCACCGGCAGTAGCCAAGACTTCGAAGACACCGTCTTCAATCGAGAGAAGTGACACATCGAAGGTGCCGCCACCAAGATCGTAGACGATGATCTGGCTCTCCTTGCCCTTCTTGTCGAGACCATAGGCAAGAGCTGCGGCAGTGGGTTCGTTGACAACACGGAGAACGTTCAGGCCGGCGATGGTGCCGGCGTCTTTAGTAGCCTGTCTTTGGGCGTCGTTGAAGTATGCCGGGACTGTGACGACAGCGTGTGTGACCTTCTTCCCTAGGTATGCCTCTGCGACTTCCTTCATCTTGCCCAGAACCATTGCCGAAACCTCCTCAGGGCTGAAGGTCTTCGGTTGGCCATTGACTTCGACATTGACCACAGGCTTGCCATCCTTGTTGACAACCTTGAAGGGGAAGTGTTTGACGTCTCGTTGGACGTCCTTGTCGTCGTATTTCCGCCCGATCAAACGTCTAGATATCTCATGTCAGCAACAATGCACGCGAGACGAGGCGAGGAGAACGAGATGCTCACTTGATGTCAAAGATGGTTCTCGTGGGATTCGAAGCATATTGATTCTTTGCTGCGTCCCCTACTAAGCGCTCTTCGTCTGTAAAGGCCACGTATGAAGGGGTGATCCGATTTCCTTGGTCGTTGACAATGATCTCGACTTTTCCGTTCTGCATCACACCGACGCAGGAGTATGTGGTGCCCAGATCGATACCAATGACGGTGCCATAGTTTGTATCTGAGTCGTTTAGAGGTGCCTGATCTTCAGCATTTGCTCTACCGATCAAAGCCAAGGGACAGACAAAGATGAGGAGGAGGTAGAAGAGAGTGGTCCACTGCAGTGCAGAGGTGGTTGTTCTGCGCGGTCGACGCTGGACGTTACCGGACGCCATGGTGTCTGTAAGAAAGAAACAAGACAATGAGAGGGACTGTGAAGTAAAGGGAAGAGATCGAGGAGCGACCGCAATCGTGGAGGAAATATTTATTGCCAGGAGCCAAAGCCGCAGTTATCGATACGCTGTCCTTTTCCACGATCTTCACTGGCGGAAGGCACTCGAAAGCCGCAAAAATGGGGGGCCCCCAAAAGCCAGCCTAGGGGCACCTTGGCAGCACGTTATAGGTGGCCTTTGCACTCCCTATTTTTGCCCCTGACTGAATGCCAGCCTGGCCTTTACGAGGGAGCGTGCGCGCGCACAGTATCTGTTTGCGTACTGTTCTAGACCCGCAGCCTCTAGCAAAAGAACATTCGAG
Organism: Phialophora verrucosa; assembly: GCA_002099365.1. NCBI lineage: Eukaryota > Fungi > Ascomycota > Eurotiomycetes > Chaetothyriales > Herpotrichiellaceae > Phialophora > Phialophora verrucosa. The sequence continues at coordinate 2,185,459 of MSED01000014.1, read as the reverse complement.
GATTTTCCGGTATGGCTGCGGTCGGCGAGTGAGGAATCGGCTTCATCACACCTACGAGTCCTTCTACTTGTACTGGATAGAGTACTTGGTAAAGGGATCTCCTACCTCGTACAGCACCGTGCGCCTCGTTCATCCGCGGGCAATCCCATCCGTCGGGTCATTTTGTACCCAGCATGCCGCTCCTGAGCCGCTGACTACGAGTACACAACGACAATGAGCACCCTCGACGCACCACCCGGTGATAGTGTTTCCAGTAGCTGGAGCACAAATACGAGTAACTATGAGTAAGTGATTGTGGCGATCATCGTCCTCCAGAAAAAGGCACTTATGTAAGCGATCCCTCGCCGATGCTGCCGACATCGCCGACCACAAAACTTCGACGTCATCGTTATTCTGCTGCCAGATCAGCCGCGCATTTGCTCAGTATTACAACATGTACAGCACACACCATCAGGCAGGCTCTACTATCGCGTTTTCTTCCAAACCATCGCGTACTCGTACTTGTACTGTTGGTGTTCCCATGGCATGACTTCCCTGTTCCCCTCCCTTCTTCGCCCAAACATCGCCAGAACCCTCCATCTTCAAGTTATTACGAGTACCTCTCTTCTCGTGGGACAGCAGCCCTCTCCGCGCCCTCGTCCACGTCTGTTCTCTTCCTCTTCCTCCCGCAAAATGGGCAGCGTCGACACCTCTCTCCACAAACACACCTCGGGCCGGGCGGCCAAATTCGCGGCCTCCCATTCCTCTCCCCACCCGCTGATCCTGTATGGAGGGTGGTTCTGCCCCTTCGTGCAACGCTCGTGGATCACGCTGCACGAGAAGCGTATCCCCCACCAGTACTTCGAGATCAACCCGTACCACAAAGACCCAGACTTTCTGAAACTCAACCCGCGCGGATTGGTGCCCACGCTGGCCGTCCCGGTGGACGGCCAGGGGAAGGAGCAGAAGCCGCTCTACGAGAGCCAAGTCATCTGCGAGTACCTGGACGAGGTGTACGACGAGGAGGCGCGGCACGGGCGCGACCTCCTGCCGCGCGGCAAGGAGGACGCGTACTTGCGGGCCAAGTGTCGGATCTGGATCGACCACATCTCCACGCGCATCATCCCCGCGTTTTATCGCTTCATGCAGCACACGGACGCCAAGGCCTACTCGCTGCACGAGGCGCGGGAGGAGTTTCTCGGCCATATCAAGACGTTTGTGCGGGCGCTTGATGCCGAGGGTGGTCCGTTCTTCCTGGGCGACCGGTTCAGCATGGTGGATGTCATGCTCGCGCCGTGGCTGTGCAGGATGTTTCTGTTCGATGTGTATAAAGGCGGAGTGGGCATTCCCGAGCCCGGCCAAGGTGGTGAGGACGAGGCAGTCTGGAACAGATGGAGGAAGTGGGCCAAAGCGGTGGGGGAGCGGGAGAGCGTGCTGGATACGCTGAGTGATAGGGAACAGTATATCGATGCCTATAAAAGATATGCCGAGGACCAAACCCAAAGCCAAGTTGGCCAGGCCACGAGAGCTGGGAGGAGTCTACCATGACCTGCGCAAAGACGTTACGTTTGGGTTATAGGACGAAGGACACCTCGGCAATGCACGCTTGTTATGGTCAAACGTGGTGACGAGGTCCTCCACAAAAGCAGGCGTGGTCTCAGCTTTTGCTCGGCCCTAGGCCATCCATCACTGAGGATGATCGTGGTGAATGGGACATGGTCCGCGAGACGATCGCACCGCGAGCATTCCTATGAATGGTCCGAGAACGCGGCAGCATCACGAGAGCTGCCGCCCTGAATGATGCAGCGATATTCCCATCATATTCCCCGTCGTTGCGGGTATAGCTGATGTCCTCGAGCACCCTCGTTCGGCTTCCCGTGCATCCATAGTCGATGCGATCCGCTTCCCATGCATCCATACTCAATGCTTCCTTCTGCAAGGCCCCTGAACAGATCTTCCTCCCTCCCGATCCTACCTCTTCCCCTCGCCCCTCAGATCCCCTCCTAGGCCATATCCCCTGATCTTCTCCCACTCCACCTTCTGTCTCGTCACGGGCAACTGCCGTCTCAGCGCCTTGAAACTCGTCTCGTTCATGCCCACAATCGTCCTATTCACCTCCTCTTGATATTGTTTCTCGATCGCGGCAAGTTTGCGAATCACACTGTCTGCACTGCCACCACCTTCCACCGCGACGTTGGAGAAGGATTTGGACGTCGCGAGAGCCACATTGCCGTCTTCGTAATAATGCACGTCGACTCTGATGTTCCCGGAGAGGGTGTTCGCGGAGGGGTCGTACAGGAAACTCGTCCTCCACCGGCCACTGAGGAAGTTCTTCGGTGAGGCTTTCAGACTGCTTATCAGGATCGCGACTTTGGAGTCATCGGGCGTTGCGCAGACGGTATACGCCGACGGTGAAGACGTAGGGGGGTAGTGCTCGGCGACGTGTGCGGCGAGGAGTTTTAAGAGCGAGGAAATCAGCGACGAATGCTGTGTGTCGTGGGTGTAGGATTGCGGCGAAGAGGGTTTTTGCGCCGTGTGATCGAAGCTGAAGGATGTCGACGATGCACTGTCGTAGTATTGTGACTGACCCGAGGCCAGCTTGTTGTGCGAGGAGATGAGAACCTGGAGGCGAGGGCGAAGTGTCAGCCTGAACTCAGCAAGCTGGCGACACGGCACCAGCTGGGGTAATGAGGGAGCCACTGCAGGTGCTCATACATAGTCGCTTGCGCCTGGTAGTTTCACTGCAACCATCTGATCTTCATTGTATTTCTCAAACGCCGGCTTCAGTTTCGTGATGAGAGCTGGGTCGTCGTCTGAAGTGAGGATCTTGATGTCCTTGACCACGTCCTGTATCTCGCCCGGCGGCGCCCCCTCGATGAACGATGAAGTGATATTACCGGTCGATCCCATCTTGCCGGGCTACGAATGTTGCAGAGGATAAGTGTGGTTGTGCGGTTCTGCAATGGGTCTGCTGTTTGGAGAGCGGCTTGAAGGTCGCGCCGTGGTCAGGAAGGAGCAGCCGGTCTCCTCTGCGGCGCGGTGCAGCCTCACGCGGGGCAAGGCTTCAGATGGACTACGAAGGAGAAACTGGGACAAAGTGCGTTCGCAGCTCGTTAAAATGTTATTAATCATATGGCTTTTAGCACGGAGTGTATACGGCTCCGGCGAGCACTTGGAACTCAGCTCTCATACTGTGTACATTATCGTCATGTGAAGCAGCAGTCACCAATTTGACCCAGCAAAACGCCTCGCTTATCGAATTGTCCGGAATATGGTCGACCATTATTAGTCGATGCTCATGCTCATGATGGCTTCGTTCGTCTCGGTCATGCCTTGAAGACCAATCTTCTTAGCCCCATTAAGACTGCTTCCACTATTGCTGCGATCGGCATGTCCGTTTCCTCCCTTCGGCGGCAGCTTGGACCATGTTTTGTCGCTGGTAAGAACAGGGCTCTGGGGCAATATAGGGCTGCTTTGGACACTCATCCCCGGCGACACTGCTCGGCGTTTGGTGTACAATGGGTCGAAGTCCTCTTCTCTACGGCGCTTGTTGTTGACTCGCCGTGCAATATCTCCCGCCATGGGTGGGTTGTGCGCCAGAGGCGTTGTTGACCTCGATCTAGAACGGTTGAAGTGTTTGAGAGCCGGGTTATCGAAGGACCCAGGAGTGTCCAGGAGGTCGTCACTGATGACCGAAGAGCTTTCTCGGGGCAGCAGAGAAGGTGGTGGGGTACGGTACCGCTCATCAAAGCCGTTCCAGAAACCAACCCCGGCAGAATTCCTCTCTGCCTGTCGGCTGAAGCTGTCGGGCGGTAGCAGGGTTTTGGTGTTGTCCATGACCATATCCTCGATCGATTCTTCTATGGGTTCAACCGCGAAGTTGTTTACAGCGTGTGTAGGCAAGGTCGGCGAAGTCGCTTGTGATATGGTCGGGTCATTGTCCTGCACCTGGCGAATAACCTCTGCCTCGCGGCGCGCTTCGCTTTCGATGGGGGCAGCTTCCTCCAGAAGCTGAGCGCGGATACGGGCGAAGCCTTTTGTTTTGGGAAGCAGATTTCCTCTGCGAGTCACCGCTCTGCGGATGACCTTCCTGGGGTCGTCGTTACTTGGGCCGTCCATATCTGACAGAGACTGTCCAGCGTTGGCGCGAGAGACGGTATTATCTTCGCTATCGGAGAGATGAAGATCGTTTGTCCCCAAGCTGAGACTTTCACGCCGTGACTGGACTTGTTGTTTGGTCAAGCCCGTCCCAAAGTAACTGCCTCCCGTGTTCTCCACACTTTTCAGCACTCCGGGAGACAAAGGGCCTGGTGAAGGCTTGGAGCTGTTCATGCTGACACTGCTTGAGCTATGGTGACTCTTTCCCTTCCGCGTCCGAGCTCTCCTGAAACTCATCAGATTCGGCTGGAAGCTCATAAGGCTCGCTTGGGCTGGAGACGGCTGGTTGTTCATCCACTCCATGCCTGGGCTGTTCACCCAACCGGGCACCGGACCAGGGTTCAGTCTCGACGCGGCAGGAGTGCTCAATATTACTTCATCCATTTCGCGATCGATCGCCATGTCGTCTGAAGAGTTATTCGAATCAGAATCAGAATCCGAGCCCAACATGTTGATAGAGCTGACGGAGCTGGACAAGTTTGTCCTGTCGTTCGACAACGACCATAGTGCGCTTGATTGATTGCTCGGCGAATCAAGCATAGTATTTCCCACACTCCTTCTTTGTGGTATTTGTATACCCCTTCCAGTAATCGGCGATGCGTCAGGTGATGCCTCTGCCAACGTCGAATGGTGCAGGTTTGTGCATGCTCTTGCGTAGTCCAGCCCTCTTGACCTCCTTGGGACCATGGAAGATGGCGAGCCATACACATATGACGAGTCTAGCTTTGGGGATAGGGGTATTCGTGGTATGGTTGGGCCTGCGTTGGTCCCGGACGCGTCTTTCGACGGCATGTGGAGGGACAGTCCTCTGCCGTGGGTGGAGGGTCGGGTCGGCGTCGAAGGAGAAGCGAGGACCGAGTCATCCTTGGATACATGCCGCAAAGGTTCTCGAAAAGCAGGTGAAGGTGAGAGCACAGGCTTAGGGGCGTCTGAGAGTGACCGTGGTTTTGGGGAGCCCTTCACTGTGGTTCTGGAAGATCTGGGAGTCCGCTCGCCTTCACTCTGTTCGATCTGCTGTGTAAGATTCGACTTCGTAGGCGAGAGACCCAGCCCGATGGGCGGGGCATGCATGAGAGAAGCAGACATTGGTGAAGCTGGGGGGCATGCGCTACCGAAGCATCGAATTCGAGCCGATCTGGAGACAAATCATGGCGTCAAGGAGAGACCAGCTTTACGTCCCTGAGAGGTAGGCATCTAGACGGACGTCACAACGAAATGCTGAGATAGGATGTGCTCGAGGCAGAGGATTGCTTGTGTGGCATAACTATGTCGTCTTTACGTGGGCGGGCTGGATGGTGAAGTTGGATGGGGACGACGACCTTGGACATGCCACGCTCTGAGGTGCAGCCCCGTAGCAAAACTGTGATTGGCCGTCCTGCAACTCACGATTGGTGGGATCGTCTTTGAACTTGACCAATGAAAACCGTGCTCTGGCTCAACGCAATGTCGCTGAATCTGCTGCGAGCATCCCCTCGATTGAGACCAAATGAAGCATGTTCACCATCGTCTCACACGTGTATTCACTCAGGTGGGTGGGATTTCACTATCATGTCTGTCTTGCGATGTTCAACGCCAGCCACTTCTCAGCCGGATGATAAGGCTCAATAGTGGTCATCTCGGTTCCCGCTCTGATGCTCGATCTTGTTCAAGAGGAGAGACCGTCCTCACCGGATTGACAGTGCCCATGACTGAAGAACACCGACGTTATGAACTGGTAGTACTCGAAATCCTGATCATCACGGAACTTAGTTTTGGTCTTGTGCTGTTAAGGATCGAATCAATTCGCGACCGTCTAGCTAATCCACGAATCATGTCGCTAGCAGTGTCGAAAGGCCCATTACCGCCGGGTCTTTATCTGAATCCCAAAATAAATGATATGGAATAGGTCCCTTCGTAATGCTGCCGAAGAATGCAGAATTGGGGAGACCGTGAAGGGTTTTGACTATACCTTGAAGCATCCTGACGATTGTATCCTTTTGCCTGTCTCCAAGGGTTTTCCAGAGCGTATCCAGCGTCTTGCATCCAAGGAACTCCATGACCAAAACAAATTCATCACCCTCATGCCACAAGGCGTACAGTTTTGGTGCCGGGATGATGGGGAGGTTCTGTTCGAGGAAAGGCAAATTGTGGCCCTCGAGGGGACTCGCATACTTCCCATATTTGACGAGGTAGGGACCAACGATCACAACCCTTCTACCGGCGTCAACATCGATTTCTTGGATATTGTTCGGCGCCTCCCACACCTGTTGTGCGGGTTTGGTAGATCTTTCGAGTCTCGGATAAAACAGAACCCCAAACCGGCGTCCATTCGTGTTGTCACATTCGAGAGACGCTTCCGCTGGTTGGCGAATTATCATGGCTAGGCATTGAGAGATGCTATTCTGTTAGAGGTGTGAGTGTTCGAAGGACCGGAGGATGATTTATTTGGGCGGAGATGTCGTCGAAAATACCTTCAGAGGTAGGCCAGGGGCAAATTCCATCACGAGCAGACGACGAATGGGCATGCGGCCAATTCGCCTCGCGGCTATACATGGAGTCAGACACCGTAGAAATATAGTTGCATGATACCAGAATTTCAACCTTCCAGGTGGCTGCCTTTGTTGAGAAAGCCGCCAGTTGTTCCCTGTGTCCACATGGAGCCACCAGACTTGGGGAATTTGGGGGCGCAGGAAACGGTGTGAGAGGCATCGCTCCTGCGAAACCGGTCGTCTACGACCGCGAGCCTCGGGCTCTTTCATTCGAAGGTCGCTCCCGGTTTCTTCGTGTAACTTGAAATCGTCTTCCTCCCTAGCGGACACTCAAATGTCCTGGCCGGGGTTTGGTTCGTGGATGAAATCAGACGTCGAGTCGGCATCGTTGTGGAGGTCGACCTCCTGAAACAAGTCCAACAATTCTGACAATTCACGGCTGGTACGAACTGCGTTCTTGGTCCAGCACTTCTCAATGACTGAACCGAGCCAGATGCTGTCTGTGCTAGGTAGGCCGTCTCTTTGAGGAAAGGCAGCGGTGGCTGGCCCTGGAGGTTGATCCTTGAAGAGATCAAAGTTACACCTCATACCCGTGCTGACTTCGTACATCAGGGCGCCAAATTGGTCGATATCAGTTTGCATCGAGTACCCGTTGTCATCAACCATTTCCATGTCGCAATCGAGAGGAAGAAGAGGCGCCTCTGTGAAGTCAGAGAACTTTACTGACATATCTTTCGCCACAAGAACATTCCGGGGACTTATGTCTGCCACTACGACCCGACGATTGTGAATGGCGTCGAGCGCGTGGGATTATTGACGGAGCCATGATAGTCGCAATGATTGAGAAACTTTGTGCGTGGCAAGATAATCGCGGAGATTTCCATATTCCATCCAGAGCATCTCGATGCCCGGGCCGGGAAGATCAATAAATGGGACGACACCTTCGCAGTTTCCCAAGCGGCGGTAGACTTGCTTTTCCCGCTGGATGGCGTCGTAGTCGTCGTCTTCGTCCGCACGGGTGACGAACGATTTTGGCAGCTTGATGGCGACGTTTTTGGACAGAACGACGACACCGGTACTCCCGATTCCAAGAACAGGGTGAACGGATCCATTGATCTCTACAGCCATAAGGAATAGTTTCGAAGAAAGAATGAAGATTTGTTCCCGCACTGTAACTCGGACGGAGAGAGGACAGAACTATCCAAACAAGCGTAGGTGTGGAAGGGTAGAGCTGCCACGACAAGTATTAGGATAAGCTATACCCCAACGCGGATCGAACAGGAGTCTTGCGCCTCTGGAAACACATGATACAGGGGCACGAGAGGCTTCAACAAAGCCCTTACGCAACTTAAGCGCTGCCGTCATTAACACCTGTTGACAGAACCAGGGTGAGTGTGAAGTAAGCCAGGTGAATCGCACGTGAGCGCCAAGCTGTCTTAGTCATCCTTTGCTGCCCGATACCATCGGAGATCCAAGTCTCTCACATCCCGCTCACGAGTCACCGCACAGCAAAAGAGGATCTCTCCACCTGTGACATAACCTCGAGCTTTGCGCTTCGCAAAGATTAAGACTACCTCCCAGTGATCGAAGGCTCACCTTAACTCACAAAGGTGTTTGTACATTGGGTCTGCCTAGACTCACCTCGAGAACACCCGTATTCGTGTATCTCAGCCACCCCCACCAATCCCCAGAGTTATCGAAATGTCGAACCGCCGCGTCAAATCTCTGGCGCACGATGAAGACGATTTCGACGACTACGACGACTACGACAACGACTATGAAGATGGCGGCCACAACGACCTTTCAGCAGAAGACAAGGAACAGCTGCGCGACGGCACCGTCAAGGTCCGCGCTGCTCTCGGATCGTCTTTTTCGGTCACAGACGGTGAAATTCAGGAGGCACTATGGCATTATTACTACGATGTGGCAAAGTCTGTTGCATATCTGAAGAGTATGGTTTGGCCCGCGCTTCCTTCCATGGTTGAGCAGATACTCATTTTATCAGACAAGCAGAAGCCTCCTCCTCCTGCGACAAAGAAGCAGGTAAATCAGAAAAAGAGTGAGTCCGCCCCTAAATATGCTCCAGTTGAAGTGTCTTCAGGTCGTGGTGGTCATGATTGCTTTCAACCGGGCCGTTACCCAACCGATGCTGATGCTGATGGGCATCAAGATTTCGACGCCCGCACCACGTGCACATCGCCGTTTTCTGCCGTCGATTTCTTCCAGGACAGCCCGTGGCTGAAGATTCCAGAGCACCGAAGAGCCGAGATTGTCATCGAGCCACTCTATCCGCGCCTCGGTCTGCGAGGTGGTGCCGCAAACGCTGGCAAAATGTCAAAGCTTGCTGCACTTGCCTCCAAACGCCGACAGAAGGAGAACCATCCGCCAGATTCGGAGCGTACACCCGGCAGCGAAGTCAAGGAGCACAATCTGCCCAACCGGACAAAACCGAGGATCACCCCTCCATCCCAACCCAAAGCTGCAGCAGCGGACGATCCTCAAGCTGCTGCACGCCAGGCACCGCCATCAGGTGAAGAAAGTTCTGCAGAGGCGGATGGACCGAACCATGCACCAGATTCATCACTGGTGGTCGATCAGAATCTACGTGGCCACCCGTCGGCATTCGCAAGCATCATGACCAACCACGACCCTGAAAGCTTATTCACTCCTTCAAGTGACTCCCTGTCGGTCAAAGCGACTTCTAAGTCGTTCAATTTTGCAGAGCCTAGTCCGGATGATATCGTGACCAAGGCACAGTCTGCAAAAGGTCGGATGTAAAGCTAAATGTTGTCGGTCAGGAGCTAACTCCAGCATCATCTAGCAGCTCCATCGGCCGCACCTAAACCTAAAGAACCAGCCAAGTCGAAGGTGACCTTGAACAATGGTGTCCAGGGCCTGTCGATTCAGGACACACCCAAGATCAAGAGCAAGAACATCGATGTGCTTGCAGAATATAAGAAGACAAAACGGAAAAACGCGGCAAACTTTGTTGTTATCGGTACGCAATCTAATTGCATCTGGTTGGACTTTGGTCGCTAACCGGTCCAGGCCATGTTGATGCAGGCAAGAGCACCCTAATGGGCAGGCTGCTATTTGATTTGAAGGCTGTCGACCAGAGAACCATGGACAAATATCGACAAGAAGCCGAACGCATCGGCAAAGCCTCTTTTGCGTTCGCATGGGTTTTAGACCAAGGCACTGAAGAGAGAGAGAGAGGTGTCACTATCGACATAGCCACCAACAAGTTCGAAACGGACAAGACCTCCTTCACAATCCTCGATGCTCCCGGTCACCGAGATTTTGTGCCTAACATGATTGCCGGAGCCAGTCAGGCCGACTTTGCCGTCCTCGTCATTGACGCTTCCACAGGCAATTTCGAGTCCGGCCTGAAAGGTCAAACCAAAGAACACGCCCTGTTGGTAAGGTCCATTGGCGTCCAACGGATAATAGTTGCTGTGAACAAGATGGATGTTGCAGACTGGTCACAAGAGCGATTCAACGAGATCCGCCAGCAGATGGCAGCGTTCCTGAGCAGCGCTGGGTTCCAGTCGAAAAACATCACATTTGTGCCATGCTCAGGTCTCGAAGGAGGAAACATCCTTACCAAAGTCAACAATGCGAAGGCAGCCTGGTACAATGGTCCGACATTGGTCGAAGAACTCGACAATTCCGAGCCACTAACGTATGCGCTAGACAAGGCTTTGCGAATGACGATTAGCGACATTTTTAGGCACGGCGTACAGAATCCCCTGTCGGTATCGGGTCGACTAGATGCTGGCGCCATTCAGGTTGGCGAGGAAGTCGTCATCATGCCCAGCGGCGAAAAGGCACAGATTCGAAGCTTGCTAGTGGACGATGAACCCCAGGACTGGGCGGTGGCGGGTCAAAATGTGATTCTGAATCTCACAGATATCGACCCTGTCCACTTGAAGTCAGGAGACGTTCTTTGCAGCACCCAGTTGCCCATCCAGAACATCACGGAATGCAAGGCAAAGTTACTGGCATTCGACCACTTGACGCCAATGAATGTCGATGTGCATAAAGGACGCTTGCATGTGCCTGGCCGCATCAGCCAGCTTGTCGGCGTTTTGGACAAATCGACGGGGGCAGTCACGAAGAAAAGGCCGAAGATTGTGCAGCCCGGAAGCGTCGTCCGAGTCGTGGTGCAGCTAGATCAGGCTGTACCCTTGGAAGCTCCAGCCAGGATCGTGCTTAGAGCAAATGGAGAAACTGTCGCCGCTGGCCTAATCGAGTAGTGGGGCGTTCTCGACGATGGCGACAGGATGCCTGCTAGACTTTCCATCCTCGACATCATCCAGTTATAAATTCCCCCACTTGGGCCTGAAGATTTTATACGAAACCTTAGCGGATGGCGAGCGTCTCGGCCCACACGTGGAAGAAAAGGAGACATCCTTGGGGCGGACTTCGATTATCAATCTCGCATTACCCCAGCTTCGCCATCCCGAAGCCGGGTGTTAGCGTGGGCTCTGAAACGCAAGTTTAAGATTCACGGGAGAATCGTCATCCTTTGGCCCCACGCCCTCAGCCTCGTCTTCCCCGACTCGCTTGCTAGTACAACACTAGGATCTTGATGGTCTGAGACGTCGGCGGGCGTGGCCTGCTTCCCCCGCCTTTCATCTCATCAAAGCGTCTATTCCGAGGTACGTACCCTGTCCGTCGCCAAGGATATCCTATGTGGGAGAGCCTCAGACATTATAAAATGAACGTCGTGGACATCTTGCGTCTCTCTGTTCTTCAAGCAGTTTTGTTCTTCATTCTTCAGGCACTCCACGAGTCCGTTCATTCGTTACCAGCGCAGTGCGCTCGTCCATTCGTTCAAAGCATCAAAGTCATTCGTTCATCTAAGCTTCGAATCTGTGTTTCGAAAGCCGATAGCCGTCGAGATCTTGTTTCTGCGACAGATACTGTCTCGAGTGCTTTCGAACAGACTTTCTGACACAAAGTTTCTTCGAACAACATGGCTGCTTCATTCATTCTTCCAGCCTTGGCCCTAGCTGGCCTGGCTCAAGCTCACGTTGCCGCCTTCGCTCCGGGCATGTACTGCCAGAACGGCACAGACCCAAGCAACCCCAACCCCAACTCCAATGCACCTGTGAGCCCTTTGTACAACCTTACTCAAGACCAGTGGTGGTTTCAACACGACCGAGGCTGCGACAAAGTCCCGCCCCCGCCCGGCGTCTTTCTCGAGCTCCCGGCCGGCGGCTCCTTCAATGTCGACCTTGCCAACAACCAGGCATTTTCGAAGTTGTCGTTCGACGGCAAATATACTTCGCAGTGGCCGGATGGAGGCGATCACCCTGACGATTGGACTGGGTGGACAGGTACGGGCGAAGGATGTATCCAGGGTAAGTCGTCCATGTGTATTCCATTCTGTTCGAGAGAAATTGATGGCTAATTCGGATTCCATCTGTCTCACAGATTCTGGATGGATCCATACGCAGAACGAGACCTCCGCTCAAGGTACCGCGTTCGCCATCGCCTACGAGAGCGACCTGAATGCGATTACGATGGAGGACTTGGTCGTCTTCACCGTGTTGGAGCACACGCCCTGGAAACGATCGGCCACGTACCAAGTGCCCGCTGCGATGCCGGCCTGCCCGGAAGGCGGATGTACGTGTGCCTGGCTCTGGGTCCCTCGAGGTTGCGGTCAACCCAACATATACATGCAAGGCTTCAAGTGTACCGTCACAGGTGCAACCTCGACCACTCCTCTTGCCAAAGCCCAACCCCCAGTCATGTGCGACAAGGACGCTTCGAAATGTGTCAAGGGTGCAAAGCAAATGATTGTGTGGAACCAACTTACCGGGAACAATGTTGTGACGACTGGCTCGCAGACCCCTGCGTACAATCTTCGCAATGGCTTTGCCCCGGGACCACAGGACGATATCTTCGAGGGTGCGCCATCTGCCCCTTCCGCACCCGCCTCGTCGTCTTCTGTGGCCTCGTCCGCAACCTCCTCGGCGGCCATCTCCATCACTTTCGTCCCATCCGCACCGACTCATGTGCAATCGCCCTCCACGACAAGCTCTGAGCCCGCGTTCACGATTCTTCCCGCCTCTGATTCCTCAGCGTCGCCGTCGTGGACGACCTTTTCGACGGCGGTGAAGCCAGCTTCGACATCAAGCGGCACACCTTCAGTTCCGGTAGTGGCAACTCCGGTCGCCCCAACTTCTGCTACTGATGGAGAAGGTCCAGCCACTGTGACAGTGACGGTGACGGCATCCCCAACCCACTCCGGACACCATTACAAGGATTGCTGGGTCGATGGCGAGGAATTGGACGACTAGGTGCGAACCTGGCAAGGGAAATTGTCGCTTCGTTGCAAGCAGCAGCATGGGCTCTAAAGAGCTTTTACCTTCTTGTATATAATACTTGACGTATTGTTAGGCTGATCCATGGCATGCCGAAGGCATGCTGCGTTGAATCAATTCTGTACAACATTGAAGCAGCTTCAGGCGGCGAGTCTTTGTACCTGTTCGAGGAAGGCGTATCTGGAAACATCACGTGATGGTATGCGGATGAGGAAGGTGACGCGAGCGCCAAGACTACAATACTCCGTCCTCAGAATCACATTCCTTCCATCGCAGACTCCCACACTCTGTAGTTATCAACACAACAGTAGATGCTTTCGCAAAGACGACAATTTGTCCACTTGTCTCCCTTGTCTCCTCGTACCTCCACAGCTTCCAGTTGTAGGATATGGATGCCAAGCGACTCGGCTGTGCAAGGTGGAAGGGCGGTCCTCTCCCTTCTAGTCGCTCCAACATTCCATTCCATGCTTTCTCCCAGGTCTGTGCGCATCACAACGCGCGGTGCCAGGGATAGACTTCAATGCTAACACCGTAGCCTCTGCTTCGTGAATCCGCCGCCAACGCTATCTCAAAGTTTAGTTTTAGTTGATCTACCGACCCGGGGCATCGCTTCAGGATGTCTCCGCTACGCTCATTTCTCGCATTTGCCGGCGTTCTGTTTTCCAGCACATATGCTTATGTTGATTTTGGTACCCTGACACTCCCTGTCGAGCCGCTGTACGAGCCAACCCCGAGGCCAAACCAGCTACCGCAAGACTACGACCTTCGTCATGAGATCCTTCCCTCCATGATCACGGCAGTGGCCCCGCAAGTGACGCTCGCGGGCAACGGGACTGGTGAAATCATGTACAGCCTGCACTATCACCACTATTTCTCAAAGACACGGCAAGGGAGAGGAGTCTTTGACAAGCGTGGAGTCTTTTCTGGAGATCCGCCCATTGCAACATGTACTCCTTGCGGGGGAGATGCCGCTACGTCGGCACCTTTGAGTTCAAGCACGTCCACTGCGCCATGCACCACTCGGACGTACCATGTGGGTTCGGGCATTATCTCGAATGGAGTCGCTGGAGCTAACAAACTAGGGCGCCTTTGACTTTCCACCAGACCCGGTAACCTCAGCATGCTATAACACGAATTACACCGGCGTGTTCCAGCCGAGCGCTCCCACGTCCACCGGTCTGCCATGTTGCTTTACAATTCCAGCCTCATGCCGACTGAACAGCACGCTGTTCGCAAACACGACCACGTCGTTCGCGGCCTCGACTGGTGTGTTTCGATCGACAAGCACAAGCACAGGCACAAACACAACAGGGCTCAGCACGACGAGCGGGACCTCGAGATTCTCTCTAACTACACCCACCAGCACTGGAGACAGCTCTTCCCAGTCTCCTTCGCAGGGACCCATATTGAATAGCGGCACTACATCTGCGAGCGCCTCCTCATCCTCTGCCACATCTCTAATCGCCTCCTCTTCCTCCAGCACATTTGCTCGCACGACTGTGACCGTCATCAGTGGGACAACCACAGTCTTGACAGTGACTCTGAGCTCAATGACAACGACCGGGAGTGACTCGAGTTCCGGCCCTCTATCGAGCAATCCGTACACGGTGCCGTCGAGCTCGGTAATCACAGCCACAACCAGCTACTCAATCATTGTCATTTCGAGCACGACAATCACTCTCACGCCGCCCATCCTTACCACGTCAACCACCGGAAGCGGAGGAGTCTCAGATCTGCCCACACTTACAGTGATCACGGGAACAGGAGCATCCACCTCTTCCGCTACGGCCTCGGTCTCGCTCAGCAGCTCCACAAAATCAAACACAATAGTGGGCTGCGGAGAAGCTTCTGGAAGTGGCATTATCGGTATGTTCTCTTCAATGAAGTTGATGAACTCCCAATATTAACCCTGATCTAGAGGGCACAGGCACCGTGTATCTGGCAAACACATCCGTCTCCGCCTCAGGCACCGCAAGTGGTACGCTCCTTAATCCCCTCAACCAGCGACCCGGCATTTGGCTGACTTGTTGGAACAGGCTATGCAACCAGCGTTAGCGGCTGCGGCACGATCATCGCTACGACTGGGTCGTTCTCCGGCATTGCTTCCATCACGGGCTGTAAGTGTGATGCATGCTGCAACATCTGGGGCCATCGACGACTGATTTTCCATAGGCGGTTTTGGTTACGGTACCGGTACATTGACCGGGACGGGCACAGTCTGGCCTTGGTATGGCGGCGGCTTGGTGTCGTTCGTCAGCTCTGGCACAGTCGCTGGGGCAGGAAGCTTCGCCGGCTGTGGAACCATAGTAAGTCAAGATAGCTGGCCACTTGGAGAAGCTCCTCTTGTGACACTCTCCTCTCCTCGACTAACATGCCCCTCCCCCACAGACCGGGTCCGGCTACTTTAGCGCAACAGCAGGCTCGCCCGTCCTGGTCACACCCTCCAGCACGGCCCGCCCAACAAGGACAGTCTCCGTTTACCTGTCCTACTGTGCCGCCCCTACCGCCGATGCCGGCACGGGCTCCATGTTCCGCCTCGCCTCCAATACCACCGACGGGATCTCTCCTGCACACCTTAACCTCAACGGCACCTCACCCCTGGGCTACACGTCGCCCTACCCGATCTCGAACTCAAACATTACTTCCGCGTCAAACTCCACAATCAACCCCAACCCTCTCTGCCAGGTGTGCCCCAACAGTGTTGGCGTGTGCTGTCCGCCGACGGTCTCCTGCTCCGCCGACGACGGCAAATGTCCATTATTGGCGCTCGAGAACTCTGGCAACACGATCAACGGGTACCTGATCCAGCAGGTCTTGAACAGCTCCGCGCCTGTGGCGGGACGGAAGAAAGTCCGGGCCCTGGCCAAGAGGAATGTTCACGACCTGGGCATTGGCACCGACTTGGTCCAG
Source organism: Phialophora verrucosa (assembly GCA_002099365.1). NCBI lineage: Eukaryota > Fungi > Ascomycota > Eurotiomycetes > Chaetothyriales > Herpotrichiellaceae > Phialophora > Phialophora verrucosa. Next base: position 2,169,612 of record MSED01000014.1, on the reverse strand, counting down.
CTGGAGATGGAGGTCGAACAGAGCTTGAAGAAGCATAAGGATAAGCATGGGAGGACACATCACAAGCACTTTTAAATCACTACTCATTTCTAGGGCTCTAGGACTGCACGATGCAGGCTGCGGGCAGGATCCTTTATATTTGCGGGCTGAGAGCGTGGTGGTGGCGTTGGGCGTGGCAGTGGCAGTGACAACAGCGATCTGCGACGCGCCGGTCTAGTGTGCCGTGTCTGGGTGTGGGTTTTAATCTTTGGATCGTACATGTATCTACCTGCCTATCTATCTGTTGTTCAATTATAGCAGTAGCTATATCCCAACAAGAGCAATGTGTCTTTACATTCCGAGCCAACCACGTTGATTACTGATTCTTGCTTCACCCATCCAAATTGCATCATCCTCACCACAACGTCCGAGTCCACGGCCGACATGAGAGGGCGGTGAGGGAGAGCCCACAGTCCTTGTCGAAGAGATGAGAACAAGGGCGCAACGGGGCCATGACAAACAACCCAGTCAGGTATTTGAGTAAGCCCAGTGTTTGCCACCGAAGCGTGTCATATATCATGTGTACGGAGTGATACTCGGTTACAAGAAGGCCGTCTTGAAAGCGTGCTTTCAAGTTCCTGGGAAAGTGCAGGTCAAGGTAAAAGCGTGAATTCAAGTTCCCTGAAAGTATACCTCGCAGGTCAAGGTGAATGCGTGCTTTCAAATTCCTTGGAAAGTGCACATTAGGGCAAATGTGAAGCATGGCGGCGCGGGAAAACGCCCCATGCCACACGACCCTACAGTACCACACGGCATGGAGCCTTATTTGGTAGTGTAGTCTGGTAATGGTAGTCTAGTATTCTGCCTTGGCTGGCTTGCTCAGGGATTTAGAATGTAAAAAGGACGAGGACTGGGCAATAACATTAGCAGTATCTACAGACGGATAGCGAAATTGGCAGCGAACAATGGATCAATGATTTCGAATGGTATCTCCACCACGACGTGAGTGCGTGCTTCGTACTCCCGGACCCGGACATCGCGCCATAGTTAATGGAATATGATCAAGCTCGGTCAGGTCACACGGAAGGGGGACGCCGTGGAGGATTCACCACCGCTTCACAGAGGAAGGGTCCACGACTATCTTCCAGTAGTCCATCTTGAGCTTCGAGGCGACGGATACGAACTTATGTTCTAGGAAGCTAGAAGAGAAGCACGAGGGGAAGATGCTCATTGGTCACATCATCGTCATTGTCTACGAGTATTTAAGAAACACAAGCTGTCGTTCTCGTTCCTTGTCAGGCCTGGTCGGCGGGCTACCTTGCCTATGGCCACCGACTCTTGGTCCCTCTCCGACGAATGCGGAATAGACGCGTATCGTGTCCCTCAGCGAGATCCCTTCAGTGGGATCGCGTTCCTGATATCCTCTGCAGAGAAGAGATTGGCTGGTCGCGAGGAAATGTGACTGTGGGGGGGCCGCTCTCCAGGGCTCTCGTGGCCTTTGACTTCATTGTTGTTGTCGTATCAGGACTGGGACCGGCACGAGATGTGAAAGCTGGTGTCGTTGCATTGGCACGGTCTTCCGCTGCTGACTGACTGCGTACCGATCATCCCCTGCCAGAGATGTCGGCTGTTCGTCGTGCTCGAGGGCGACTGAGACCTCGGGTCATGCGCTCCTGGGTAGCTCGTGTGCCTAGGCGAAAGAGGATTGTGTTGAGAATGGAGGTGAGTTCCTGCTCGGTTGCCGTCCATATGAGCTCGCGCATTCTTTGGAGTCTTGGACGCTGCTGGTCCTGCTCCACTTCATCTCTGAGCTGCCTGAAGATGGCCTCGTCCGTCCGCAACTTGTCTGCGCGCTCCTGGAGAGCTTGCTCCCGCTCGAACAGGTCCATTTCACTTCGCGCAAGACCCTGCCTCTCCGCCACCAAGATCTGCCATTCTTGACGCTGAGTCAACCTTTCGATCCTCCAGGCCTCTTCGAGAATCTCCTTTTGTCTTTCGAAGACCCTCCGCTCTGCATCCAATCGATCTTCAGCGGTCCGCACCTCGTCGATCAGAATGAGCTGCACAATTTCCTCGGTCGCGGGGGCATGGGTTCGACTTGGAGCTGTGGATGCGGCTTGGGGGGTCCTCGTGTGCGATGTCGGTAAATTCCCTGATGCACTGCCGGGTGACAGCTGTCTGCTCACAGGCGAAGAGCGCTCAAGTGATTCATTGACAGTCGAGGGGTCGTCAAAGTAGCGATTCGGTGGCAGTTCTGGGAGATTGTAGACGTTTGCGGCAGCGAGTGACAGGATGGTCAAACCGGAGATGGAGGGCACGGCCATGTTGCCGGCGTGCTTTCTCAGTCCTTTGTGTCGGAACGAGCTCGCGCGTACCAAGAAGATGAAAGGAGCTCGCGCATTACCAAGAAGATCGAAGAAGTTCGCGCATTACCAAGTAGATCGAACGAGCTCGCGCGTACCAAGAAATGGAAGAAGCTCGCGCATTACCAAGAAGATCGAACGAGCTCGCGCATTTCCAAGAAAGTTGCAGTGAGCAAAGGGTGAGGCTGACTTGACAGAAGGTTGTGATGTTCTCACAACCAAAGGCAGTGAAGTCCATCACTGCCCAGTACCAGGTCAGGTCGTAACCGCGACCGCTTCGTGTCCCATTCACCTACAAGAAGCGGCTTTCACATGCCTCTATGCTTTGTCGAATCTTGTTGTGCTGCTTGTAGAGAGACAACCGGCACGAACAAGCTGAGTCGCCATGCCGTCTTTTGCCTGAGCAGATTTCCGTCGGTCTTTGCACAGGATTTGGACATGTTTGAGGGTGACGATGGCTGGACATTCTTTCCAGATCACATGGAGGTGCTTCCATGGTTGAACAAAGTCCATAAATTCATCACTCTAGTCGAGGAAAAGGGTTACAATGGGAATTGGACTGCTTTCGACCATGATGGTAGAGCAATCAGAGATGGTTTCTGAGCATCAGCGCAGGGGAAGAAAGGAAGATAGAGAAAGAGGACTGGGCCCCGAGCTTGGGAGGCAGTTTGAGGCCAAGCCTTTGCCGCGCCATTTCAGCTAGAATTACCGGTTACGGGGTTTTATATGTCCATGGTATTAACGAATCAGTGATCGACTGTATGCTTGACGGTCATCCTCTCAGACAGCAGAGGCAGTCAATTAACCTTGGTTCGAATAGAACTGCGTGCATGAGCTTGAGCTTTTACTTTCCCGATTTCGCCAGCTCTGGCGGTACAGTGCTGAGGTATGCTGCCGTGACGCGACACATTGACAACATCTTGAACGGTTGTATTTCCTCGGGCCAGCAGCATGGCACGTTCACGTACAACACGCCGGGTTGGACTTTGCACCACGCGGGAGAAAGCAACAAAGGTAGAGATGGTACATCAAGCAGAGGACGACACAATGCCTAGGTTCACAGCCTTTCTATTCGTCTTCAGAACAATATGTTCAGTCAATGCTCCAAGAGCTAAGATACTTCAGCTTTTCCGTTTTTTTACTTCATCTCCACCGACATCTCATGTGTTTTATTCTGGTCCAGAAAACCCTTCGAAGCTCGTTCCATCAATCCAGCTCAGTTCCAATCATCCACATTTCTGCCAATGCCTCATATGGACACAATCGATGGTTCATGTTCAAGTATGTAACGGGCGAAAGCCCTGTCGGACGAGAAGAGATACAGTCATCAGACAATTGTTCTCCACGCCCTTCCACAATGCCGCAAAAGAGACGAGACTTGGTCGAGTAGAGGCTCCAAATGCCAGTATTTATGTGCATTGTTCTGCGCGCTGAGAAAGGTTCTGTAACGATTGACTCGAGTTTGAAAAGGAATGACAGGCCATACGCGGCCTCCCTTTCGTAAAATGTCGTAAACGGTGCATCAACTGATGCTGTACCAAGAAGGCCCGATTCCATAATTCGTCAAGCTCCGAACGCCTAGGCGCTGTTCATAAAGCCGTTAAGTGAGTGATGCAGTCCACATCTTGTCAGTTTGGGGCCTTCTCTTTCGATCGCCAGAACAACATCAGCTTGCTGAGCCGATTGGTCTTCTTCCGGCTCTTCTCGTCTAGGGCAGCAGCATCGGGCACCGTCTCAAATTTGAGCTTGCTACCATGTGACGATCCAGGTATTAGACGGTTGAGGCTGGCCAAGCTAGACCGTTTCCACGCTTGCGTGCTGTCCGATCTCCTCGAAGTCGACGGGACACACATGGACGCAGACCGTTGTTCGCCAGAAGATCTTGTCCCTGCGCTGCTTGAAAATCTGGGCATGACACCACTGGAAATGCTGTCGCTGAGAGACGGAAGATCATCATTGGAAGCGCGAAGAACCATATCTGGACTCGGTTCTCCAATAAGTCGAGACGGTGGTGACATGGTATCGAATGAAAGATGGTCTGCATCCGGAGATGACATCATCGAAGCTGACGTTGTGCGACCATCTGTCGACGACGTATAATGTGACTGGGGCGCTGGATACGCAAAAGTCATAGGCGAAGACATGGGTCGCTTTTGGGGTTCGAAATGGTGGAAGACGGGTGCCTCGATTGTCGAATTCGATGATCTGTTGGGATCCACTCGAGTGATGTCGTCCTCTGAGTCGACAATGATGACTCCGTCTCCAGCATTATCGCACATTGACAGGCCAAGGCCCTCGGTAGCTTCCAACTCGCGCCTCGCCAAAGGCAGCAACATAGCAGGCTCCTCGGGACTCGAACTGTTTATGGGAGGCTGCTGTGCAGCGCTCTCTCCAGCTAGAAAGTTGTCCTCCTCCTCTTCATCAAACACATCGTCCGATAGAGACGCGTTGCTGCCAATGTGATGTAGGCCAAAAGTGCTGCGGTTCACAGCGGGCATCACAGGTGCTGATTCAGTCCTCCTATGGACTGCACCGAAAGCGTCCACAGTCCCTCTGCGTTCACTGCTATGAAGCTTCGCAAGCCTCGGCGGTTGTTTGACGGTGCTGTCATGTGCAAGCTTCTGCTCGCTTCCAAAGGGACCCAAGGCGGCATCTAAATCGATGACCGGGCTGGTGATTTGCTCTTCCGGCGGAGTCGAAGCCCAATTCTGTAGGGGAGCAAGGTTTTGCAAGGAAGCTCGAACCCTGGTAGCCACCGGCGAAGGCTCTCTGATTACAATTGTATCATCCGCATCAAAGATGTCATTCAACCGATCACTTGGAGTTCTCGTTAACGGTGGCGGTGCTGGCATCGTCCCTCGCTTGACCTTGCTAGAGCGCTTCTCCGACTTTCGTGAGAAGATTCCAGATGTCCATGTGTGGTATTTCCGCTTCTTGGAGGTGGACGCACCGGAGGACGTTCGTGGCCGAGATTCGTCGCCGGAAGGCCGGGAAACGGGGGTCATCGAGCTAAAGATATCCATAGGATCAGAACGTTCGGCTTTGGGAGTTGTCAGTGGTGAGCCGCCGCCAGGTTGGTTGAACCAGAAGTATTTCTTCTTGTTGGGAGGACTGCCTGAACTGAGGGTTCCAGGTGAGCCAGAAGCAGACAGTGGGCGTTTGGGAAGATTGATCATCGACAAGGTTTTATCCGAAGCCATGCCCGGTGACAAGCTAGAGAGGGCATCTGCTGTCTTCGGTCTTTCTGGAGAAAGATGTGCATCATTTGACGGGCTAACAATGAGTGTTGGGTTCGGTGTGGGACTGGCTGCTATCGAGTTGATGCTGCCGGAGAGAGAATGACATCCCCGAATGGTCGAGTTGCTACCTTCGGTCTCGGAGGAGATCATGGACAATGGTCTGGGAATAACATCGACGTGATCGGCAAAGCCGACGCGAGGACGAATACCTGGGGCACTACCCCTGCGTCGAGGAGATGAAGGTGGAGTCCTGACAATCCCGGACATGGACTGGCGCGAATGAGGGCTGCTGCGCGGGAACGTGAAGGCTTCTGCGCCGTCAGATGGTGTGCTTGGGGCAGAGCCAGCCCGAGCCTTGGCAACAGCATTCGCTTTGATCAGTCCAGACGTGTCGATGTCGGATATGGAAACAGCCTGAGAACGCCGGTGTGCATGTCCTCTGACCCCGGATATCGGTAGATGAGGTCGGTATTCTGGTTTCTCGGGGCTCGTACTGACCATCTGAGGCCCGTCAGTCCCACCACCACCGACGAATTCACTTCCACCTCTTCGATGACTACCTCGAAGGGCCTGTTGAACATCGCCGAAGGCTGCTTTTGTGGGGCTAGGAGAGGCTTGTTCAGGTGCAGGACTCGGGTTGAACGTGAAGGCGGGCAGAGGTGCCGCTCTCGCGGATCGTACGGCGCGCTGTTGATTCAAAGCCATCTCCTGCAGCACCGGATGGGTCGGGCTCGGACTGCGCTCGAATGGCAGGTCTGCCCCCGGATTGAACCTGAAATCGGGAAGCGGCAGAGGCTTCGCGGGTCGACGACCAGCCTCGCCAATCGCACTGTTCACAGATTCCGTCGTCGAATCCATTCCTTCCATTCCTCCAGAATTTTCATCTCCGCCAGGATTGAAGGAGAACATCGGTAGCGGAGGAGGCGCATTTGGATTGCGGGAAGCTCTCCGTCTGTGAGCTGGTGAGGATCGAGGTGGAGAGCCTGGAGCGGTGTCGAATGGAGACAAGACCGGGACTGCAGCAGGCAGAGAAATGGAAGTCATAGTTCAACAAAGCCGCCGCCCAAGCCTAATAGTAATATCGTTGTTCTGGCCAGCAGGAAGGTGCGATGTAGCGCGTGGGAGGTGTTCCGGCACCTGGGACAATGCTGAATGCGGCGGCGCTGACGAAGGAACGATTACCACCATTAAAGAAGGTTGAGTGGGCGACTATTGCCGTAGGATGTCTGCCAAAGAATGACTGGTACACGGTGTATCTGAAGGAGGTCAGGACCTGTTTGTCTCGAGTTGTTTGCTACTGCAGGTGGTACCTGAGAAACAAGTCTGAACGGGAAATTGATGGTCGCAGCCGAGCTGGGAGAGGTGGACCGAATGGGCCGAAGGGATGCGAGATGAGCGCTGAGTTTGGCTGAAGGAGTGGACGGCGACCTGGAAGAAAGACCGATGAAGGTACTTTCTTCTATCAGGAGCCACAAGGCGACGAGAGGCCTCTTGAGGTCGAGGAAGGGAGGAGGATCGGGAGAGGGTGGTGAGAGGAAAGTCAGATAGAGAAGGCCACGCAGATGGAGTTTGAGTGCGTGTGTCCAGCTGGTGTGCACACAGTCCACCGGGAAACCTGGCCGCTAAGCAGGGCCGGCTGGGTCAGGTGCTCGGGCTTGCTGGATCGAGGCTAGGGGCACCTTTTAGGCGTGCCCCAGGCGAACCTTCGGTGGCTTCATCAACCGTAGCGGCATGTCACCAGTCCTGTTTGGGATTTTGATTCCTCGTTACGGGTGGGTTTGCAGCTGCCGAATCCTCCTGCCAGCAAAGCGTGGTGGCAACTCGCAAGCACATCCATGGGCGCATTGTGATATCCTTTGCGACCATGTTGCGGCCTCCAATGAGACCATGATGTGCCAGTATCGCGCTGACGTGCGCATCGATGAAGAACGGAATGTCTATTTGCTACGAGTACGGGGACTCGCTCGGCGTGCACGGCCCTGGGCTACCCCCTGCATGCTCGAGGCATGGCTGCAGACACTCAACGGCCTCGTGGTGCACAGTTTCCTTCGCCTGCAGAAGGGAGTATTCTGGGTGATTGATTGACATTGTCAATCTCGTAGCGTGACCCCCGTGGCCGCCATATGATGTGTTGGCAGCCACGGATTGAATGAAGCAATAATAGGGAGATGGCACAGCCCTGGCCCATCAAAATGAGCTCAATCTATACGAGATTGGTACTTTCCCCTCTCCTTGCACTATTCCCGCAGTGCTTCCGAGCTTGTGCTGCTGGTGGCACCTCTCGGATCGACCTCGTCTGTGCTTGATTGTGGCTGAAGCTACTCGTACTCCGTCCTCTTCGCAAGCATTGTCTTGAGTCAAGACAGAATCCGATCGTCGAGGATCAGCGTGAAACAAGGCACCAAGCTCGCGTCCCTGTTCCTGGCGGAGTCGATGCCTACGAGCTAACGCAGGAACTCCCTTGCGCGGTCCATGCTCACTGGACCACGCGTGTCCACCACCGATAGAGGCTTTCCATCCAGGCCGTCCTCGACACGCCGTCCTCGTATTTGATGGACTTGCCACACATTTGACGAGCAGATTTGTTCGCGGATGCTGCCGTCGAATCGGCTCGACAGCTTGACATGCTCCCTCCCCAAGGGCACGCAAGCCTCTCCCGCTGGCAATGGCGGAGACGAGGGTGAGTTCAGCCTGAAACTCGCTTCGTGTGGTCACCTCGACAACTGTATCGTGAATCTCGGTTACTGCGGGATGAGAGATACAGTACTCGTACTCACACGCGAGCATAACCAGATCCAACGTGAAACCGTGGACATCGCTAGGCGTGGCTTCACAATTGTGTGGGGAAGTTCTTCCACTAGCTACTGTTCACCGCCATAAGCTGAACTTCTGAGATCCAATTATCCCATTTTCGCCTCGAGCATCACGTCAAGACACCCTCGGCGCTCACCACAAAGCAGACGGCGTGCATCTAGCAAAGAACCGTGGTTCGTGCCTAGAGGCTGCATACCCTCCTCGTGCAGAAGGATACGTCGAAAAATTTCTCCTGCATACGACCTTGCAGGTCGACACACTACTACTTCGGGTTCAAGCTCGCTTCTTCTTTCCCTTAGCAGGACTCAAACCCACACGCCCCGTGGGCAGCTCGAGTATCGTTCAACAGCGACCTCTGAGAGCCGTCGCACACCAGAATATTCGGCCGGGTAGATTAAAAACACGACAAACAATTCAATCTCGGGATATTCTCCGGAACCCGCTCAATTTGTGTGACTTTTGTACAACTTCCGACCGTAACACGACATTCTAGAATATCAGGCTGAAACTGCGCGCTCGTCCCGCAGACCTCGATCGATCCTCAAATTCGGCAATCCTGCTCTATGCTCATTCATTCCTACCAGGGGGTTCCCGGAGTTTGACGCAATGGCACCAACGAAGCAGCAGAAGGATAGAAGCAATCGAACTCATCAGACCAAATCTCAACCCGGCGGCACAAGTCAGAGACCGGCACTCCAGCAACGCCCCGAGAATGACGCCGCCTACTTACCGGTCGAACTACAGCAGATGATTCTTGACGTGTTCCGCCGGGCATTTCCATTCGATCATGACCAACACGACCTCGGAACCACCGTCCAGGAGGTCAAAGGCCACCTCTTCCAGCGCGATTTTTCTCGCGCATTCGCCAAGCCAGAATATCTTGATGCATATGCACTCAGGTGGAGCGCCAGCCGTGCACTCGGCTATACGAGCATTTTCTTACACGGCGACCTGCAGCAGGCATGGAGCAAACTCCGTGAACGTTCAGCGCCTGCCCCGACTGACATGGTAGCATCGCCATCGAGTCCAAACTCGTCGTTATCGCCAGGCGAGCCACATTCACTTACCAGCGCTTGTAGAGTGGTTTGCATTGGAGGTGGCGGAGGGGCAGAAGTGGCTGCATGCGCGGCTGCAGCACAAACGATCCTCCCCCGTTTGGCTACTATGAATGTGCACGTTGTCGATATCGCAGACTGGTCAACATGCCTGCAAAGCCTCGCAAATGCATTCCGCACGCCGCCCGAGTTGTCCGCCTATGCAAGTGAGAGCGCGAAGATGGCGAATAAAGCATTCATCTCACCTGATTCATTTGACGTCCGCTTTTCGCGGCGTGATGTCGTTGCCATCGATGAGGCGGATTTAGCGATCATGCTGCAGGACGTGCATCTCTGTACGATCATGTTCACGCTAAATGAACTCTTCTCAGCCTCCATTACGCGAGCGACGGCGTTCCTGCTGGCGCTTACGGAGTCCATCTCTTTGGGCTCTTGGCTACTTGTCGTGGACAGCCCCGGGAGCTATTCTGAAGTCAAGCTTGGTAAGGGAGACGATTCGAAGACCAAGGAGTATCCGATGAAGTGGCTTCTCGACCACACCCTGCTGAAAGTGGCTTGTGACGGTGACACCAGTAAGTGGAAGAAAGTCGTGAGTGACGATTCGAGATGGTTTCGCTTGAACCAGCAGCTACTGAAGTATCCCATCGAGCTGGAGAACATGAGGTACCAGATACATTTGTATCAGCGAGTTTGACCTGGGAGACTGCTCGACATCACCATCGCCCAACAAAACATCAGGGAACCTTCTCCAGCAACACGGGGCGCAACCTCAGAGCGGGAGGTAGTAATATTCCATCTCATGCGAAATAAAGGATGATCAAAATTGGCCCACCAAAAGTCGAGATAGCGACACTGGCTTGCCAATGCAGATCTTGTTTTTTTTTAACTCACGCGATCGAGGAAGGAGCATCAGCTCAGCGCACCCTTGATACCGAACAATTCAAGTTTCCAAACTAGAGCGCTTGTGCGTGCTTACGTGCCTGTGTTGGCTTGCCCACCCACGGCACCGCCGCCTCGAATGGGTGAGGCGATCAGAGACTTGGGTATGTACGTACGTCGTTGCCGGGTTGAGCGACCTTCCATTACCCTGCAAGCCCGAACGATTCACATTGGGACGAAGCCTCCTCGCGGGTCACAAGCTACACACGCAAGAGGTATTCACAGAGAACTGGGTATGAAGCAACTTTGCACTCCGTTCGACGGACAAACGCGAAAATGATGGCTTATCATGGTTCTTTGATTCCTGCCTTTTGACTGACAGAGTGACCTCTATACCAACCTTCACACACCTGGAAGTTGGAAGCTGGAAGTCAGGACCTCGATCGCCGAGTTCCAGTGACCGTTCTCGCCTGCTGAAAGACCAGGCAAACAGAAGGAGCACTCCTCGTGCCAGGGACGACTCGTGGTGCAGACATGGCGCCAAGGTGACACCCAGGCTTGCATGCGTGTGTGTCCCCTTTCCTTCCCTGTCCACCGACCCGTTGTGTCGTCCTTTTCCGTGCGTGTGATGTTTCAGGGCCACATTCTTCGCGCACGCTATCCGCCAATCCGCTCTCGGCCTTCCCTTCCACATGCCTCTAGCCATACCGGTCGTCTTCGTGGCAAAGGCATTCTCTCGCCGCACGTCTAGTCCTCATCCTCGTCACCCTCCTCGTTGACGACGTTGAAGAACCGCAGCTCGTAGACGCCCTTCGAGGTGGAGACCACGCGCAACCAATCTCGGAGCTGCTGTTTTTTGAGGAATTTCTTGGTACTAGATAGTGGCAGATCGCGTTAGCCAGTGATCCTCACACAACATCATAGCACGGAACCAAAATAAAGGCAAAAGGGGGTATTGGGACATTGAATGACTGGGACCACCACTCACAGATACTTCAAATAGCGGCCCGAAAATGGGATATGGGTGACGACCTCGATCTTGCCATCGCCGACCTGTTTGATGTCGACGTTGTCGCCGAGATTGCCCGTCCGGCCTTCGACCTTGATGCGATCGTGCAGGAACTTCTCGAACGCGCCGAGGTCGAAGATCTTGTCGCTGACGGGTTGCGAGCAGTTGATAGTGTACTGTGCGGTCGTGCGTTAGCGTGCGTGCTCTCAAGCCAGAGGTGCCGCAGGGAGTAGACGGATAAGAGGAGGTGGATATGCATTCGTACCTTGTTCGTGACCTTCGCGCCCTTTGCAGCCTTCCCGCCCTTGGAGGCGCCAGTGGCCTTTTGCGCAGTCCCGCGAGCCTATCCTCCGCCGAAAGAACGAGAACCTTAGCCTACTGCATGCATGTGCCCCGTCGAGTCGAGTCGCGGAAATGAAACGAACAGACGGGCGAGCTCATTGCCAGCAAAGCCATTCCGTTCGGTTCGGTTCGGTTTCGCTTGGGATGGGCGCCCCAGAGAGGAGAGCGATGCTTACCTTGACGGCGGACATTGTGAAGATATGAAGATGTTAAGGCTTCGAAGGGAAAAGAGGTAAGCAAGGAATTGGAACGGAAGGAAAGGTCGCAAAGAAGTTGATATCCTGCGCCTTTGATGTATGGGTGTAGTGCCGACCTGCCAATTGACGATGGAATCGAAAAAGTTGGGTTTGTGCGAGTGCGGAGGTGAGAATTCGCCGCAGTTGCCTGATTGGGAATTGAGGCTTGGCAGGGGCTTGAGGTCGAGCGTGGTCGAGCACGTCGCTGAATTTTGACAACTGGTACAGTACCAGACAAGAAGAGTAAATCTGATCAATCCGGCCTGACCACAAGAGTGTACTTGCGGATCCTGCAAAAGCTTGGACTGATAACGTTTCTAGAGATCCTGGGAGCCAATCAAACCTCGTAGCCAGACCTCAGACGTCGCTGAACCATGAGTGGCTTCATTTTGCGGCTCTTGGATCTTAACGCAGCCTTCTTCAGAATGACTACCTGTGTGTTTATAATGGCGAGCCTATCTGTCTCGGTCGGCTGAGACATTGATACTCGACTGTAGCAATCACAATCACGATATTCATACGTAGCAGCCTTTCCCCACCAACTGCATGATAGTCACTCTTCGATAGTATGGGATCCGTCATTCAGCAAGAATGCACGTCTACCAAGTTCCGCCGCATAGGCCAGGGTTTCTGTGGATCTGTGTGGGCAGCCGAAGGAGGCACGATGGCGATGAAGAGAGAGGACGGCGGTCCGGGGCGGTCTCTCCTTAACGACTACAACATGCACAAACTCATCCTAGAGACCTCCTTCTTACCGGAGGCTGGTGTGTGCGTGCCGCGATGGCCGAATTTCGTCAAGAACGACGACAGCTGGTGGGACTCGAATCTGACCAGATTTCCCACCGGCTACACCGCCTGCAACGTGCTCTGCGCCGAACGCATACCACCCTTGCCGCAGGAGGTGAGGCATCGTCTCATCGACCGGCACTGTCCACCCGCGTCCATTGCGACAATCAAGGCCAACGACGCTGACAGGGACTGCCTGGTACGCCCGTACCTGGGCCGGCGAAAGATCCAGAACGAGGCTCGGAGAGGACGAAACTTCTTCTCCTTGCGCAACTACCCCTTGCATCTCAACCAGGCAGAAGATCTCGAGCTTCCAATTACGGAGTACGCACATGCAATGGCTGAGACGCTCGCCACGATGCACTGGACTGCGAAGATCGACGCCAACGACATTGAGTTTGTGATAGGAGGCGTCCCAGCGGAAACAGAAAGTGCCCGTGGCAGATATACACATAGCATCTTAGGAACTCACTCTCTGTGGGTCCTGGATTTTGACTGTTGCAAGCCGCTGACCATGGACGAGGCCGGCATCGAGCAAGCCGCTTGTGCGTTCTTGAGGAACGACCCATACTTTCCCCGCCCTTCGATCAACGCACAATCCTCGGACAGCACTCTGTGGATTGAGTTCCGAACCCGATATCTCGAGTGCAGTCAGAGTCTCGTTGCTGGCCAAGGCGTAAACTGTCTCGGATTACCCCGAGAAATTCATTGCGCGGGTTACGGAACTGCACAAACAAGGCACAGGGCGAAAGTCATTGGCACTCATGTCCTAATATTGCACTTAGTATGCATTTGATGAAAGAATGCCATTCACCAGTCACGCACTGCTCTTCGTTGATTGCATACGCTCAACTTGTGGTCTCGCGATTCTCCCAGAAGTTGAACGTGCTGATCTTTTTCACATCCCAGTTCGCGGCTCCCCCATTATTGTTGTTGTTGTTGACCACGGCACCCTCTTGGAATCGGCCTGCATCTCTTTTCCGCTTGCAGTATTTCCTGGCGCACTTTTCCACATCGTCCCAGTCGTCTGGTTTGAGAAAGCTCTTCACCGCCTTGCCGTCGTCGTGTAGTTTGCGAAACGCTTCACGCACCCATGTCAGGCAGTTGAATGCCGAGTCGTCCCCGCGGATAGGCATGTCCCGCAGGATGGACTGCAGGCGCGCTTCGTCCGTGACTTTGCAGACTGCGACGCGGACAAGGCCTTTCTGCGCCACAATGTTCAAAGGGATGTCTTGCTCTTCGTACAGATACCTGTCCGAGTCCTCCTCGAGGTGGGCTACATGGTACCGCGTCCCCCCGTCTGTTCGCCAGGCCGTTTGAGGGCCGACGACGAGAGCCCAGTGATACGAGTCACAGCTGGAGACATTGCGGAAGGAAGAAGTCGTTGAAGAGCCCCCACGCGGATAAAGCGCAATGTAGAGTCGAGGCTTGTCTTTTGTGGGCTTCGTCGACGGAGAGGATAAAGCGCGTAGGAAGTGAGGCCTCGTGGAACTCGGGCTTGTAGGAGCCATTGCTCTAGCAGCTTACTGTGGATGAAAGTGGATAGGTGTCAGTCATACAGGAGAAGCGCAGACTTGCTCGATGAGCTGCAAGGCATGATTGCTCCCGACTTCCTGCTTCACCCTCGTATCGGAAGGACGAGGCAAAGCACGGCACACTCATCTTGGGTGGGGTGAGGAGGATTGAAACAACAAGAGATCTTCCATGCGAGAAACGTAGTTGGCTCGCTTCCGGGCGCCCGGCTAAACTGTGGTTAGTGAACGCAGTCTGTTGGAGAAGATTTGTTCCTGCTGAGTGAGCCTCGTCGAAGGATTGGTGAGCGATTTCAAGCACGTAGGAAGAAATATGGTCCTGATCTGTCGCGCTATACGGGAGATGAAATGGTCAAACTTGTTAGCCAGCCGAGTGGCCCGAACACGCGATCATTTCTGGTGTCATAGGGGCTAGCTAGCAAGGAGTCCGGAAAGCTTTCGGTGATGAGGCCGTGCTCCTTGAGCAGTTACCACGCCGGGCACAATGTTCTTCCTCTCTCCCGCGATTGTCCCCGTGCTGCCTCCTAAACAAGCATAAAAGCGAGATTACTGGATTGACTGACCACTTGTCCACATTGAAAGCCAACTGCCGCTATCTGTCTTTGCAGCAGCATGGCAGGACGCGCACCAAATACCGGCCGTGCTCGTCGCTAACGAGAATGATCTTTGACCGACGACGTGGCATCTGTCTCATCTGTCTCATCTGTCCCGCAGTGAGTGAGGATACCGGTATCGAATGATTGGGAGAAAGCGTGTCCACGTCGAGAGGGTTTCAAGAGCGTGCCGAACGAAGGTGGTGGGAATGGCTCAGATTCAATGCACGGTGATCTAGTTATTTCCTCCATCGTTGAGACCAATATATGAGCAAACACATGCTGAAAGGCATGACTAGGACGGCCTTGCAGGTCAGGTAATTGCACAGGGATTGCCACTCATACCGGGCCACATGCGGGTCCCTGTCCTGTTGATTGCGCCGGATATCTTTGAGTACAGCCTCAGCATCATCGTACTTCGAGGCCCAACACTTTTCAATAAACTGAGCATATTGGAGATTCTCCAGAGAGGGAAAGTCCTGTTTGCCGTAGCGCTCTTCGATTTCCTCGTCACTTAGGTCGTCGTATGGCGGGAGCCCGGTAATAATCTCATAGATTAGAGAGCCGACGGCGAAGAGCTCGGTCTGTGTAGTGTGCGGGACCGATGAACCAGGGCCGAGCCACCTCTAGCCAACATGGGGAGGAGGACCCCATCTGGAGGAACAAGTCTTGGGGAGCGAGACATGATTGACGAGGCCGGCTTGGTATCAGGGGTATGGTAGACGGGTGTAGAGAGCTTTAGTACGCAGCAGGGCAGGTTTACTTTGGCTTCGGCTTAGACTGTCGGATTGTAAGTAGCGTTCTGCCATTATTGAGCAAACATAGGACAGGTCTTAGTTCAATGAGGATGACGCATACTGTGTATGCTGTTCAGCCATGGGCCTCACTAAGGGCGAAGAGCAAATCCATGCAGCTGGACGGGGCGAACACCAGGGGGGCTTTTCTGCCTGCTGTGCTAGATGCACTTTACAAGTACGAGATACGGAGGACAAGTCCCACGATAAATGGATCTTCATTTCCATGTCTTGCAGAACATCGTGCGCCTACGCCACATCAGCCCACGTCAAAGGGCTTGACGAGCAGGCAACGGTGAGCACGGATATCGCGGAGGACCAAGCCGAAGATCGTAGAGGGTCAAGCCACAGCGTGTGGCGGTGCAGGTGACGAGGCCGAATGCTTAATTTCCCGAATGATGTATTGATTCGTCAGGTTGCGTCACTCTGGGAACAGCTGTGGCGTCTCAGGCCATGAATAGCAACGGCCCTGAGAGAGATTCTTCTGGGTCTGCACGCCGAAACAGACGTCATGTGGCTCGATCATCCTCCATTCCTTGAACCGTGCCCGGAAAGTCCAGGCTAGGCAGAATTAGCGGCCAAGATGCAGGCAGGATTGTTGGTAATCTGGACGAGGGACTGCGGGTTGGCCAGTGGGTGACTGCATCCGCCCCCCAGCCATCCTACGGGTGACGGGCTCATCATCTAAATAGGCCCGCCGTATCTCCCGTCGCGCAATCTTCCTGCCTTCTGATTCTTCTCACCACATTCTGTTTTCCCATCGACTATCGCTTCATTCTAGATACCCTCGCACCTGTTTCAGTTACTCGACGAGTCAATTCTCTTAATTCGAGACCACCACAACACCGTCAACATGCCGTTCACCGCGTCGTAAGTTGTTGATTGCGCCTTCCGTTCCCTTCCGCGCACTGCGCCCGCAGAGCTGACACAGCGCTTTACAGCGACATCTGCAAGATCATCCTCGCCATCATCCTCCCTCCTCTCGGTGTCTTCCTCGAGAGAGGTTGCAATGCGGATTTCTTCATCAACATCCTGCTTACGATCCTGGGTTACATTCCGGGCATCATCCACGCGCTGTATGTTCAGGCGCACCATGCCAATCTTACAGAAACATGCCGAATGCATGCTAACCGCACCAACAGCTACATTATCCTGAAGTATTAAGCGATGAGCACCCCAAGCCTCTCAACGCCCGCTACGATCCACCAGCTTCTGGCAAGGACCGACCCCACCTTGTCAAACTCTTGATATCCCCAATGCTTGTGATTCTCGAGCATGATACACGTAAACCTTCCACGGCATGCCTACCATGACAGATTCAGCACCAGATCGGCCTCCACGGTTGACCGAGCACAAGGGTTGCCTTGCCATAGACGGGCAATCAAATCTGGATAGGGTGGTGTGACATGGGCTATTGTACAACTCGTTTGCTGGACGGATGGGAGCATTTCCGTCCAACTTCGGCGCAACAAGGACATGCATGCTGCACGTGGTGTGGATGTACACAGCTTAATTCAGCATAATGAGACAACCTTTTACCTCCCAGTCATCAGTTTCTATTGTTTGTGCCTTTTCCCGTGCATGGGAGAGCTCGACTTGACTAATTCCGACAGCCTTGCGGGTGATGGTGAAACCAAACGGGTTCCTCGGAGCTGGCATATCCGGACCCCTCGGATCCAGTCTTAGCATTGGTTTGAGGCTGGGAATTCCGGCTTTTTGAGCCTCTCAACTGTGGTGTGCGTCATCTGGGGCTAGAGCGAGTGACTTGCAATCTTAACATCCTGGGTGACCAAACGTTGCCAATGTTGTCATGAAGCAGGATGACAAAAACCGCCGGATCCAGAGGGTGATGATACAATGGTCCAGTAGGGCGGTTGCCAAACCCAGCCCTGAGAATCGGGCTTCAACGTGCAAGACACCTCAAGTACATAGGGCAACACAAGAAAGATTGCAGTGGTGACGAACCTGGACGATCGCATCTTGTTGTTCATCAATCTGCGAGGAAGCGCCCGGTCGCGCCCGTTCGCGCCCAGTATTCCGTAACCGCTGCGAGCCCTACCGGTATTGCCCATTCCGGGCAGACCAAGCCTACACGGTAAGGCTAGTGCACGTGACGACTCCTGACGGTCGGTTAGGACAATCCCTAACCGCTGGCTCGGCGACTACGCTTCATCCAATGCTTCACATTCGACCATGTCCACCATGATGCTTCCTAGGTTTCAGGCTATACAACCTATCGCGGTTCAGTATCAAAGCCGCCATCGTCATACGACTGCGAAAATGTCATGCTCAGGGACAAAAATTCTATGTCCACCCTGCTCGAGGGGTAAGGTAAGGCCAAGGTGTAAACCCTATGATGAAGACCCCCAGATTGCCTTCGCGCCGCATATCAGCAGCGGTTTTTCCCCGTATTCTCGCTGCTGAAGATCGTTTCTCTGCTGTTGCACACTGTTTACCTGCAAACCAGTCGCGCTGTGGCCGTTCACAGAAAATTTCCGCAAACGGACCTTTCGAAGGCATGAGCCACCAACGATGACAAAGGCCAACCACTCAACATGTGGTACCCTACATGGTCCTCGCCGAGTGCGGCGTCGATTCTTCACGATGGGCTCGAGCTCCGTGTCCGACAAGCCTCGACAAATACCTGCCTCCCCCAATCCATCCTCTCTGCAGTCCCAAGTTGCGCAGTCAGTTGCATTGTATCCTTCGCCGATCACAACTACCCAGGTGCCACCTGCACCAACACCTCAGATCTCAGCTACCTGTGCACACAGCAGAATATTGCTGGGCTCACAATTGGAGAAGGGTCCGTACAGTGCGTCGTGGCCTCTTGTACTGGACAGGATCAGTCGGACGTGGATGTGTATAATATCTGTGATGGTATAGCAAACGCCCAACCGCGGACAGCTCGAACCATTACAGCTACGATCATCGGGAGCACGATCTCTGCGTCTTCCACCATGGACAACCTCCCAGCTACAATCGGCAATCCGACATCGACAGAGGAAGTCAGTACGATCGTGATGGCCACGGATAGTCCAACGTGGATAATAGCAACACCATCCGCGACATCGACGTCTGAAGCTGCTTCTTCTACTTCCGGCATGTCTCTGAGACCTACAGCAACATCTGGTGCCAGTGCTATGTCCAGTGCGGCCTCCTCTAGGGGAGGCCTCACAACCCCTCAAATAGCCGGAATAGCCGTCGGTGGGGCCGCTACGGTGGTGATCGTTGTTGGTCTGTTCATGCTTGCTTTATGGATGCGCCGACGGCGCCGCGAACGCCGTCGAAGTCAGAGGCGCTCGAGGGTGATAGAGCAGACACCTCCCCCGAACTATCAAAGCCCACCCAAGGAAGCTTCCCCAACATTCGCCAACATTGGCCCCTCGCTAGCAGTGCCCAATGCGAACGGTCGCTTCTACGGCGCGCAGCAGCCGATAGAAGAAAAGAGGAGAAGCTTCTGGCGAAAGAGCATTCGACCGGAAGACATCGGCGTCGCTGTTTCGCCAAAGATACCCGGTGAAAACTCTCCTGTGAGCGCATCATCTGAGCAGAGTTTCTCTCTCCTATTGCCCGCCGTGCCTGTTACAGCACTGCGACCTGCGCCACTCCATCTTGAGACTACGAAGGACCGCAGGAGATTTCCACAACGGCCTGTTAGTGAGGCCACGGATTTTGATGATGAACCACAGATCCGAGTACAAGAGCCTGAGCGGATTCTAGTTGACAACCAGCCCTTCATCCTAGAGAAACCTCCACTGGCTAAAAGACCACGAGGACCTCCACCAAATCTGAAACTGCCAGCGGTCCCTGAAAGCCCTTCTCGAAATGCGTCTCGTGCACGGATCCCTCTGACACCGACATACGACAACGGCAATATCCATTTCGTGTCTCCGCCACGTAGCATTCTATCTCCAATGGCGTCACAAGGACCTCTCCCCGTCGCCGAACGCAAGCTACCTTCATCATCAATCTACGCGAACAGGAACGTCTTGCGCAAGAACCCCCCTTCAAGACTACCCCTGCGAGGGGCCAGCGGTCCGCCTGTTGAACCTCTCACGCAGCCGCGGAGTGCTCCCCGTCCACCTCAGGCCACCCCAACGACGCAAAAGGGAGTGACAGCACGAAGCGAGATTTCTGAAATGCAGAGACAAAGCTCCATCAGCTCTGCATATACCGAGATTGAAGAAGACACGACGCCGGAAGAGCTGAACAGACAGCTTGGGCTGCGAGCCAACCCGCCCACACCTATCAACTCTACGAGTATGCAACGAGTAGTTCAGGGCCAAGAGAGCCCGATCAAGGATTTAAGATACCCTCAAATACCACGTTCAGCGGCCATATCGAGGCAAGCGGAAAGGCCTGCGCAACTCCGAGCAAGCCCCGGTCTAGCGTCGCCTCCAATGCCCCCCTCGAGGATGGTTCCAGCCGTCCGACCAAGAAGGGACGAGCTGGTGCGAGCCGAGGCCAGCTTCATGCAAACAGATACAACTTCTTCGGATGGATATTATTCCGACTCGACCATCGAGTTTCCAATCCCGCCCACTTCAAAGACTCGAACGTCGAGCCTATCTCAGCTGAGGAACAATCCCTCCAGCGGTAACAAGGGCATTTTGCCTCCGAAGACGCTCACTTTTCTCCACGGAGAGTCCTCCTCGGAGACGAAGACGGTGGAAGTGGCAGTACCGCAGCGATCGCCATCCACCAAAGCTCGACTGACGCCGAGTAAATCGAGCACCGGGGATTTGTACCTGACCGTTGAGATCTGAGGAGTCCGATTTGGGCAGGCAGTTGAATTTTTTCTAGCTGTGTATTCATACTTTGGACGAAATGATGGTGGCTTTGCACCCATACGATGTACTGTAACGTGGGAAGCCCAGACAGAGGTGGCTCAGATCAAATCGTCATGAGAAGAGATTGACAGAAGATAACAACATTGAATCTCGATTGCTCTTGTATTGAGCTGGCGAATGTAGTCTTCAGCCGGCATCGGTCAGGGGACGATGTAGGTGACCAGCTGGCAGCCTTGCCTAACCCCTGCCTCCCCTCATAGACCAGGATCATTCCCCAGCCAAGAAAATCACTCTCCTTAAACTTGACCTTCCCGCGCCATCTTCAAATCTATCCACAAACGTTCAAAACATCCAACACGGTCTTCTTCCTTTCGACGGACAGTTGCTGGGACGCATGCTTTGTTCGCATTCCACTTCTACGCTCCTGAGACCCGTGTGTCGGTCGAAGTCAAGCTATGCTAAAGGGAGCCTTGCATGGTCACCAATGGAAAACAGCAATTGACCTCCGCCGTCATGGCACGTTCGTCCTAAGACGGCATTTATTCAAAAGTGTGGCGCCGGGTGCCTCAGCTTCTGCAGAAAGCGAAGGGGTCGAGGTCCCGCAACGTGCAACACCTCCACGTGTTCCTTCACGTAGGCGATCGTCTGGACCAAATGCTTCTCTGGACTGGGGAGACAATACACCTCGGCCACCTCGACAACCTGGCAGCAGATCCATCCGCTACGATGATCGACGCGGAGGCGTCCGGGAAGGATTCACCTGGTTGACCAAGGATCCGGCCCTCGTGGTGAGTGCAACGTCCCTCCACAAGACGCATCTCGTCAACTCACGAGCCCACGTTGTTGACGGCTTTGTGCCTACAAGCTCTAATGCAACCTCAGGACCTAGAACTACTGCTATCGATCGTTCCAAAGTATCGTGGCAAAAGGGGATTGGTAAGGACGATCGTCGCATTGACGACGCCGTCTTTGGCTTCTTCACTTGAACCCGGAGACTTGCTTAAGGACCTTCTTCCAGCGCTGTATCATGGGCGGCGGTCCTTTTCCGGCCAAGACTCTGAAATGATCGTCAAGTGCGTTTACGGCGTGGTCGATGCACTTCCTGCACCTGACCCGGTCTCCCCAAGCATCGAACGGCCCTCGCCTGGTCTTACTGGAACGGAAGGGCTCGCAGTCTTTCTGAGTTCCGAATTAGGATTCCGCTATCTCTATGCTTCGGGGACAGCGCATGGCGACTCAGAGAAAGGCGCGGCCACGACACTCACGTTCGCTACCGCGTTCAGCCCAAGCGATCTTAACGCCGGCGAGGATCAACGCACCGTCACCTCGCGGCACGTAAGCTTACCCGTTGCCAACACTATTTTCCTGAATGGCCAACGGACTACATTATTCGAGGATAGCTGGAAGATCACGTTCCGCCGAACCAAGGAGGCAGCTATCAGCTATCTTTACCGAAAACCACTTGCCTCGTACCAGATAGACCTGGGTTGTGACTCAGATGCGATAGTGAAGGGAGGCTCCAGTCCGCTCCAACGGTTGACCGACCCTAGAAAGGTCCTTGGATCGATGGGCAACGTCTTGGCCCAGATCCAAGTCGGTACTGAAGCTGTCCCTGCTTCACAAGAGCTAGAAAAGGCGGTTCAAGCATTCATCGAACGCAATCCTACGAGCACCGCTCAGGGTCCACTGCTTGTCTACGCTCTTATACGCCCTGCAGGAATGCTGACACCTGACGAAAGCCGCAGAGATGGACAGACTTACCGTCCCCTGAGCGTCATGGAGGCGTTATGGCGAGGCGCAAAACTTTTCAAAGTATCAGGCGGTGGAGGAGGTTGGGGAAAGCGGCAAGGCCTCCTTTCCCTCGAAGCTGCTGTGAACTTTGAAGGCCGAGATGCCCAGTCGACGGCTGGATTTCCCGACCTCGACAGCGATCAAAGCATCGTGGAGGCCCTCGGATCGCGTGGTATAATTCCCCCGTCTTCCACCGTGGAATTCCTGGTGCACTCTCCGAGCCCAGCATCGGCAGAGACTCAAGGTCAGAAGCACGTATCTCGGCTTCCCGAGAGAAAAACCTCGACAGTGATGCTGGGTACGAGCGCAGACCCTGACACCCGAGATGACGTGGTGATGGATGCCGACAACAATGGAGGAGTTCAATTTGTGCCTTATCATTTCGGAATGATCTCGTACGGCGGCGCGGCTCTGAGCAGCACCAGTCACGTCCCTTTCTCACATCCACCGCTACTCAAGCGGACGGAGACACGCCTTGACGTGCCTAATTCATGCTTCATCCTTCGTGGCGCCAGGTATCACTATCGCAAACCCGATCGGAAGCTTCGAGGGCATAAAAAGGATTTGGAAGACACCCGCAAGCCGCAGTCTACCACCAAGGAGGTGTTCTGAGTCTGAATTGGTAGTCGGTTCGGGGAGAGCGGAAATGGAGCGAGCTGAGAACTGGGTGAACGAATGAATCGAGCAAGTTGCGGACGAGTCTGATCGAGATGGCAATCAGCAACCTGTACCAAGACAAAGATCGCTTCGACACCGAAACTGTGCGAACGGATGTCGTTGCTAAAAGGCAAGCTATGCCACCACTGTAGAGATGCCGAAACATTGATCGATTGACCCATCATGTTATCCATGGCTGATTCATGGCGCTCCTAAATGGGTCTGCATGGAGTGGCAGTATCTGGTGCAGGTCATGATCTTGTCTCAAGCACATCCACATCTAATTCCTGTATCACCTGCAGGACCACCCCGAGGGATTCCATGAAGCCATTGACGGCGACGCGAAGCATGCGGTTGGTGGTAGCACTATACTCGGTGCGCAGGATAGTCTTGGAGGAATCTTGCGCGCCACTTTTCTGCTCTTCAGCAACATCGCCGCTGGCCACCAAGCTGAAATTGCGCCGCACCAAAGGAGACAGCTCCGCGTCGACCTGCAAAGCGCGCATGGCGGTGGAAGCGAGGCGGGGGCTCAGAAGCGGGACATCAATCACTCTGGAAGGCTGGATCAGCGACGGCACATAGGTCAGTTTGGGGAGCCTGAACGCACAGTGAGCATGGGAAGTCGGACTGGGGAGCGCGAGTCACCATGTCGGCGGTGCATTTGACTCGTTGGGTCTAGGGACAAGGATGGCGGATGGCGACCAGGGTGGGACAAAGAAAGAGTGAAAATGTTTGGCGACTCGACGGCGTGGTTGCTGGGGAACGGTGTGTAAACATCGGCGACGTAGTGGCATCCCTGTTTCATGCTATTCCATTCCACATATTGCCAGCTGCACCTCGCATTTCTCGCACCACCACTCTATCCCCTCCAGTCAGTCGTCGCATCTTTAACCCCCCGTCGCCCTCTTCATCCTCTTAGAGATCTATGCTGCTTTGCTCCATCGTTGCGCGGCCTCGTCGCAGTGATATGCCGCAGAGCTAGACACATTCCAATCCCACCGCTTGTTGACAAGCACTCCTCTCGCCTTCAGCTCCCCCAGCTTCTGCGCCTCTATTTACCGAAGCCCCTTCTATCAACACGAGTCCAGCACTGCAGCAATAGCGCCCGACCTCCTTCCTGACCAGCGATGGCGCCTTTGTTGGGGCATCCCTCCAGCTACGGCCAGGTCATCGAGTACATCCAAGGTAAATAATACATTCGACTTGAAACAAAACATTGCCCCTCACTGCGATGGGCAAGACTGACATATTTTTTCACCCACCAGACCGACTGTACCTAGCATCGTACACCCACGCACCTGACGAGCATACTCCATTCCCATATCCTGCGCAACCCAAGCGATCGCCGCAGAAACGGTCGTCCAAGGCACAACCGTCGCCCACTCCTACAAAGCTACGGCCACCCCCAGTCTACTTCACCATCGACGACACCTTGCTCTACAATGCCTTCCACGCCGATTTCGGCCCCCTGCACATCGGCCACCTGTACAGATTTGCAGTGCAATTCCACGAGATCCTGGGCGACCCAGCGAATAATGACAAGGCGGTGGTGTTCTGGAGCAGGGCTGACGCAAGAAGCCGTGCCAATGCGGCGTGTTTGGTCGCATGCTACATGGTATTGATCCAAGCATGGCCTCCCCATCTGGCTCTTGCACCCATCGCACAGGCAGACCCTCCCTACATGCCATTCAGAGATGCTGGATACAGCCAGGCGGATTTCATTCTCAACATCCAAGACATCGTGTACGGCGTCTGGAAGGCCAAAGAGGAGAACCTGTGCCAGCTGAAAGAATTCAACCTGGAGGAGTATGCCCTTCTCAGCCACGGACCCGACGCACGTGCTAACTTTCCTCTTAGATATGAGCGATATGAACGAGTCGACCAGGGTGATTTCAACTGGGTGTCGCCTCAGTTTGTCGCGTTTGCATCGCCGCAGTCGGAGCCTACCACACCCATCCCGATCTCCTCTCCAGCATACGCGACCCTCCCGTCCTGCATCCCCGAGATCCAGCATGCCAGGATACCTGAACCGTTCAAGAACGTGCTGACCCACTTTGTCCAGCGCAATGTTGGCCTGGTCGTGCGACTCAACTCGGAGCTTTACTGCCCGACATACTTCACCGCCCTTGGCATCCAGCACATCGATATGATCTTTGAAGACGGAACCTGTCCTGCCTTGTCCATCGTCCGAAAATTCATCAAGCTTGCTCGTGACACGATTGCCAAGAAGAAGGGGATCGCCGTCCACTGCAAGGCCGGTCTTGGGAGAACCGGCTGCTTGATCGGTGCTTACTTGATCTATCGCCACGGCTTCACCGCGAACGAAGTCATTGCTTTCATGCGGTTCATGCGTCCCGGAATGGTGGTTGGTCCACAACAACATTGGCTTCACCTGAATCAAGGACAATTCCGCGAGTGGTACCTGGAAGATCAATGGAAGGCAAAGATGGAGCTTTCCAAGCCTTCGACGCCCCGGGGTATCTCGGCCAAGAACCCCATGCGGCTGTCGAGTGGTGCTCAGATGGCAACACCCGAACGATCCAGCGCCCCGAGGACTGCACTCGGTGAAATCGATGGCAATGATGTGGCAAATGCCTACCCGGATGAGAATCTGCCAGCCCCTACGCCTGGTCAGCCCCGGAAGTATGCTCGCATGGATCCTCGGCAACACCCATATTCTCGATCAACTTCTGGCGCCATGCATGTCAACGGTACCAAGTCTGAAAGTGAAGTCGTCACGGCGGAGACTCACCGACAGAGCACGAGCGGTCTTGACAGCGAAGAGGAGCTCATTCTCCAGAGAGCAGCATCACGGCGAAGCCAGAGCAAGAGCCCCGGTAGCAAGGGCAAAGCTAGGAGTGTGTCATATACTACCACCACTACAACAGTGACCAAGTCATTCGACATTGGCGATAGCGTGGGCATCTATGAAGACGATGGCGACGTCAATTTCAGGATGGAAGACACCAATGCCATCTGGGACGAGCTTGCACAGGAACAGGAGAATCTGAAGCTCAGCACCCGGAGTGAGAAGGCCGAAGCGACCCGGAAGACGCCGAGATCTGCCAGCGGGATGGGCGCCATGGGTGTGGCAAAGACCAGATCTGTCCGTGAGTCTCCTCGTCGCAGCGGTGGAGAAGACAAGATGAAGATTCGAAAGACCAGTGGTCGCGTTGGCAGTGCGAGTCATGGCCCGGTCAGCGTCAAGCGGTAGTGCTGCAAGACTCATCACCACCTGAGCGTGAGCATATCACTGTGAATAGGCTGCCCTGATGTGACGGTGGCCAAATTCCTCTCTGCATTGGAAGTAGCAATGATGGCGAACCAGCCGGCATCGGTGCACTCGGTCACGACGGAGTGGGATTCTGTACATGAACATGGATGGCATCTGGACTGGCTACACGTGCTGTGATTATGGAACCTATTTGTGCTGGACGTGAATCTCAACGATGAAGAAAATGGCTGTGTTTCGTCGGGCAGGACTCGCTGGAACGACTTGAATTCGATATGACATGGCAAGGCGCACAGAGGAGCAAATTGTTTTAAAGGAGATGTCACAGTCTTACTTGATGGGTTCGCAATGGCTATGCCAGGCAACGACGATGCCGAAAAGGTTCAATCTGTCTTTGGGTGGATGGTTGATATGAGACCCACGGTCTGTATGGGCCCTGCTTGTACCGAATACCGAATTTGATTGTGCTACAATGGGCATTCCTCGTGGTCGTGATCGAGTGATACAGTAATAGCGACAGGCCAGACGGCGGCGCGATTCTGGAAGTACAGTTATTCGTCCACCATTCGCTTTTGTTTTATTTCCACGACTAACCACTAACATGACCTTTCTCCTATACCATAACATAGTTAGCCACATGCCCGAGACTCTGGAGTATCTCATAGAAATATGCCTCTGAAACGATGCCCATGGAGTATCTCGTAGGTGCCCATAGAGTATCTCAGAATGATGCCCTTGACACGATAATTCCAAGTGACAAGCACTAGGGATACGTGAAGATTTTCAATGTTTGGCATGGAAAGATGAGTAATAACTGCTCGGAAGGACTTCTAGACAGGGGAATAGACGTCGAGCCCGGAGTCGGCGGCTTTATTTAGTTCGTTTAATATATTAGACTCGCTTGAAAGCTTTGGTATGAGATTTTATGGAAGGACCCTTGTTTGGCGGTCACGGATACAGGATAAACAGTGATAAGGCTACAAAGCATGCGATGGGGAAATGCCCGGGGCATGTTGCAACCTGGAAGACATATCCCCATGTTTGAAATCCCTGCTTGCCAACCAACGACCACCGAGGCGAGGCCAGACCCTCCTGTATCCCAGTCTTTATTATATCATCATGATCCTCAGCTCAGGTTTACGGCGGACAAAGTCTTGCCATTGAAGCTCTTGATCTGCTGGACACTCATCGCGCGCCTTCCACAAGCCGGTGGCCAGTGTTTCAACTCCTTTCCAGGCTGCGAACTCGGTCTTGAGCCAGAAGTAGTCGAGCCAGTCGCGGAAGCGCTTTCGGAGAGCGGGTTCTTGCGCTTCGACCGCCGTGATCGCCACGGGCCAGATGGTAGGTGAAAAGGCGAGTCGGCCGAAGGACAGAAGTGCTTCCAGGTGCTCGAGCGACCTCTCTACCAAGAGCTGCACCTCGGCGACCCGAGTCTTCCTGATTGTGCGTTTGAAGAAGATCAGCGACGCGTAGTAGAAGGAGTGCATCAGGTGATAGACCAGGGATCTCTGTGCCTCGGTCGCCGGCGGATGCGCAATCTGGGGCACCGCGAGGAACATCTCCATCTCCAGGATGTCAAGGCGATCCGCGGTACACGGGCGGCGGGAGCTCGGATGGGCGTCTCTCAACGGAGAGCCGGGCTGGATTTGCATTTTGTTGAGCGCGCTGATCCCCTTCAGTGTCGAGTAGGAGATTCCAAGATGATGGTCGAGGAAATACAGCTCCCGAGGGTGGTCGAAGTCGATCAGGGTCTCGGCGGCGGTCACGTCGCCGTCCAGGACGAGAGGTGACAGGCTTAGGATGGCCAGTCCCGCGAACATCTGGTATACAATGGAGGCGGGCTTGCTCTGCTGCCAGACGGCCTGGTCCACCCTCCGCACCCAATGACACGCTCCGTCGATGTGGTTCCGCCAGGACGGGTTCCCGACCGCAATGGTTTCGTTGATGATACACAAGGTCAGTGCCGCCAGCAACGGTACGTACTGATCCGGTTGTGTGGAAAGGAGATTCCGTCTGATGTGGAGGAGACCGAGGTGGTGGTGAGTGAGGGCGAGACTGGCAAACCTTTCTTTGTTCCCGCTGCTGTGTCTGCTCCGAGAAAGATGAAGTGCCGACGTCCTGCAGACCATGTGGAACACCGCCTTGGCCGCGCTCGTGGAGTCGACATGGGCCTGCGCACCTTCCAGCGCGATGGGCATGATCACTTCTCGCAAGGGATTGTGAAACCCAGGTACCGGCAGAAGCGCGTCGCACAGGGTGACGCTCCAGTACTCGAGGATCTGCCGCTGCAGTGACAGGTCCGGTAGCTGATCAATATGCCGTCCGATCGAGCCAATCGAGCCAGGCCCGCCATCGTTGCCACCGTCGGTTCTCCTGGACGCCAGATCAGGAGCAGCGCTCGCCGCCGAACAAGTCTCTTCGCTGTATGCATCGTTATCGGGTTGGCTGTATTCGCTAAGCACCATCGCAGAGGGGCCAGGAACACCATTCACATCCTCGCTCGGTCCTATTCCATGGCCAGAGCTGGTAGGGGGAACACCCCAGTTACCCGCCAAGTCAAAGCCGTCCGGCGATAAGCCAGGAAGACAGGCAATACTCCCTCCTTCTGACGCGCACGGCTCCATGGTGCGAGTGGCGTCCTCAATTCGTTGCGACCAGTCGATATCACGAGCGCATGAAGACGTGTCGTATCTGGCCTGCGTCGGCTGTGGCTGTGGCTGTGGCAGTTCGCGAACGCGCTCGGCATGCACGTCAGGCTCGTAGCCTGCCGTGCCACGGATAAAATCGACCGACGAGACTGCTTGCGGGTAGTCCTGAGTAGCAGTACCCTGTGGTGAAGCCCCGGTCCCATACATTGCGGCAGGATCTCCGTCCTGTGATAATTGCTGCTGCTGCTGCCGCCGCCGTCGGACACCATTCGAGTTGCCTGCGGCGCTTTGCGCGCTGCGCCCGAGCCGACCGGATTGCCATGTGAGTCTCACTTCGTAGCCCTGGCACTGGAGTTTGGCTTTTTTACAACGCAAGCACGTCGGCCTAAGCTCGTCACACTTCAAATGTCTCTCCCGACAAGTCCAGCACCCAGTGAAGGTCTTCCTGCGTCGTTTGGCCCCCGCATCAGCCATGAACTCCTCGGTGGGATGAGGCATTTCAGGTCGCCCGCCGCGTCGCGGGGGCTCGAACGGACCAAACCCGCAGCACGGAAAGGGAGAGACTACGAGCAAATGAAAGCGCTATGCCGATGATGTAGCGCTCGAAGAATGCCCTCAAGCCCCTTCAAAAGCATCAATCTAAGGGGGGGAGCCTCAAGAGCGTGATTCGGCTGTTGATTTGTTCGACGACGCGACTGCCGCCGCCACTCAAACGTATGCCGCTCGCACAGGATCTGAAGACGACCAGTCTCTTAAGAATATCTTGGAGGATTTTGTGGATATTCGTCCCAGAAAGCTATCGACACGGTCGCGTCTCCAATAGATAGGAGATGCAAAACGCTTGCAAGGTAATGACCGGGGTAACAAGGGCCATTCACCTCGGCTGTGGATAACAGGAGGGCTCGGCAACACAATCAAAGTGGGAATAGCTAGTAGTAGTAAGTATCAGACCAATCAATTGCCGGGGAATTCGATAAATGATATTCCATCTACGAGTACAGTAGTCCGTCCCTTATCGAAGTGTTGAACCTCGTCTGGCCGGTGTGCTCCGACCAATCGCGGAATTATTGATGGGCTCGCATGACCATCCTACGGTATGTACAAGCGAAATCTGTACGAAGATCAAGGAGATCTAAGCTGGTTGAACAAGAGGATCAAGCTGGACCAGTCCTGTTCTAAGGTCTCGTGGGCTGCGAAATTCAACCAGCCGTATTATCACAATGATCTATTATCCGCTTTGTTAGCCCACGCGATCCGACACAGAGCCGTTTTTTGGCTCCGGCTACATCTTTGATCCAATGACAGGAAAGAAGCCAGCTTGTCGAACTGCCTGTTCGGCTGTACCAGTCTTGGTGCCTGGCGAGAGTTGACAGCTTTTGTTCGTCTCCTGGGTGGAAGGCGGTACATCCAGCGCCGGGTTCTTGGTGAAGAAGTTGTTGGGTCTCAAGTGCACCCTCATCGTCTCCGTTGGCATGACGGGGAAATCTTCAATGCGTGGAACGTGGTTCAGCCCGAATTGGACCCAGACGACAATGTCCTCATCGACCACGGAGTCGAGGGCGCTCGCCCACGTGCGGACGCCAGTTCCTCCGCGAGACTGGTTGGTATACTGACCGGCAGCGAAGAGCTGGTTTGGCCGGTATTTGGTCACGTAGATGTTGTGGTCGGCGAATTCGGCGCGCTTGTGGTGGAAGGACTCCTGGTCGGCGAGCATCTTCTGGAAATCCGGCACCATGATCTTGTATCCGCTTTCTTTCTGGTTGACCGGATTCCTGGACGCCGCGTTTTTGATCTTGAACACCCGGTTCTTCTGGGTGTCTAGGTCATACCCCCCGGATCTCTCCACAACCGTCTCCTGCGTAAAGTATCCCGTCCCGTGCGGATTGAGGGTCGATCGCTCATAGGTATCGCTTCTTCATAGACCAACCTGTTCAGCACCCCGTCAAGCATCGGATCTATGCGTAGCGAGAATATGTGCTGATGGTGAGCAGCCAAGACCCCGGCGTGCACTACCGTACCCCATGGCACGTCCACGTTCTCGTGGACTGGCTGCGTCGATAATATCCCCGTTGCTCTCACCTCGTACGTGATGTCGCCGGCCTGTGTGAACATGAACGCGAGGATATACTCGTAGTTGGCCACGGTGAGAATAGACTGCAGCACAAGCTCACGGGCGCGTGTGACAACAGCATGTCCGGTTCGGTAATTCGTATGTTTCCAGCCGATGCCCGCGTCCTAAATATCCCCCCATCTGGGATCAGCACATGGTCTGCAATCAAAGAAGCTGTCAGAACTGGCGTCGACGGCCTACCTGTTCGTGAATGCAGACACAGTTCTTCTGCTCGAGGATGTCACCGCTGGGGTGGGCAAGAATGGACGAGAGGTAGAATATTGCACCCAGGCAATCGCAGCCAAGCTGCAAGTTATTGGCGGTATACCCGGCGCCAGCATCGCCCAAGTCGAAAGCCGCTTTTCTATGGTAGGGATGGCGTGGATCCGCATATGGGATGTTCATATCGGATAACGAAAGTCGATAGAACAATGCTCGGCCGTCGTATCGGACCTATCATCGTCGGTTAGATAGACTCCTCATCCATATCTGAAGGGTGAGATGCCCAGCAGAGCATGCACCCACATCATACAGCACCATGCCTTCACGGGCATTGAATCCGAGTCGAAATCGCCACTTCTGCCACGAGACGACGTGGCTACATTGGAAGTCCTCATTGACCGTGAAACTTGCTCCTTCTGGTTGGACGACATTTAACGGCTTCAGATCTTGCCGCACGGCCTGATATTTTGGTAGATATTCGCTCGGTGGGGGGATTTTGTACGTCTTGTCCATCGATACCGTGTTGTCTGCACCCATTGGCAGTGTGTCGATGCGTGTTACGCGACCTTGTTCGACATCTACGACTGGACAAAGGGGCAAAGGCATGGCATAATGGTTGCAGTCTGGTTCGGCTGCATTGTTCGGATCTCGCAGGAACGAGAAGCACTGGTACTGCCTACGTTCATCATCGATGCCATCGGATCCTGTATGAAACGTTCCAAGTGAGATGGGATGTCTCGTTCCGCCAGGGGTTCATCTCTCACCATATATCCATGGCTCACAGACCACGAGAGACATATCGGTGATGCCGAGCTCCTGTAACGCAGAGCGAAAGCCTGGATCCGAGTGCGCAATCTTCTCGATCAGCGCAACCTCCTCGGAATCGGCTGGTCCATGCAGGAGCCTGTCAAGTCTTCGGTCATAGACAATGGAATCAGTGGTGAGGTTGATGACAGCCTCATGGAGAATTTCCTAGCATCGCTTCAGTCGAGGCTAATTCTCTGGGTGAGGGCTGCCCACGTCATTTTTCTTATAATATGCAAGGAAGCTGTGCCTTTCGAGGACTGGTCTGGTTGCGTCGCCCGCGTGTTCGGCTCTCAGATATTCCAGGGACCGTTCTTTGTCGGGTTCCTGAAGCGTAATGGCCTTGAATCTAAGTTCGCCATCGGGGTGGCTCTCACGCATGAGCCGGCTTGATAGTCTGATCTCCTCCGGTGTAATTTGTGAGAAAGGGTGCAACATGACGGTCAATTCGAACACGTCTCTCGGAAGATTTAGAAGAGGTTTCGCTTGAGAAGAGGATTTTCCAATGATGTGATGTCGGTGGATGGACTCTAATACTTATGCCAGTTGCATCGATAACGCCTAATTCCAATTGAGAACAAACCACCTTTCGACGTTACTCTCAACCGATAGCGAAGACGAAATTATTGATCTAGCGTCTATTCTTCTTTGCCCGAAGACAGAAACATCAAAATGGAGGTAAGGATTCCATAAGACTGGAGTATCCCTGATTTCGCATTTCGGAAGTATCCTACCACGTTACAAAAGCTTCCACTAGTTGTAGCAGGACATTTCCACAATGGTCATGGCAAAGGGGTTAAAAATGGACCCTGCAGACTCGGAAGGCGAATCTAGGGGGGGCGTCCAATCGCTCATGCGTCAATCAGCCTCTACGCCGCGGATCGGTGGGGGAAACACGGGCATTGACAATATAGGAGGGACGCCATGAGCCTGGCTCCAGCCTGGCTCCTCCAAGAGCTAACTTCGGGGTGATTTCGACGCCTTGCTGAAACTGGAATGTGACCACGACATCGCTCTTCGACTGGCGATTATCGAAGCCTTCAAAGCTTTCCCTTATACGGAAGGTTTCCACGACCTGGACGCTCCCATGTCGAAGAATATCAATCGTGCGCCAGTCCAAACTTACTTACGGCTCTGACCAATGCCCGCTTTACCATATCAGACGATACCATCGTCGATAGGGACATATCAAGTCGTTATCTTGCGTGGACCAGAGGCTGGTTAGCCAAGTACAGAGTAGAAGCGACACAACGGACAGCGAGAGTTTGAAACACCTCACCGGCTTCGGAAGCATACAATAGAGGCGACTCCCAGACGGCACAAGAATGCACGAGCCTGGACAGTGAGGGAGCTATGCGCTCTCAGTGCTTTCGGATTCCAAATCTTATGACTACGAGTACATGTCGCCTCTTGCTCTTGGACGTTGTTGTGTCAAAGACTCCCTAAGACTCGTATCTTACTCCTTCCCGAGCGTGTGGTGGGATAGCGCCTGTCTTGGATTGGAACCTATGATATGCAGCCGCCAGTCGATTGGCATCTTAGTTGAACAGGTCAATTTCATTTCATTGCGAATATCCTGCCCAGATGAAGTCGAGGCTAGGCATGTTCCCGTGACCAAAACGTTGAATGTACTCGGAGGCATGCATTTGTGTCTTTCGTGTACCCTGAAATGCTCGACCTTTTCAAGCAAGCCCAATCACGTCGGCAATCTCCCGATAATCAGACTGCCAGAGTCCGGGACTGTCTTTGGGGAACTGGGAACGGAAGGCGATCATCTTTTGCGCGCGAGGACTGAGTTGCCTCACTACCTCCTTGTCAACTATGAAGGGATATGCCTCTTCAGGTGTGAGATAGGAACACTGCACACTGAATGCTATCACCCTCCTTTTGAAGTCGTCGGTCATATTCGCACCACCTCCATGGACGACTTTCCCGCTGATGAAACACACATCTCCCGCCTGCATCTCTGCCGGGATGGTATCCTCTGGAGATCCATGTTGCGAGAAGTCTGGCCACAGATGGCTTCCCGGGATCACTCGGGTCGCCCCGTTTTCTTCGGTGCAGTCTGTCAGTGCGAACAGGAAGTTGACCGTTGCTTCTGGGAATCCTGGCCCGACAAGAGTGAAGATCGGGTATTGCATCTGGTCGCGATGTAGATACTGGGCTTTGTTGCCGGGCCCGATTTCGATCAGCTGGGCCGTGTTCAGCCAGTAAGTTCCAGAATCCTTGAGGAAGACCTTCTCACAAATGTCGTGCACCAATGTATTGTCGAGGACCGATTCGCGGAATGTTTTGCTCAGACTGACGAGATTCGTGAGGCGCTTGGTGTTGCTGCCGTGAAACTCTTTCGTCCACTCGTCCGAGTGCTTGGATCCTGCGTCCAGTCGATCCAATGCTGGTTGCACCTCCTGGTTGATCATTTTTACTTGGTCAGGACTGAGCATTCCGGTGATGATGACGCCGCCATCCTGTCGCATGGCCGACAATATGGCGTCGCAACCTGCGGATGCTGGAATCCTCTTGATGGATGGAGTTTCTGTAGGACTCGACATTATGGCTTGCTGTTCGTCCTTTCACTGAGGTTCTTGAGGGTTGTTGCCTGCCGAAGTGTTTGGCCCAGCGCCCAAGATCGTGGATTCATTCTATAATGAAGTGCTCCCTTGTTATCGACTATCTCTTTAGTTGACGAAGCGATAAGCACCTTGGCTAGCTGATTTCTGGTCCTGGCAGGAAATGTTTACCATCTCCTCTTTAGGAAGGACTCGCCGAGTTGTAGGATAGTGGAGTCGCCTTGGAAAGTCTTAATGCATCTGTCGCCGGCGGCCTGTGCACCAACTGGCAACCTCTGATGGTCGAGCCAGTCCATGGTCGAGCAGCTGTGGCTAATAATCAAGCAGCTCACTCCTTTGATCCAATGCCGCGAGCAGACGAATGTTGCAAGCCACAAGACACTATTGGGACGGGATAGGCTGTTGATCGAAAAACCATGATAAACAAGCCGCGCTCTCTTATCTACAATATCCTCGATATCTTGGATGTCAATACGCTCGGCGAGGAGTTTCCTGCACGTACTTTAACTCAACGAACGCCCGACCTTCTCAAACACGACGTGTTCAAGTCGGCGAGGTGTCTTTGCTCTGCCTTTGGGATCTCTGTTGGCCATGGCAACTTTCAGCACCCCGAACGACATCGAACAGGCGTTAAAAACGCCCGACGAGAGTAAGCCTAGCCATGAATTGACCAAAATAACAACGACAGAGCACGGCATGCTCCAAACAACAGCAGAAGAACTCAGTGCGGCGAAGAGAGCCCACTTCAACCTCTGGAGTGCCCTTGGCATGAACTATTCCATCGTCGGAACCCCTACGGCAATCGGCGTCTATCTGGCATTCAGCATTGGAGTCGGCGGTAGTCCGGTCTACGTGTTCGGATACCTCGTGGCAACAATCTTCCAGATCATCGTGTGCCTCTCGTTGGCAGAGATAGCAGCTGCATTTCCTCACCCAACAGGTGCGACTCATTATTTGCACAGTTGAACAAAGCTGACGACCTCGCAGGCCAGGTCCACTGGACATCTGTCCTGGCGCCTCAGCGCTTTGCAAGGTCGCTATCGTACTGGTCCGGCAGCTTTGCAGCTGCGGCGTGGTTCTTCTGGACGTTGGGGACCTACCTCCTTGCGTCTCAACTACTGTTCGCCACAATTGCAGTCGGGCTACCCAACTATGACCCCCAACCGTATCAGGTCTATCTCGGAATCGTTGGTGCAGCCGTGGTGGCGGTCCTGATGAACATCCCGTTCTTCAGGTTCTACTCGCTGTTGCTCCGCACAATGGCTTTCGTGATTAATGCCCTTACGATCATGGTCCTTGTTGTCCTGTTGGTCCGAGCGTCACCGAAGCAGTCTGCGAAAACTGTCTTCGTCGATTTATTCAACGGGACTGGCTGGTCGTCCGATGGACTGGTCTTCCTGCTGGGCCTTCTGCCAGGACTGACAGCCTCGAACGGCTTCGACGCAACGACGCACATCACCGAGGAAGTACCAGATCCGGCCAAGCAGGTGCCGCAGGTCATGCTGGGAACGACACTCATTGCTGGACTATCGGGGTTCCCAATGACCATTCTCTTCTCTTTCTGCGTCGTCAACGAAGAGAACCTTCTCACTCCAGTAGGAGGGCAGCCACTCGCTCAGTTGTTCTTGGACTCTACCGCGTCGAGATCCATTGCAATCTTCCTTCTCAGCTTCTATCTATTCCAATTCTTTGTCGGCGGCGGCGCTCTGACGACAACCTTCAGTCGTGTGCTCTGGAGTCTTGCTACAGAACGTCACCTGGTCTTGTCCAAATGGCTCTCCAACGCGGCTAATGCGCATCAGCTTCCGCGAAACGCCATCTGGTTCGCGGCTGTGGTGTCATGTCTGGTCGGCCTCCTGTACCTGGGCCCCACCACGGCACTGAATGCGATCCTTGGGGGGGCAGTCGTGTGCTTCTTTCTCAGCTACATGATACCACTCGCGTTTCTCTTGCTTGACCGAAGCAACCTCGAGAACCGGCCTCACTATCTGAACCTGGCAAAGCTGGGCGTTGTCGTGAATTGGACCGCCATGGCCTGGATGATGTTCATGTCGGTCATCCTCCTGTTCCCTCAATATCTTCCAGTCACGGCAGCGAATATGAACTACACCATAGCCGTTGTGGCAGGCGTGATGGTGGTGTTCGGTCTCAATTGGCTGTTCTACGCCGGAAAGCGATATCGAACATCAAGAGACGAGGTTACACTCGATTAAAGCCACTGGGCGAATGGGTGGCGTGAGCGTTGTCCTGGAAAGGAGGGACGAGCCCGTGGCAGGAGCACGTTAAATAGCAGCAAGATCATGTAGTTGTGTCGAACTTCGAGCCAGATGCGTGTCTGGTGCCCGACTGCATCCTGTAATGTATCTATTTTCCAAACAGGTCGTAATCATCAATAGCGAGCTCCAGGTCGAGCAAACCCTGGGATATCTATAAACCACAGCCTCAATTGAAAAGAGTCCACCTGATATAGTCACCGCTACTACTCGATACAGGGCGTATAAGTGTCGTCGGCTATATGTTTTTGCTTGGATGAGGCCTCGACAGCACACAAAAAACCGGTCAAACCCATGAAAATAACTAGAATAGAGCCATATTTCAATCCAGATCTATATAGCAGGCATCACATTAGTGGAGCGTCACACGAATAGCCAACCTCCATTGGCATTCACTACACTTCCGGTCGACCAGCGACTCCCTTCCTCGGCCAGGAAGGCCACAATCTGCGCAATGTCATCGACTTCGGCGATGCGAGGAGCGGCGGGAGTTTCGCGAATCTGAGTTTGTGCCTGATCCAGCACAGCCTGCTCCGTGTCTCTCAGCCACATGTCGGTGGCTATCGGGCCAGGATTGACGCAGTTCACCGTGGCATTGTATTTGTGGCCGAGCTCTCTGGCCCAGACCCTGCTGATCCCCTCGAGGGCCGCCTTTGATGCCGCGTACGCCGACATATACGCCGGACCTTCTCTCGCCGCCGTGCTCGAGACATTCACAATGCGAGGCGCGGGCCCCAAGTGCGGCAATGCCGCTTGAAGAAGAAACGTCGGCATCCTCAAATTGGTGTCGAAGATCTTGTCCCAGAGCGCGTGCGTGAGGTCTTGAAGCAATGCATCGTCACCGGCGCCGGCGTTGTTGACAATGATATCAATCCGTCCCCATTTACTTACTGTCGCGGCAACGATTCGGGCGGGCGCCTCTCGGTCGGTGCCACGAGCGTGCACTATCAGTGCTTCGCCACCCAACGACTCGATCTTCCGGGCGACTGCCTCAGCCGCAGACCTGTCTGAGTTGTACGTGACGACAACACTGGCCCCTCGTTTTGCAAGCTCGATAGCGATGCCAGCACCCAGGCCGCGAGAACTGCCCGTGACGATGGCGATTTTGCCCACCAATGACAGCGTCATCATGAAAGTTTGTATCTTCAATGTTGACGACAAACGTCTCTCCAGATCTAATAGGTCCCAGGAAGGAACACGACCCGACCCTGCTTCGCGGGAAACGACGACTTGGAGGTATAATCAAGCAGGAATATGATGGGTTAAGCTCGAGTGTCTTGAAGTTCGCTCTGGCGCAGAGTCCTCGCATATGACCTTGCGAGATCAATAATGTACCTACAGTAGTACCACCCCATCCGGGCTGGTCAATTTAGTTCTGTCAACTAACAGGCCGAACTTGCGTACAGCATTGGCTGCGGGGCCTTCACCACGTCGTGGTGACTTTCCTGAATTGGTCTAGTCAGTGCTGGCAAGGCTGCTGGGCCGCACCCCAATCTCAGAGCTGCTGTACAGTACGACGGTTTATATCTGTATCTCGTACTGATAGCGGTCAGAGCAATGCTATCAGAATACATGCCGCGGAGAGAATGTCACATAGGACGGTGCACTTGGGTATCTGTGATGGAACTGAGTTTAGACACCCTCTAACGCAAGAGCGTGCGTGCCTTTTGCCAGCACAAACTTGGCCTGGATTCGGATGATTGTCAGACCGTTCTAGAAGGCACTGTATCAGCTGGATGGCTCCCTAGGGTCTGGTTATCAAACCTATAGGATGCGCTAACTTCTGACACTTTTCCTTCCCTGATGCTTCTTGTGTCCCATGAGCGGGCATGGAGTAATATACTCGCAGGTCAACCGTACCGCTGTTAGAGGATAAAGTGTTGCTCAGTCCAGACCTTGCTCTACTTGCTGCTTCGTACAATTTTGGGTCAGGTTGCCGGGGTTCTATAGCCAGGTTCGCGAGAGGGGAGACTGACAGGTTCGTAAGGGGCCAAAAGAGTGGGAGCGTATGCTAAGATGGAGATATCGCACCGGGTCCAAAACGTCCTTTCGACCTCGCTGCTTTCCGTCACCACATGTCCTACGATTAAAAGGGATCGTCACGAATACCTCAGCAAACGTCCTTTCAGTCTCCTGAGCCAACCAGCCCCCCTGACTCCGGTAGGTGCAGGTGAGATTGCCCTCCGATAGCACGAGCTTGGTGGTTGAAACACAGGGCGACGTAATCCTAGCCTTGAAAGGCAGCGTGAGCTGCGAGCAGTATTTCATCGGATCGTGGTCCGCTTCCATTCAATCGCTGGTATTCTTATCCACTGTCCCTGTCATTGAATGAACCTGGCTCCTGCAACTGCCGGATCAGGAAGTGAAGTCAATAGCTAGAAACCGGTGGTTAATGATTCTGGCATCTGTACCCCTATACCATCCCCCTTTTTCGATGCTGTAGGGCGGAACGTATGCGGACACACCTCTTGGCCGTGCTCGAAACGCGATGGCGGAGTGATTTTGAAAGATCTCGTGTCGGTGGTCCTGGAGCTCCAATCCATCGAGACCGAACTGCTGCCCCGAAAGGGGATTAAGCGGAAAGATCCAGGCTCCCGTAGAGAGTAAGCGACTTATCCAAGATACCCAGATGATAAAGCTTCTTTTCGTCGCCTATATTAGCTTGAACGTTTCTGTTCGAACACTCCCGCCGCTGAGGGCTTCTCCGTGCATGATCCCATGGACATAAGCTTCACCTATCACCTGAGCTGTCTCTCCATCCTCGCTCCTCCTCAAACAGAACGGCACAACGCCTCCATACAAGATTGCGATGATATCGCCCTCGTGCGCACTTGGGGAGACAAGGCTGAAATAACCTCGTTCGGTGAGGCAGACTTTAGCAGGTCGGAATCTTTCCGAAAACTCCATGGCAGTGAAGAGGAACAGCCACAGTTTTTCACGCAGATGGGAAAGTTTTTCGGTGACCTCCGACGGCGACAGGCCTGCAGTGAAACTTTCCTCGACCTCTTGCCCGCCATTTTTCAAGTCCAGATATTTGGTCAGCGCGGCGAAGGATTCCTGGAAATCCTTGGCCACCCAGTCGCCCCAAGGTACGCTGGCCGCTGCTCCAATCGGTAGCCGCCGTTTGAGGTCGTCGAACGACCCGCCGGGGGCGACGGCTACGTTGAGCTCGATGAATCCAAACATGTCAGCCATGTATTCGAGCGCATCCGACACCTCTGACGTGCATCGGCTGAATTTCGCAATCCTGTCGACCTCACAGCCAGTGACGATAAGGATCCTGTCGTCCCCGAGACTAACCTCCGCGGGGTCTCTAGCCACACCGGAAGCACAGAATGGCGGCTCTGAATGCCATTGTGATATTGTTTTCGGATAGGGACTGGCAATCCAATTTGGTATCCACGAAGGGAATGCCGGTCGGTGCGAGAGACGAGCACGATAGAGGAGTTCAAACGTCTGCTTCCGTTGCACAAACCCCGACGCATACCGCCAGACAATGGTGTCCAACCCCGAGGTATAGTCTGGTGTGAACGCTGGGCTGTCGCCATCCGAGGCTATGTTAAGTAAGGTGAACAACCGGTCGCATTCCAGGGTTGATTTGCAATGCTGGAAGAGCTCGAGCAGCTCGAGCAAGGTATACCTGTGCTGGAAAGATCGGGACCTCTGCCGTGTGTCCCCGAGGCTGAGAATGGCTGTCATGTTTCGGACTAGAGGAATGTCCAGGGCTTCCACCGACCTTTCCGCGTGGTCTTGACAATTCTTTACAGCACCATACAAATCCTCCCAATCTATCGTTTGGGATCCACACACGACCACAAGCTCTCTCGCCAGAATGATCTCCTGGATGATCCAAGATCGCACGAACCAGGGTCGCTTGAAAAGTTCGCTCATGGCCTTCCACACTCGGGTACTCAAAGCCGCGAAGGTCTGCTCAGTCGCCTGCGCTTTGACCCGGTGCAGACCCTCGATGGCAACATCGCTTTCATCCTCCTGTTCTCCCACCCACCCGAACACCCGCTCCGCCTGCCCGAATATCTGCGGTAGGAGTCCAATCTGGTGAATCTTTTCCGCGTCGTTCTGCTGGTGGATACAAATAGCGTCCGCCCAGACGGTGACGCTTTTCTCCGGCCCCCTCAACCGTTTCAACGCAGCGCACAACGACGCGGGGATCGGTATGTCGCCTTCCTCAGAGTGTATGCGATACGGTTTCAGAGCTGGGCCCCACGTGTACGAGACAGCGACGTAAACCTCCCGGGCGCCCAACGTGGTGTGGTACAGACGCCCTCGCAACTTACCTTGACCGAGGTCCGGATATATCTCGAGCAGGCGAATATGCTGCTCTGTTTCAAGTTCCTTATATGTATAGCCATCCATGCGTTCGCTCATCGGAACCGTGAACGAAACTTCCGACGGATGATCAGCCATCAGAACACAGCAATAATGGTCACCTTCCACGCCAAATTTTTTCATGCTCCCAGAAGAGAATAAACGCCACGGATTTACGAATAGGCGCAATTCTGGCTGGCGATATATGTCGATGACCCTGATCAGAACACAGACGTCTGTTCGGTTGGGCCTGCTGTTCGAAATCTCCCTGGCCTACGTTTCCGTATCAACATACCTCGTCAGTAGCCCACTCGCGACGAGCAATCGTGGTCAGGGACTTTGCTCACCATATCAAGATTCTTCTGGTGGATCTTGAAAGAAGCGTCGGACCCTCCTGCGGTAGTCGAGACGTCGAGATGGTAGGTGATCGAGGACTCTATCCAGTCCTTCGCCTCGATATAGCCATGCTGAATGAGAAATGTCGTGAATCCTGAACATTTTGGAAGAGTGAAGGTGGTTTCTGCATCTACTTGACTTTCGTACCGACCATGGCCCTCACGAACTCGAGCATTGCTGGTCCAGTGTATTTCAGGTTGGTAATATCCCTGGAGGATTCTCTCGAGGATGTTCGAGATCTGTCAACCTGGTGGTCAGCAAGGTCAGCCACTTTGTCCTGACTTCCAAACTCACCAACAGTTCTCCAGCGAAAGCTTCGTCCACCT
Organism: Phialophora verrucosa; assembly: GCA_002099365.1. Classification (NCBI taxonomy): domain Eukaryota; kingdom Fungi; phylum Ascomycota; class Eurotiomycetes; order Chaetothyriales; family Herpotrichiellaceae; genus Phialophora; species Phialophora verrucosa. The sequence continues at coordinate 2,127,843 of MSED01000014.1, read as the reverse complement.
CAGCCCTGGTCGGTAACGACACGAAAACAGTGGTGGTTCGACCACCGTTGGCCTCATGGATATGCACGCGGCCAGGTATTGTTTTAATGTTCCTGTGGAGACTATAGCGCTCGAGATCCACAACGCCAGCCTCGTGCTCGTTCGACAAGTAAAGCACATCAGCACGATCCTTGCGAATCACGCGGCGCGACACATTTCTTGTAAATTCGCGCCATGACCGATCTGGAAGTCCAGGGTCGACAATCAAAGGCGCAGCCGCGGTGCTAGGAGTGGTGCTGCTAGGAGTGGCGGCATTAGATGTGGACACACCGGGTTCAATGAGCAGAGGTTTGTGAGCATGAGGCGTCACCTCCGTCACGTGGCGATACAGTGACGAGATTGTAGATGCATCAAAACCGCTCTGATAAGTTGTCTCCTCTCTGGGAAGGTCGAACTGCACGAACTGCAAGCGCCTTGACGGTAGATTGTCGGTGGGTGGCTGAGACGGTGGCGTCGGATTCTCAATTTTATCAGTTCCGTCTGATGGTGCACCAAGATTGTCCATAAGGATCTTCTTGGTATCACCCTCCCCGTCGCCTTGGGATCGTAACGGGCCATCGGGTTCGGCCGTTCCGGTGCTGACCGGGTCCTCTCCCTCTGCGGATATCTCTCCTGGGCTGGTATTGTCGTGTGAATATGGCGGCTGAGACGGTTTTGCTTCCTCCGTCGATGACATTTTGGGAGTTCTAGGTGGTGTGAATGCCTCGGTCTTCTGAGCATATTTTCGGTAGGTCAGCTCATCTTGGACGTATTGTATGTTCGGGTGAGTTACTATTAGGAGCACCAGTCGCTTCTCATCAGGATCGGTAATGCCACAAAAGGTTGAGAGATGCTCCTCCAGCTCCAGTGGAAGTTCGCAGGAGGATATGTATTTGTTAACCACGTAGACCTGCAGCAGGCCTTCCGTTTCCTGAATGGCACACGGAATGTCGAGCCGACGACTGGTGTAAAAAAGAACGTGCCACTCGCGGGATATTCTTTCAGCCTGGTAGAGCTCGATAGTCTCTAGACGCTCCAAGATCTTTTCTTGGCGGTGTGTTCTGTCATGTAGCAACCTAAAGTTCTCTATGATTAGCATTTGCTCTTCAGCCGAGTCTAGCAAGGAAGATGAATCAACAGTCAACTTACTGGCCCAGCAACTTAATCCTCTGATGGAACCACCTGTTGTTCAGAGACACCTTCTGCGACCCGAGAACGTCCAGCGACTTCTTAGCCACCTTCGACAGTCTTTTTTCATCAAGACTGAGTGCCTCCGCTATACGAGGCATGGTCAAAAAGTCAGCGTAGTCGAAAGCGAGTAGCGGAAGTTGATCGGGCGCGCTCTTTTGAAACTGTTTCTCGTCGGCAATCCACCACCATGAACCCAACCATCCCTGTAGGGACAGAGAGCTTGATGATCCCTTTTTTTCTTTGATTGGGAAGATACGGATACTCAACCCAATCCCCGGAACCTGCTTTTCGTTGCTTTTCTCCAGATGCTTTTCTGCTTCTCGGAAAAGGTCCAAAATCAGATCCAGCTCGACGGCTTGACAAAACTCCACCTCCTTCAGCAGGAGTGTTGGGTCGACATCCTGCTTCACGCCTATATCACGGAACAGAGCCTTGTACTCTTGATAGTAATCCACGAGCCTTGCTGTCCTTGGAAGACACTTGGGGCCCTCCCAGACACATTCATCGATCTTGAGCCAAGGCGTGTTACGTTTTGAGTCTCCAACCGGAACATAGATCAACGATGACTCTTCAAATGATTGCCTGTGTAATTGTCAGAGTAGTGTGATAGAGTTTTGTGACTGACCTTGTATCCTACTGGACGTCTTTTCTGTTTTCTTTGCATTGTGCTTGGATCTTTCCGTACAAGACTTGCATCTGCGAAACGAGCGGTCGTTTGTCGTCCGATGCTAATGCTTTCAAGCATCGGATGTAGAACTCGACGTCAGCATTCAACAAAACGCCTAGGCTTTTCAGGAAATTCCAGCCAGTGTCGTCCTCGTTGTCCACCTTTAACTTTGGTATCGGGACAGACACGTCGCCCGGAAAGCCCACCGGAAACAGAAAAGTTGTGTTCAGGTGAGCAGGCTCGTGGTCGTGGCAGTCGACCTTCTTTGAACCTAATCGATCCCGCACAGTCTGCGACCGTGCTACCTCACTATTCAGCCATGTCGAATAAACATCTAAGTTCTGTTTCAACAGCAGAAGCCATCTGGACGAAGGTAAGATTCCAGTGACACGATCAAAGTCGCCAGAAAGTTCGAGCGTATTGCCACTCTTTTCCTCAGTCAACCTCGGGACAAGCCATATCCCGAATTGGCGGAATAGCCAAAGGTTCCACGCATATCCGTGACGACTTCCTGTGGTCGAATATTGCCTCTGTGCCAGGGTCACTCTCTGTCCGGCTTGAGAGAAGATGGCAGCAGCAGAATCTGGTAGATCAGACTCAAGATAAGCTTTGGATCCACGGATGGTGTTTCCCTCCGTTGTCACAACCCATATATCCTTTTTATTTTTGTTTTCCCATTTGGTGTCATGCAAGAAATGGAGCTGGGAAACCAAATTGGAGATTGAGCTTGATCCAACAGATTTTTGATCCCCTTGGTTCTTCATGATAGCCTTCCAAACAATATCAATCTCATAATCTCGAGCTCCAATATGTCGAAATAGGGTCTTCCGGTCAATGTCCTCGTCTCCATCTGTGACATCACCGTGCACCTCGAAAACATTGATTCCAGGAGGGATTTCAGGGAGTTTTCTTTTCGAAGGGAAAAGAACGACACCATGGCTAGATGCTACCCATACAGGATCCTTCCCCAGGGCAACATTTCTTGAAGGGATGATCGCCAGGGTCCGCAAGATAGAAATGCATTTCTCACGGTCTTCGTGTTGTTCGATTGCTTTAGCAAGCTGTCGGTGCCATTGTAAAGGCCGGTTGACGATGCCATTCTCAGATCCACTGCCTTTGTCGATGAGCATCGCAAGGTCGTTGAGGAATTCTTCGAGAGATAGGTCAGCGACTCCAAGGCGTCTAAGTATCTCACGATCGGTGTCAGAATACTCTCGCGAGAGGTAGTGTCCCTCCGTGGGCCCACATAAGGTGAAAGGCATCTTGCCCTCGAATCTGAAGCGAAGAGGGACATAGCGTAGGTCGGACGGCTTGGCTAATTGATTGCTCTCCGATACCAGAAGAGGCTGCTCCCGGACCTGGGACCATATTTCCAGTCTTGCCTTTGCGAAAGGGTCACCCTGCTGGTCTTCGGGAGGCAAAAACCTGAACCATGAATATCGGAGGTCTCTTTTCCCGACGTGCGCAATTGCTAGAGTAAATGCATCAGGGATCTGGGAAAGGATCTTGTCATTCCAGTCACATTTCTCCCTAATTGCATCTCGACTTGCATTCAGGACAAAATCCGCCTGGAGAAGGAACTGACATCTTGTTGAGCCCTGGAACCGAACGGGAGGTGGGGTATTATCCTATGGCGTGACTTACCTTGAATCCGAAATTGTTCACCGGCAGGAATGAATAGACGTACTGTGTGCGTAACATATCTGGATCGTTCGTATCGATTGGAAATGCAATTTTGATTTCAGAACTGTTTTGGCTGGGTCGATTCTTATCCACTGGCATTGCGTGTAGCCTGTAGCTTCTGACGATGAAAAGTCTCGTTGGATTGCCAGGAGAACGGAGCTTCGTCACATAGTGACATTGAGTGTCTGGATCTGAGTCCTCCCGGATAATAGTGGTCTTCTTCCCTTTATACTGGCCGCTCTCGATGGTGAGTGTAATTTGTCGCAAGGACTTTAAGAAAAGCAACACTTTCTGGGAGTAAGAGCGTAAATCCTTCACAATGCTGTCAATTTCCGCTCTGGCTTCGGAAGTCAATCGAAAGACCATCGTGGTACCATGTTGACCAGGTATCACCCCTTGAAGCTCAGAAGTAGGCAAAGGCTGCCAGGTCGGCGCCAGCATACCCAGTCGCTTATCCTTTTCGAACTTGAAGGCGTATGGATTGGACACGATCCAGACGATGTCGGCCACCGTGAACACTGACTTGAAGCCGATACCTTTTTCACCCGTGGAATTCGCGTCCTGGCGCTTGGAGCTGGCACCGGTGTCGCATATGGCTTCCACGTTCTCTCGCGTGAACCCTCTTTCATTACAGTAAGTGCGGATTTCTTGCTCTCCAACGGTGATGGCGAAACTGGGAGTTAGACGCTCGTCGGAATCGGAAGGTTGGCCATCTTCTGAACCGGGTCCATTGTCTTCCAAGCTGAATTTGCAGTCGTCTGCATTCTGAATTAGTTCGAGGAAGAAACGAGCGTACGACCCGTACAGGTCTTGCGAGATACTACCTCTGAGATTAGCTAGTTGCACCGATGTGAAGGAAAAGCATCTGATGCTCGACGTACACGCCTAGCGCACGTTGATTTATAGCAATCACATTATCAAGAGCCTCACTTGGGGGTTGGTCCACGCCCAGCTTTTTCCTGATATCCAGGATATGCTGCCTGGCGATAGCTGTTTCTATGTCGCTCTGGTTCCTTTTTGATTCGCCAAATGCCCTTCCGTTTGCGCCAGAAGGTGATGATTGCCTGTTGGGTGTCTCTCTGTCTACGTCGCCTGGTGCCTGGTTCTCGTCATTTGCCTTCCTGTTTGTGCCAGAAGGTGATGATTGTCTGTTGGGTGTCTCTCTATCTGCGTCGCCTCGTGCCTGGTTCCTATCAGTTGCCTTTCCGTTCTTGCAATCTAGTCCTGATAGCCGCTGTGTACCTTTCTGCTGACATTCCGAGTTCGGGCTCTCGGTTCACGTCTTCTTCCCTCTCCCGTCCCTCTTACGCCACGCAAGCTTTCCGAACTGTGTCTCCTGTGCGGTCGAGCTGCGTGCTGTTTTCTGCCTCGGCTTGGGTATTTTCTACGGTAGGCCCTTCGGTCCTCCGCATCTGGGGAATGCCTGCGCCGGTGGACACGTGGTTGGTGTAGTTCTTCACGAGGTGTGTCACCTAAAAGCTGCGCTTTCATCCTAACCCAAAGGGGTGTTCGCGAACGCTTCGATGAAGGCATTGCTGCGCACCTGAATGGAGTATCACCAGCAATACTTCGAACAGATGAAAGTGGGCTTTGGTGTGATATTCTCGCAATTCATGTATACGACATCGGATTTGCGAGCAGCAAATCCCACATCAGACAAGACCAAGAAGGAGTGTGTCATTTGCCAACACAATCGAGCAAAGAGGAAGCTGCCACATGGACTTTTGAGCGTGGGGCGCATCGATGCTTAGAGATTCTAGTCGCCTATTCTCCAATCAAGACCAGACACCAGGCAGCAATTGCAGTTTGCCGAGATAAGACACTTGCGAAGACTCACACTTTGTTCTCAGCCCCAGCCTGAGCGGGCAACACCTCACAAATGCATCAACATGCTCCCAGTAGCTTACGTGAATTAGAGCGCCATAAGCAAGACTGAAGGGTGGGGATGTCAGTGAATTTAAGTAGAGGCGGAGGCTATCTTCTCGGATACAGGGTGCTTGGCCTGCATAAAGGAAGAGGCTAAAGTATCATTTAATCTGTTTGTTATATTTTCAGGGTGATCTTCAAATCATGCTCAAGTACGAGATCGTTAAGCCGTGGCCGCTTCCAAGCCTATTAATTGATTGTAGTAGAAGACACATCCTTAAGCCTCGGATCCGTGAGCCACACGATCGAGAGTCCGGAGGGTCTATGTACATGTGTCCGGTCTCCTTTTGAAGTGGAAAACGAAATCACTCAAAGACCATCGTCGTCGCCCGCGCGCCCTGCAGAGCTCTACCGGGTACTCGTACCTGGAGCTCGACAAAATGGTCATGCATTAGAACCAGCACACCGGCATTATGAAGAGCCTTCTTCCCCCCCAAAAGCCGGCTCTTATCCGCGACGATAGATCACAACGCGCCACCAACGGTACCTAGATTGACAGGTCGCCCGACGAGGTTCGTCAAGAGACATCAGTGAGGACGTACGTATAGGGGTCAGAACCTGGACGAGAGTGAGAGCGCAAGTGATATCCTCAGGTATGTTGGTCGTTCCATCCAACCTCGTGGTTTGAGGCTGGCGACCTGTCCACAGCACGAATATGTCCTTACGCCACTACGCTTTCAAGAGGTCATTCTATTGCGCCAGGGCGCACTGGGACGGCCAACTTGCCGAGCGGGAAGGTACTCCCAAACCACCTTCGAATGCCGCGACAGCAAGGCCGAAAACAGGACTCTAATTCCAGCATCTAGCTGTGGGACGAGTTCGACCGCGAACCGACGTTGATAGCTCCTCTGCAGATGTACATACATACGTACACTTAGATGGCAAGGGGTGGGACATGGATTTTTTTTTGAGTGCGGACGGATTCTGCCTGTCTGTTACATCGCAAGAGCTCGAAACATGGATATCAGTCGTGGCGATTTCGGCCTCAATCTTAAACAAGATGTGAAACATAGACTTATCAGTCGGGAGTTGAACGAACGTCGATGAGTCTTTCACCACGGCGGTCCCTTGATTGGATTGGTCGATCTACCTGTGTATATATATGTAAGATACCCGTCAATGAGGCCGAATGCCATTTTGCCCAACGCGCGCGCGCAGAAAAGGCAGATGGAAAAATCCAGCTTGGATCCCTTGTTTGCGAGCCATGGCGCCCTGCGAGGATATGTACCAAGGATACCCGTGCCCCGTACTCGTACTCGTACTGTAGCTCGCGAATGCCATAATCGATGTCCCATTCCCATGAGCCTTTAACCCAGATTCGCGGCCTCATGAATACGATTCCCAGTGTACCGCCCATGGCTAGACCAGACCGTCACCCAAACGCCGCGCAGTAATGAATCACTGACTGCGCTGAGTCAAGAGGAAAAGACGACGCATAAAAACAAAATGGCGATTGTGGTGTTTCTCTCCTCAGTCGATGCCCTAATGTGGCCATTTCCATGACATTCTCAGTGCATGGCTGCCACCTATAGGCCGCGGAGCATGACAGTTCTCTCTCCCTCCAATTTGGCCGCGTTTCTCTCTTTATCTGCCTTCCGAGCATCCGCCAGGCCTTCGCAATTATGAGACTCCAACATGCGGTGCTTCCCGCAGAAGCGCTTCTGGCAGAACCCGCAGTCCCCGACGATGGGTTGGGCCGCTGTCTTGCATCCGTCCTTGGAGCAGCGAGGCCGGTTCGACTTCTTCTTGGGGGTCGAAGCGCCAGACGAGGGGACGGGTGTGGACGAAGTGGGAGTCGGCGGTTGGATGGCCGTCATGTCTGGTTGTGGTTGTGAGGGATCTGTCGCTGTGGGACTTCGCGACGGCGACGAGAGTTTCAGCGTTGATGACTCTTCAAGCTTGAGCTCGCCGACAGTGGTGGATGGTTCGAGTGGCTTGCCGTCGAGCATGAGCTGTACGTCGGCTGGTAGACTGGTTGATGCGGAAAGGAATTCGAGGACGTTGGAGACGGTGTGAACGGGTCGGACGTTCAGCTTGATCGCTGTTGAGGCATTTGTCAGGATCCCAACTCGCGCGAGTTCTAGAAGGCACTGCTTACTCTTGCCACCACTGATTTGCACCTGGATAGCCATGTTGTCGGCAGGAAGCTCCTTACTAGATGAGTTGGAGGCGGCAGAGCCTGATCTTGAGCGATTCATGTTCACGGTGGAGTGGGAGTAGAAGAGACCAGGAGTGAGTTGTGAAGTCTGATCAGGAACCGACTGATGGGGCGGGTGATAACAGTCTGATGCAGCAGAATAGGCTCGTGACTGATGACGAATTCGGATGCTGGGGAAGAGCGGAGCGTCGGCCGACTAGTAAGAGTATGGTGCTAGTCCGGGAGATAGCGTTGACCAGTTGCTTGGATGAGCTTGATGAGGTGTTGATGGCAGACAGGTTCGTGGACTGTAGACGCAGCGTAGGAAGTGGTAGGTGAGGAGTGAAGATTGCGAGAAGGGCAGATTCGTGTAATGTATCGCCAGGCAGTGGATGGTACTCCGTCGTAGCGAGGCCCGAGTCAGATGGTCCGAAGCAGGGATGAGAGACAAACGATGAGGCAGCAGGTGGCTAGTTCAGGTGGACTACGAGTAGCGCCAGGGTGGCTGCTTTGGAGGCGATGGGATCCTACCATGTGGGTATCACGTCTGGGTGGAGTGGATGGCGGATCCAAGGGATCGGATACTTTAGAACGCGGCCAGCACATTGGGAACGAGAAGAAAGACAGCTGCTCCGTAGAATTTAGTTTGCAACTGAAAGGACAAGCGCAAATCAGAGCAGCTATGCGGCCGTGCGGTCATGCTGCCCAGTCAATGGGAATGCACTGCGAAGGTTCCGTATCCGCACCCGGAAGAGGCGAGGAGGGCTCGATTATCGATTGCTGCGGAGAAGGCGAAAAGCCAAAGACGCATTCGAGAGGTGCTCGTGATGAACAGATTTTCAGTCGGGATCTGAGGTCAATGTGACAGGATGAAGAGCATGGTCCATTACTCAGAGGCCCAGCCGTTTATTGCTGATCCTTCGACGACATTCGAAATAATTCGCAACGAAGAGTGGCAAGGGCGACGGACGGTACGAGTACTCGTACTCGTCCTCGTTCTCGTAGGCCTCGTCTGTCTCTGTTCATGGTCGTCTCACTTCATTCGATACCATGCGCTCACAGCTATCTCAGCTGGAGCTCCGTCGGAGCCGTGCGCGATCTCCGCCCGACCCAGCCGGTTGTCCCTGAGGGTCCAGATCACTACCCAGTCCGTCCGCGCTTGGGACCCTCGGACCCTCACATGCTATGGCCATGCGTGACTCAAAGAAAAACATGCTAATAATGCTGACCGCAGTGCCCGGGCGCTTGAGAGGTTGCGCTTCTACTCGTACAAGAGCAAATCGCAAACGGACTGCCGCGCTGGTATTCGCAAAGTGCACCAAAAGCATGTCAAAATCTGGCGAACGAGCCAAGAGATTTTGACACAATTGCCTTGTTGTCATCTATAGCTTGCAGCAAACAACAGCCCACATGGATTGTTGTCCTCACCTCATACGCAGTTTGCAGTTGGGCTGCGTCTTTGTAGAAAAGGCCCGGTTGGCTTCCAGCCCCCGAATACAGCATCGGGCATGAATTTGTTTGCTCTCGCGCAAACGCAGCCGACGTGAGAAGCAACAAGTCTGTTCGCAAACATCGTGTCTGCACCTGCTCGTCTCGTGTCCGACGCCGGTTTGCGGACGGAATTCACCGTTATCACAGCGTGTGATTTTCCAACAATCACATTATGGCCCTCAGTTTGATTCGAGATAACACGGTGATCATGTGCTCACAGTTCTGTGGACGAGACATAGATCAATCTGCACCTGCAGGTGGAACCCCGGTCAGCTCGCCGCGACTCGCCATGTTTGCTCTTCTTTGGCTGGTGTTGGCGTGGCTGGAAGCACTGCAGCAAGGTCAATCTACTGAGCTTTGCAACACAGGTCGTCTGCATCGCAACATGATTCTCTCGGCCTCTCACGTTGCTGTCGCCAAGTGGTCAACCCTCGTGGTCGTTTAGGCGCTTGAATGCGCTATCATGCCATCATTTCTCATGCAGTCATTCAAAGTTGCAGTTGAACGCTCATACTCGACCCTGACGCTGGACATCATCTGTACCCTTCGTTACGGTCATTTGAGATCTGAGGATCGATGACGGGAGCGCCGCCGCCGTTCAAGCACCATCCGCCTTCCTCTCTCCAGCATCGGGGTCAAGGTAGTCGTCCTTCTCAGCAGCCTCATATTCTGCGACCAAGCCCATGACCACCTCCTTCGCCTCGTCGAATTCGCCCAGACCTTCTGAGAATGGCGCTTCCTTCTTGTATTGCTCCAGGTATGCATTTCTCTTCCGCATTTTCTCGTACTGGACCACGATCCGCCTGAAAAGCGTGGCAACGCTAGTGTGGTTGGCAAGCATGAGCCCTGACACTCGGTGCGTGTTCTGGAGGTACGGGGACTTCTTGGTCAAAGCCACCTGAATCGAAGCAGGACCCCAAGGGATGAAATTCGCCATGCGGCGTTCTCGAATGCGGAGGAGAGACTTGTGCACGTCTGTGGGGTCGGCCTCGCCCTGGATGATGTTCAGGATGGAGATGTAGCACGAGGACTTTGACGGATTGATCGAGACCATCCGGTTCTTGGGTTGCAAGAGGCGGCGCATCACGTCGAGGACGGTAGTTTTGCGAACCGTCTTCGCTTGGTCCACGTTGTCGCTGGTAAAGGGAGTGTAGGCGGTCATCAGGAAGTGGCATCGTGGCGTGGGGATCAAGGAGGCAATGATCCCCACGAGGTCGTTGTGCATGTAGCCCGGGTACCTGAGCGTCGTCGTCGAAGCCGACATGACCGTCGAGACCAATTGATTCGTCTGTTGAAACGAGGGCTCCTGAACATGCAGTCTCTCGGACGCGATGCTCGACAGCGCGCCGTTGTCGAGAACCACGACGCAGTCGGCGTTCTGTGTCAAGCGCCGCATCGTGAGTAAACTGTTGTACGGGTTGACCACGACGTCGCCGTCCGGGAACACCGAGTATGTCTGGATGACCTTCTTGGGAAACCTATCGTTCATACGCTCGAGGAGGTATGACCCGAGGCCCGACCCCGTGCCGCCCGCGATGGAATGCAACAACATGAACCCCTCGAGCGAGTCGCTCCCGTCCGCCTCTCGATCAATCATGTCGAAGATCTCCTCTTGCACCCTCTCGCCCGCGGCGTATCCGGCCGCCCAGTTGTTGCCTGCGCCCATGCCGTGCTCGCCGATGAAGAAATTCTCCGGGTTGTATATGTTCTTGTACGGACCGCTTTGGATGCCGTTGATCACGCGAGGTTCCAGGTCGATGAGGATCGCGCGCGGGATGTAGCGGGTGTCGTCGGACTGGTAGAAAAAAACATCTTTGCGGTCACCGCCTTCGGTTGCGAAGTCTTCCAGGTTCCCGTCGCGCGAGATGCCGTGCTCCTGACATAGTTGTTGCCAGAAGCGAGACCCGATGGCGTTGCCGCACTGGCCTGCCTGGATGGTAATGATCTCACGAGGCATGGGTAGCGGCGTGGGCAGCTGCTGGTGAGGGCTATGGGGGAGACGGGGAAATGCGTGAATGGGTAAATAGAAGCCGAAGTTTATGACGCGCGAAAGTCACGCGTCGAAGTGGGGGTGAAGGAACACTTGGACACCAAGTAGTCACTTCAGTTGAGGTTCATGTAGTCTTCTCCCTATATGATTATTGATGGCGACTTTCCGATGTGGTCCATCTTCCCTAGATTTTTCGACCATTACTCCGTAGTCTTCGGCGACATCCGTCCTCTTGTGAGATGTGGTGGTCGTCTGTCAACTATTTACCATGTATCTATCCTACCTAACGCCGTTGTTCTGATGTTCCTGTCCACCTCTCCAGTCACAGCTCCTCTACCGTTTCCGCTGCCTTTGCTCGGATGTTCTTCTTTTGGATATACTGCTCTACCGTCTCGGGAAATTTGCGCCTAAAAGGCCGGGAGAAGACAGCGATCAATGCCCACACATATATCGTGTACAGCCACTGAAACCACGTCTGTCTCACTGGCGGTTCCTTCTGATCGTCCCACTCTTCACATATCCCCCTAAATCTCTTCGGATCATCCGTGATGACTCCAGCCAGCTGATGCTGAATACACCATTTCATCAGATTTGTGTCATTGACCGTCCAGGCATATAGTGATCGATTCTGTCGGCGGACGTCGCGCATAAACCGAGAACCGAATGGGCCGAACAGGACCTTTTGAAGCATACTGAACGACACATTGGGTACTTTCAGGAATTGCCTCGCATAGACAGTGGAGAACCCGATATGCGAGACGGGGAATCCTGGCAGATACTTGGTACAGAGCGGAAGATATTTGGCGGCCCAAATGCCCAGGATGACTCTGTCGTTCCACGACCGGGCACCAGGGTGAACAGACGCCAGCGTCTTCGCGATTAGTCTCATGACATCGTTGGAATCGTTGTCCATCTTGATGTCGAGAAACAGCCAGATATGCTCCAGGCCAGGCTGCGCAACGTATTCAAGCAGGTCTTGAAGCCGCGGCATGGGTACGTGTGGCTCGCGAAGTGTGCGGAGGCTGCTCACAAACTGCCAGTCAGATTCGATGATCTTCTCCTTCGAGCCGAAGCATCGTTTCAGGTCGGGGTCCTGCAAAATCAGTCACACCGCCACACACACAGTGTGGGGACTTACATGAGAAAGAACCACCACGTCGTCCTTGGTCAGATGGATATCAGTTTCAATGGCATGTGCCCCCACTTTGACAGCGCCTACGAAAGCGTCCATCGTGTTCTCGGGGTGTTCGGCCTTGAAGCCTCGATGGGCGATAGCCTGAGGTAGCAACTGCTTGCCGTGACCATACCTTGTTGCTTGTGCCCAGCTTGCTACTCGACCATTAGAACGAGGATTTGAGCTGTTTATCAGTGACGCGGCTTACGTATAGGAAAATCCAAGCCTGCACTTCCACTCCGCGACCGAGTCCCATAACTCTGTTTACCGTTTCCGACCTGGTCCGCTTCTTCCTTCAGCAACGGGTCGGAGGCCTCAACATCCGTGCGGTGGTGCATGGTGAATTGGCGCTTCTGAGAGGCAGTAGCGGTCTTTCTCAGAGCGGTTGATCCCTCAAACACAGAGGTAGGCTTCAAAAATGGAACGGCTAGTCAAAGTAGTGGCGACATCGACGGTGGTTTGAAGAGAGAGTGCGGTGGTGAGCGATCGGCTCTCAGGGCGACTGGAATGCTATAGAGCCATGCTGCTGACCAGCTTTGATGATAAAGACGACTCTTTAAGCCAAGAGTCTGTTGCTGATGTTTCGCAGAACAGCGGAGCGCGGCTGCTGAAGTTATCATGCTGAATCTGATGCCGGGAGGCGGGATTAAGACCGTATGGAAAGGGCGAAGTGGGTGTACTGGGTCCGCCACCGCAAGCGAGGGTACGAAATGCCCGAGATCGAGGGCATGCAGGACTGGTGAGAAGGCTCGATCCTTCAGTTACCACGAGCAGTCAGGGAAAGGCGTGTTTGAGCTCCTGCATATCCGCCATTGGGCTGCTCAAAGGAGTCAGCTGTTTCTAGAAGGGCAGGCTTGTTCACCAATCGCCGTGCAACGTCAAGACCGACGACGCCCCAACTGGGAATGCTTGAGAAGCGGAAGCGCCACTAAACGCCCCTGGAGTGGAAGCTCGCCGGGATGGCCAACTTCCGAGATCTAGGGCACAACAGGAGGCCCCGTAGAAGAAGCCGCACCCTGTCCGGCTGCCACGTTGGTCCGTGTTTCGACCCGGTTTGGGCCCAGCAGATTGCAGGGGTCCCGTTGCAGGCAGAACATCACAGGTCAGCTTAATGCCGCCCCTGTTCCTGATATCTTTGTGCGTCGGATATCGAATTCTACACAACGCGGAGTTCTCATGATGGTCAAATATGATGGAACTTCTACTCCCACATGGAGCATTACATTTGCAAGGGAACAATTAGATGTGGGTAGCCGGACTGGATTGCGCACGTCGGAGGACTAAATCTTCCACCCAGGATCTGGGCGCAGCCTTGCAGCTTGGTACTTGAGGCCCGGGGGAGACACGGGGCAAGGGCTGGAAGTTGCTGTGCAAGAGTGCAAAAGGGAAGAATCAAGTGTCATGACATGGTTCGATCAATCAATTCAGTACTTTTCCTCTGGCCGCCTATTGGTATCTTGCACATTGCGGTCTTCTCCCCTGATGAATGGCGCAGGCAATTGTAGTCGGAGAGCGACACGCCCGCTGGACCATCGTCGAATCACGAAGGTGCAGGCCCTCCAGGACCTGTCTGTTGTTCAGAGGCGGGGGCTGCGCGGAGACAAGTCAGCTCGTTGAGAGATCAACCGGAGGAAATTGTGTTACCCCGAGTGTGGTCAGGCTTCCCTCATGTTAACCACACATCGGATGCAGTCGCCGGCATGCATATCGTGGAAGGCTTCGTTGATCTTGTCCAAAGGCTGACGGTGAGTGATGAACTCATCCACTTTGAGCTTGCCATCCAGGTAGTCTTGGACGAGCCCAGGCAGCTGGGTGCGGCCCTTGACACCTCCGAAAGCGCAACCACGCCAGACTCTCTGTAAATCACCCCAGGTCAGCATCATCTCAGTCAACAAATCAAGCTCTCGGTTGGAGAGACGGCTTTGGTGAAACTTACGCCAGTGACGAGCTGGAATGGCCTCGTGGAGATTTCGGCACCGGCTGGGGCAACACCAATAATGATAGACTGGCCCCAGCCTTTGTGGCAGGCCTCGAGCGCCGATCTCATGACTCCAACGTTGCCCGTGCAGTCAAAGGTATAGTCACAGCCGCCGTCGGTCATCTCGATCAGCTTCTCCTGGATGGTCTGACCATTCAGCTTGGTGGGGTTGACAAAGTCGGTGCCGCCAAACTGTTCCGCCCATTGCTTCTTCTTGTCGTTGACGTCGACCACGATGATCTTGCCCGCACCGTTCTTAACGGCACCCTGGATAACCGACAGACCAACACAGCCCGCGCCAAAGACGGCGATATTGGAGCCCTTTTCGACATTGGCAGTGATGACGGCAGCACCGTAACCGGTAGTGATGCCGCAACCCAGCAGGCAGGTCCTGTCCATCGGAGCCTTGTCGGTGATGGCCACGACGGAGATGTCGGCGACGACGGTGTACTGCGAGAAGGTGGAGGTTCCCATGAAGTGAAGAAGGTCCTGACCCTTGCACTTGAACCTCGACGTGCCGTCGGGCATCACACCTCGACCCTGGGTTGCTCGGATCTTGCCACAGAGGTTGGTCTTGCCCGATACGCAGAACTTGCATTCCTTGCATTCCGGTGTGCTTTCACGGTCAGTTGCCGGATGCAGGCACAGAAAGGACGACGTACTAGAGCGCAACAACATTGTCACCAGGCTTCACGTTGGTGACACCCTCTCCCACGGACTCGACCACGCCGGCACCTTCGTGGCCCAGGATGATAGGGAAAGCGCCCTCCGGGTCTTTGCCGGACAAGGTGTATGCATCTGTGTCTCGTTTCAGCTCCCGGCTCTTCCCCGTAACATAGTCGGCATACCCGTGTGGCACACGCCAGTATAGTAGATCTGGATGCGGACCTCGTGGGCTTTGGGGGGAGCGACCTCGACGTCTTCGATGGAAAGGTCTTTGCCGGCCTCCCAGGCGACGGCAGCCTGGACCCAGTCAGTTGCTGACGGTCACGGGGAGGCGTGCACGAGAGCATACCTTGCAAGTGATGGTCTAGAGGAACCCGTCGTCAGCACACAAACCCGAATCGGCTGAAGCACCTGGCTTGACTTACCTTTCCAGCAGTGTCGGCCGGCATGATGGATGGATGGGCGAGTATCGGTGTAAAGGTACAATGAACAAAGAAGTCAGGGAAATCACGTAGAGCAACAGGAGGACGAGGAAATATCAACCATCAACATGCCGAGTGGGGTTTTTGTTTTCCTCACGCCCTCGACGCAGGCCGCGAGCCCAAGCACGAGCAGGAGGTGGGGTTCCCGGGCTTTCTGTAGGTATGATGCTATGCCAGTGGAGGGGCATTGTCATCACTCAGGTCGCTATCCGGGATCCCTCCCGATCATTTTCGTGGTCACTGCGCGGAGCTTGTTCCTTATGTCCTGCCGAACCCGCGCACGGCCTGGATTGGCAGTAGTGCAGTTCGTTTTGAGCGTGAAGTGAACGATCAGTGAGCGCCTCTCGACTTGCCCGAGATTTCGCCCTCTCTGACGCGCTATCGTCGTTAGTCATTCTCCTTCTTGGCCGCCGGTGGCACGGAGAAAATTTCCTCAACGAGACAAACGACACCGACCTGCGCATGCTTGTGCTCTTACTCTTGCTTTTGCTCGTGCTAGACTCGTCGGATCCCGTTCACCAGCGATCGGCAGATTACCCTTTGCCGCCGACGCTGACGACCATGAGAAATGAGCGGCCTCAACCCTGACGGGTCGGTGCCTCCCACAACCACCGCGTCGTCTTTCAGCATACCGCAATATTCGTGGCAAGCCTACATTCCTCCACTAACCCCGGAGGAGGTGCGCCCTCAAACCCCGGTGCGGCGACCACCAGTATTTGAGGACGATGGATTAGGCTTGGTGAGTCCTCTTCGTGGACTGGGCCCCCATGCACCAGTGCACACAGCAACATCACTGGAGCAAACCTTGTCTGCAGGGCATTTCTTCTCCCAGTATCAACCTCAACAACGGCACCCGGCTGCACCAGCTCACAGCAGTTTCTTGGCCTTCACTCGACCCCCGTTCCAATCACGACCACAGATATTGAACCATCCCTCAGCACACGCTCAACAACCCGAGGCTGCCGTGCAGGACACGCAACTGTACACGTCAATCTACCCACCTCCGACCAGTCCAGCGTCTGATGGCCTCTCAACTCACGTTCCAGATCTTCCACAACAGCAATTCCCTCGTGGAGATGATGCAGCGCAGGGTGCTCCTCAGCATGTGGCTCGAACGTGGGAACAGCCGCCGGCTGAGGTTGGGCTTGGGGGAGCCAATGTGCCCATGACCCAATCTGAGGAATCAGCACCACATCCGGACGCCGTTGATGCTGATAGTACCGCCCCAACTGGTGGCAGGAAGAGAGGCCGCCCCAAAGTACCAGTTTCGGAACGTCAGCCGAGGAAGCGACGCAAGAAGGGAACAGGACAGCCCGGCGGATGGAGCAAGGGCATGAAAATTGGTCCCCGACCCGCCATCGACCCCGGCCCTGAATTCAACACATTCTATACGCAGGCGCTGGAAGCTTTCATTGACGAGCAAGACTCCGACAAAGCTCTCGAGCTAGTCAGCAAGGCCGTCGCGGTCAACCCAGAGATCTACTCCGCTCATGCTCTCCGAGCCGAACTCTTGTTCTCACGAGGTGAAGATGAGAACGCTCTGGCCACCCTCTTTCTGGCCGCCCACGCAAGCCCGACCGACCCTGAGGTATGGTTCCAAGCAGCGTCCGCGCACCTGGAACGGTACAAGGGTAGGCGTGAGGTTGCTTTACAACAGGCCAGCTACTGCTACTCTCGAATCATCCACGTCGGCAGTGCTCGCGACAGGCACATTGAAGCCCGATTCCAACGAGCTGCTGTCAATAGAGAGCTTGCCAACTATAGCAAAGCCATGAGAGATCTGGAGGCTATCCTTGAGGTGATGCCCAGAAATTCCAGTGTGTTGCGACAAATTGCAGAGATCTGCATCGACATGAGGGACATTACCCGGGCAAAAGAGGTGTACGAAAACACTCTGACCTACTACCGAGAGAATGGAATCGAAGACGAGGAGTCTTTCTCCTGGGCCGACATCCTCGTCTACGCCCAAATCCTTGCCCTCGAAGAACCACCCGAGATAGCCGTCACTAACGCTCTGAAAGTGCTGAAGCAGTTATCGCGCTGGCTACTTGGCAGGGCCGAAGAAGCCTACTGGGACCGGTTCACCGACGATGACAGGGAATTTGACTCGGATGATGAACCTCGCAGAGCCCTGGCACCTGAGTTTGTTCCAGGCAGATACGCACCTGAAGCATATGGTGCTGGACTTCCACTAGAAATCCGAGTAAGGCTGGGGATGCTCCGCTTGCGGCAAGGTCAGGAGGCTTTAGAGGAAGCGTTGGCTCATATTGAGTGGCTCGAACCCGAGGCCAGAGATGACGGCGCAAGCGTCTACGAGTACCCTGATTTGTTCTTGGAAGTCGCCGAAGCCTTGCACGAAGCTAAAGAATACGATCAGGCGCTGCGCTACTACGAAGCTCTGAAAGAGACCAACGCTTATTCGCACACAGCCTTCTGGCTGGGTATCGGAGCCAGCTCCTACATGTGCGGTAACAAGCTGCAAGCACTCGAATGTTACGAGGAAGCAAGGCAAGGGGATGAGAAGTCTGTGGAGGCCTGCAGTCAGCTCTCTAGACTTTTTGCTGATTTCGGCGACAAGGAAATGGCGATGGAAAACGCTCGGGAGGCCGTTCGCCTTGCCGAGAGTTTACTCCCGAACCATGGCAAGCGCAAGTACGAGACGAAGGAGCTACGCCATGCCCGTGAAGAAGCAGAAAAGGCACTCAAGGAAGCTTTCCAACTTTCCGGAGACTACACTGGCGGGGTACCAGTCAAGCGGATCGAGAGTAAACTAGAATTCGTCGGGAGAGGGAAACACAGAAAGAGATTGCCGAAGAGACCGCCCGCCGACCCGAAATTGGCCGGAGATGGAGATAGGAATAATCAACCCGAAGATGACTTGGAACATGGCGAAGAATTGCCACCTGGAAATGTGCGGCAGACGGCAAGGCTGATCGGTAAGAAGGTCGCAAAAAACAGACAAGATCGACCCCCAGCTCGGTTCGAAGCGGCACCGCCCAAATACGAGTTCAGGGCGAGACGTCCCACGGCCAAGGAGAGGGAGGCACGTCGGACTGATGCAATCAATGGACTCTACCAAAGCCTGCTCGACAGCACCGAGGCTATGAGGGCCGGTGACGAGCTTGCCCAGCATACATGGATGGATTGTGCCGACACGCTTCTCAAAGACTTTAAGGGCAATCGCACCTTTTACGCCGACGATCGAATTGTGAAAGTCAGTGGTCTCGCCCGTGAGGCGTTGTTAGAAACAAGGAAGAGATGGCAAGGACAACAGGAACTGAGCCAGGCCGAAGGAGAAGAGGTCGACCCAGACATCCCGATTCCCTCGGTAGAATCATCTATGCCGACAGAGTATCGCGAAATCGCCTTCTCGGACTGGCTGGACATCTTTCTTGAGTATGCCCTGCTGCTGTCGCGCAGCCCGGATCCAGAGGCCCAGCACCGCTGTTACACTACGATTGATGCCGCTTTGGGCTGCATCATTTGGAAGCGCGACCCCCAAGCACTATTGCAAATCCATATCACATACCTTGCCTGTGCTATGGCTCTCAGGGATGAGGACACGCTTTACAACGTGGTCTTACGGTGGTTCCTGAAAACGTACGAGTTCAACAACGACGTATACCGACTGTTCGCAGCCATTAACCTGGTGTATCCACATGAGCTCGATGCGAGCGGCAAAGAAGGACAGATGAAAAATGCCATGTTTCGCGGAAGGTCGATGCATCAATTCGTCCTAAAACAGCTCCTGCAGGCAGATTCGTCCTTGCCGATGGACTACAACCCTCCAGAATTCGGGCCAGTACCAGAATTCATGCGGAAGGGTGTAGATGGTGAAGAGCAAAGCACACGTAGCAGGGACGCCCTCGCAGGCACACCAGCATCCAAGAGTGCTCGCAGCACAGGAGTCGGCGAGAGGACTGCAACCCAAACTCCAGCTTACGGAAATGCCGGTATCAGAGAAAGCACTGGAGAAACTCCCGGGCCCGCACGACGGGCTGAGCAACGACAGTCAGCAACCCCAGGATTAGCTGATCAATCTGAACAGCAGCCTAGAGTCACTTCCGAACAGCCACATGTCCAGCAACAGACCTCGGAGGTCACGGAGCTAAACGCGCTCCTTCTCCTCCTGTACGGCCAGATCCTCAACGCAGCGGGCACCCTGACCGGTGCTTTGAACTACTTCTTCCGCGCACAGTCCCTCGACCCTGAGAATCCTGTCATCTTACTGAGCATCGCGTTGAGTTATATGCATCATGTTTTTATGAGGACGTGCAACAATCGGCACATGATGTTACTGCAAGGATGGGCCTTTTTCCAGCAGTATGCGGACGCGAGACGGGCGTGGGCACAGAGAAAGCTGCAGCTGCAGCAGAAAGGGGAGCATCACGGGGTGAGCGAGAGGCAGGAGGACCTCGAGGGTCTGGAAGAGTTGATCGAACGAGAAATCGAGTTCAATCGTGCGCGGTGCTACCACATGCTTGGAATGGCGGATTTGGCTATCAAGAGCTATGAGAAGATGCTCTCTTTGGCGGCCCCCTCTACCAATGCAGGCCGAGAGGGCGGGCTGATGCACAGTGATTTCGCCATGGACGCGGCGTATGCCATCTCTACGATTTATGCAATGAGCGGGAATGCGAGGATGGCGAGGGATATGACGGAGAGATACCTCGTGGTTTGACACATTGGAATCGCTGAATATGCATGGCGCGGCGCAGAAGCTGGGCAGCTTCAACACAATGTAAAAAGGCAAATGATACCCCTGTTGGCGTGAGGCCTCTAAAGAGAGCTATTTTATGTACAACATTGAACCACCTTCCCGGTTGAAGGTCTTTTGCAGCCCACGTCTTTGCTGTGCCTCGCCGTCTCACCCGACTCAACGCGTCTCGGTCTCACTCAATCCCCAGACACACTCGCCCAGGTCTCCAGTCGTCCGTTTCACTCGACTCACTGGCTCTTACTCGCTACCAATCTCTCCACATCGGCGACACTCTGGGTTAAAATCTGCTGCAGCACCTTGGGATTTTCCAGCTCCTTGGTCACCTTGGCGATGATGCTATCGGCCAATTCCTTCTGCTGGCGCTGCTTGACTTGGCCTTCGTAGCGAACCCAGCTGTCCAAGACAGTCTTAGCTTCTGCGGCCAGGGCGGTGCGCTGCTCGAGTTCGAACGCTTCGGCCTCGAGGCGGGCGGTTTCCTACACCATCCAGTCAGTAAACAATTCAACGTTCTTTTGTGTGCATGTCTGTGTGGACTGTTCATTTGCACACACGCCCCCTTCCCCGCAGGGCTGAGGGAAATGAAATGTTATGTACCTTTGACACCTCGAACAATTGCTTGGTGATTTCAACGACATTGCTCAGGGGCTTGACTTCTTCAATCCTGGCCTTGACTGCTCCGGCGTGATTTGCCCGCGCCTCGTTCAACAGGTCCTTGATCCTCTGCACTTGGTTCTCGGCCCAGTCGCCGTACATCGGACCCATGTACTTGAAGATGCCGTAGAAGACGGACAGCAGGCAGAAGGCCACGACAGACTCCTCGTTCAGGACGTAGAGTTCATTGCTGATGGCCCAGACGGAAACACCGGCGCCGGCGGAGAGGATGGCCGTCTTGGACGCGAGAGACGAGCCGGGCAGAGCATCGACGATGGACTGCGCCGCTTTCTTCGGATCTTGCTGGGCCGGCACGTTCGACTGATAGCGGGACGTGGTTAACGGGGTGGTGGCTGTGAGAGCACGCAGAGGGACGGTTGATGGGCGGAGTTTGCTGGCTCCTGCAACACGTCCTTGTCAGTTCATTCCCTGTCGGACATTGCGAGCTCGAGAGGATGCGAAATACTAACCAGCCACACTCCTCGCCAGTCTAGACGCCATTGTTGTGGTGATGTATTTGCCTGAGCAGCGAGTCGTGAAGCTCCCTGACGTTGCGAGAATGATCCTGGCCGATTGAGAGAAGCTCGGTTGAGCGCTAAACTTTAGGTGGCTTAGTGTTGGTATACGGCGGAGGAGTTAGGCATGAGTGCAGCTGCTGTAATCACACGAGTACTCCTCCCTACTAGCGCCGAGTGGCCGACCAGGATTGTATCGAAACTCGAAGGCAGCGTGTTTCCTGCCCATGCGTTAGAGAAGTTCAGTCCGCGTCGCCGGCGTTGTCGAGTTCCCATTGTTGCCAAAGCCCACTTTCTATTGAGATGCTGTTTTATCCTGTCAGCTTTAAGCCAATTGTGTTTAGCTCTAGTCAGGAGTATTGCGTATATGCATCCCCTTCTACTCATGGCCGCTGCCGCTACATAGCGGCCTGCGCAAATCCAGCGCCCTCTGCTGTCACTAAGAGTCAAACGTGTAGTACGAGTTAAATGCGCAGTACGCCTCTACAATGAAAAGCTATTTGGCTTACTACCACCATCTGCACAGAATCCAGGGCACCGGTGGCACACTCCCAAACGCTCATACTGTCTGTCCAGCGCAAGAACATGCCCTCCCAACGCAAGGAATGGAACGAGAATGTGCACAACAAATCTGTACTTGATGGATTGATTGATTGCCTTGTACACAGTTAGCTTACTCAGCTACCAGTCTTCTCTGAAGCGTTGGAGTGCCAGCGACCTCTCAATCCTTGGTGCTGTGTCCCCGGAGGAACACCAGTGCTATCAAATCAGGGCTCAAGGAGTGCAGCTCACTTGAGGCTCATTCCGGTCAAACTACATGCTAACAGCGCTCCCGTGTTTTCCCGAACCGTCCTGTCTCTCGATTCCGACAACAACCCCCAATGCCGACTTCATTGTCAACTTCAATCGCTGCATCGACTTAATCACGTACACCCGGAACAACATCACATCTCTAGCTGACTTCCGCCCATTCACTCGATCCTGTTCTCATGAGGAACTCTGCTAGAGATACCGGCATGTGGAACGAAGCCTAAAGAACTGGAATAACACCGCCCCTTCGTTTTAGCCCGCCAGTTTCCAAAATATGTCCTTCAATGGTGAAGGTGGTCTTCTTGGCGTGATCGAGCGCTACGGTCTCGAAGCTGTCATACTTCCGGCGCTCTGAACATCCGATTGCGCATCTACTGTTGGAACACCAATCGTGACTGTGCCATCGGGTTCCTACTCCGACAGCCTTGCTTGTGAAGACCTCTATGGGTCTGGTTGAATCGGCGCCAAATATTTCGTGTGTTCTTCACTTTTGGGTTGGCGTACGCCTTTGAGCAAAGAGCACAAGCCGGGAACAAGGTACAGGTGTACATGGTCCCAAGCACGGAACTTTTGGCTGTGGTCCTCGATCAGGATCGTAGGCGCAATGCCGATCCTTTCGTGGCTACGGGTGTACTGACTAGTTATGCATGCCCGTTATCGGATAAAGTGGCATTTGCACCAGGGGACTGAACGGCCATGAAGCGGCAACAGGGCCTGGTATTGAACAGCGCCCGATTCAATATTCGAATGACGGCTCCGACTGCGCAAACCTATGCCAAAGGGTCAGCCTTGGTCGAGATCCTCATCAGATACACAGCTCGTTCGCGTACTATGGTCTACTCGTGAATCCGTCAGATGGAACACACCGTGTAGTCCCCCGCCGCTCTCCACAAACGTTCTCTTGTTTCCTTGTCGAGGTGCCATTCAATCCCTTGAGCATATTTCAAACAGGGTTAGTATTAACTTCGCGATGAGCGTCCGCCGCTTACAACATGCATTGAGTTGACGCTAAGATTCATTAGACGGATGCATGGGTAACACCGCCCGCAGTCACACCAGGGCCACAGATGAGGACAGTGAATACTAGTGCGCGATCCTCACTGGCGCGGCTCTCGAATGGATGGAAACACGGCTGAAACCACCTGAACGAGGTTTGTTGTCATTTTACAAGAGCCGGTGAGTGAAGAGTGAGAGTGAGAGTGAGCGTCAATAGAGCAGTAGATCAGCCGTCATCCAGTCACGAATGCGGCACGTGCAGCGTGTCCCTCCCAGCCATCCATTTCTTGGCTTACACAGAATTCTCCACCAGCATGTGCAGAAATAATCTGGCTCGACAGGCCGGATTCGCGGTCCCTCTCGCCTCGAGATGATAGAGCACGACACTGACCACATTGAGCACGGAAGACTCGAGGTTACACCCTTTATAACCTGAGAGCAGTGCTCTCCCACCGCTCTAGGCCACCTCTTCCGTTGTTCTTTCTTTCTGACCACTCTCCGACCATGCCTTCCGCGACCGCCATGGACGGGTACGCCGCCCAGATTGCCGCGCCCATGACCACCGCCCAGCGCAAGCAATTGCTCAAGCAGCTTCAAGATCCCGCTTCTATCGACAGTCTTCGCCGCCCGGAGATCTTGATGGATTTCTTCACCGACAGTCTCGACATGCGGGACTTGGGGCTCGCAGTGCCGGCACTTACGGGTCTGTTCCACCTCATCACGAAGAAGAACCTCGATTACCCTGCATTCTACCCTCGTTTGTACGCCTTGCTTGATAAGGATCTCCTACACAGCAAGTACCGCAGCCGGGTGCTTCGGCATTTAGACGTCTTCCTAGCCCCCACGAACCACTTGCCCGCGGCGACAATTGCGAGCTTCATCAAGCGCCTGTCGCGACTATGCCTCTTTGCCCCTCCATCGGCCATTGTGGCCATCATACCCTTCATCTACAACCTTCTCAAACAGCATCCGACCACGACCTTCATGATTCACCGAAACCCATATCCTCCCTACACAAAGTTCAGACATAACCTGGGGAACGATCCATTCGACCCGAACGAGCCCAATCCCCAACTCACCGGCGCGATTGACTCATCGCTCTGGGAACTGGAAACCTGCCAGTCACACTATCATCCCACTGTCGCAAGCATTGCTCGAATCATCTCTGAGCAGTTCACAAAGCAGCAATACAACCTGGAAGACTTCCTCGACCACGGTTACGCGACTCTGCTGGAGAGCGAGTTCAAAAAGAAAGAGAAGAAGCCTCCCGTGGTGGAATACAAAATTCCAAAGAAGATCTTCTCTTCCTCGGAGGATAGCGAGGATGAAGCTGCTGCTGGGCAGCAGCAGATGGACCAAATGCTGGACATGTGGGACTTCGAGTGACCGGGCACCTGTCTGCCTGCACTCCATGACGAATCACGACAACCAAGGGAAGATAGACATAGACCAAGACAAAACATAGAATGGGAGGTATCTGTGCAATGCGTTTTAGCGGTTCTTGATTTGATGGATAACTTAGGTAGATGGTCTTTACATCAAAGGGCACAATGGCAAAAGGGCAGATCATCCGGATCAAGGCATAGACACATATCTAAGGACCGTTTTCCAGAGGCGCTGAGCCGCTATTCCCAGGCCACTACGAGTATTAACCCTGCAACTCTTGTCCTGGTCTGCCTGAGTCCCCAGCGAGCGTGTTGATCTTGGAGGAAGGTTCGTGTTCAGGTACCAATAGTCGCTCTGCCTTCGGGCGTCCGCGGACATCAGGATGCAAGATGAGAGAAACACGCCTCAAGAAGACTCCTCGTTGCTTGCCATTTGCCAGGGGACCCCCTGCGCCTGCTTGAATGGCTGACAGGACCAGTACCACCCGCGCATGAAGCGGTATCGGTGGTTGATTCTGCTCGTACATACATGTTCCTAGGCACACTCAATGACAGGGAGTCCGTAGCCGAGGTCGCCGAGTCTGGGCTTAAAGTGCCGGGAACAACTCTCTCACACTTCAGTTCCTCCAGCTTCTCCTCACTTTCTCTTCACCCTCCCTTCTTTCTGTACGCAAAACGGACAGTTCGTCATGATCCAAGGGAGGTGATCGTTGCCGGGCTGTCCTGCATAATGAGGCCTCCTCTCGTGTTCAAGGGGAATGTCGTCACCACTGAGCTGCCAAATCCGGCCCAAAACTGTTCTTGTGCGCCCCTTGCATGGAGGACACGGAGAACCAGACTTGTCGAGAGTTTATTCACGCCCCTTCCAAACAATGTCAATCTGTTCTGCATCACGTCGCCGTTCACTTGATCTCAGCTTCTCCTTTGACTTGTCTTCGTTGACTTGACGCTTTGAATTTACCGGTAGCCGGAGCAGCCCAACGGCCGCCCTCGACTCCATCTTCTCGAACTGCACACACGTTCCCCGCCTGACAGGTTCAATCCTATACCTCAGTGACTGGAGGCGCCACCACGACAAGTTGATGTAACCTCCGCCTACTTTTGCATTTGTTTGTTCGTGACCGAGCGGTCTTCTCACACAAACACACCTTCCCCTCCTTCATCTCAACACCGTCCCCGTCCGGGTCTCCGCGATGGGATCCCCTGCCATCTACTCCAATACGGCCGTTACTGCCGAGTGTGCGACCTTTCTCGGTCTACCAAAAGAGGCTCGACGCATGATTTTCAAGCTCATCTTTCCCAAGATCCAAATCTATTGCCACTATGAGGGTCCCTATTCGGAATTTGACGATAAAAGCAAGGGGAGAATCGAATATCCAGAGAGGAGGTGGTACAGTTGTGGGTGGCATTCCGAGACTGCACTACTCCTCGTGTGTAAACAGGTCAACCTGGAGGTGAAATCTGTCATCTTCAATGCTCCAGTCACCATCGGTGGGCACTGGAAGGGCCTCTTCTGCCCGTCCGATTTCCCACCTGGATGGGATGTGTCTTCCAGAATCGTCGAAGTGGACCCAGGTCGGACATTCACACTCTCCAAGTCTCGAAGCATCTACGGTTTCCCTTTCTTGCATCCTGCAAAATGCCCCAACCTACGGACAGTCTCGACGAGCATAGGCCGCTACATTTGCAAGGGTTACAACCACCAAGTTCTCTACCCTTTCAAGCTGCTACCAGTCATCTACCAATGCTTGAAGCGACAATTCGAAACGACAGAGTATGTGGCCACCGTGCAACTAACCAACCTCGAAGCCATATGCGATGCCGATGCCCTTCAAGCGGCTAAAGAGACAGACCTCCTCATCAAAGAGAGAAACCTGACGTTCAAATGCACAACGCTCTTCGAAGTCGTCTGTTGGAAAGATAGTGCCTGTGAGGGTGAGCCCTACCGAGAGTGGGACCCATATTATGATCAAGGGCCTTTATTCCAGCATGATTTCGGTGTAGTAAGTCCCCTCAACTTGTGCCACGCGCACCAGCTTTTTCTGACATGGTGGTAGCTCGTCTTATGGGACAAAGATGGGCTGAGACTCGAAGGCATGCCGAGCCTGGATGATTTTCTCCGAGGGCATGATCACAGGATGTGCTTTGACAGGAACGTTCGGAAAGCCGATGAGCGGTTTCCTCAAGGCCATACGGTCTGGTGGCACGACAGAAACAATGGCAGGCTTTCCCGGTGGTTTAAGTCCCAGCAATTGGAAGAACACCGGAGCACCTCGACCGGAAGAGTTTGACGTCCTACTAGGCGAGGATTCCAGCGCATTTCGATTCTCCTGCAACGTTCAATGCCGTTCAGATCTACCTTTTAAAGCAGGTTCAAGCGTGCGCTATGTGGCCAAGCCAGCTACCCCGCCAGTTCTTGTGCATCGATGACTCAGTGGCGGTGAGGGACCGGTGTCAGGGTGCGAAAGTTGAGGCGATCAACGAATGGAGAAGCAGTCCATATTCGATGAGGACGTCAAACATGGTCGACCTCGAAGACTCAGCGTATGAAGTATCCTCTATTTCATGTCATGTTCCTTCACGTCGACTCGGCAAATTGCTAAACACACCTGAACCCATCCGTTGACTGCATATGCTCTCTTCCTCTAGATAACTCTGTCGTGCCAGCTGTAGACACACCCTCCCGCCAGACAGCTTCCCACATAGTCGGAAGTATAGAACGCACCGACTTCGCTCCATCCTCGCGAGATGAGGCCAAGCACTTACACCCAACTTGTGACGACATGTCCGATTAGTTGTCATTTGTCACCGGTAAAGTATGAGTCGCTAATTAGAACTCAGCACGTTGGAGGAGTAAGAGGTGACTGAAATAACTCAGCACCTTGGAGGAGGAAGAGATGACTGAAATGATAGCGAATGCCATTTTCTTATTTGCCAAGCATCTCCAACACACAGGGGACGTCTATATATCTGGGTTGGCGAAAACCAAATTGAGATGGATGGCCTTGACGACCGAGTATGCTTCCAAGCCAGCCTGGCCGAGCTCACGGCCAATTCCGGACTGCTTGACGCCGCCAAAGGGGACACGGAGGTCCGAGTTGTTGCTTGAATTGATCCAGACCATGCCGGCCTGGAGCTCCCCGGCGACGCGGATGGCGCGTGTGACGTCGGTGGTGAAGAGGGCACTGCCGAGCCCGTACTCGGTGTCGTTTGCGAGTTTGAGCACTTCGGCTTCCGAGCTGAAGGTGGTGAGGGTGACAAAGGGGCCAAAGATCTCCTCCTTGTAGACGCGCATGGACGGGTCGACGCCGCTGACGACGGTGGGTTCGATGTAGAATCCCTTGCCGTTCAGTCGACGAGGCGCCGTCCGTCCGCCCGTGACGATCACCGCCCCTTCGTCCTTTGCGCACTGCACATACGACAGGATCTTGTCGTACTGCGCTTTGGACACTTGGGGCCCGTGCCAGGTCTTGGTCTCGAAGGGGTCACCGACGATGGAGACGCGGTCGGTGTATGCCAGGAAGAGCCGGAGGAAGTCGTCGTAGATCTGTTCGTGGACAAACACGCGCGAGGTAGCGGTGCAGATCTGTCCCATGTTCGCCATGATGCCGAAGTGCGTCCACTTGACGGCGTTCTTCAGGTCCGCGTCCTCGAAGATGATCAGTGGCGATTTCCCCCCAGTCTCGAGCGTGATGTTCTTCATCGTCCCCGCTGCGGCCTTCATGATCGCCTTCCCTGTCAGCGTGCTTCCGGTGAAGGCGATCTTGTCGATGCCTGGGTGCTCCACAATCGCTGAGCCGGTCTCGCGGCCCACTCCGTTCAGGATGTTCACGACGCCCGCGGGGAATCCGGCCTTGACGATGAGATTCGCAAGGTACAGAGCCGAGAGAGGCGTTTGCTCGGCCGGCTTGAGGACCGTGGTGTTGCCGCAGGCGAGGCACGGGCCAAGCTTCCACGCGGCCATCGCCAGGGGATAGTTCCACCTGGGGGTGCGGCGTCAGTCAGTAGAGTTCTGGGGGTTCGTCTGACCAGGCGGCAAGCCACTCACGGGATGATCTGGCCGCACACACCCACCGGCTCCCTGATGGTGTAGGTGAACTTGTGGCGCTCAGTCTCGATCGTCTGCCCATAGTTCTTGTCCGCCCAGCCTCCATAGTATCGGAAGACACAGAAGGCTTCCTCGATGTCCCCGAGCGCTTTAGTGTACGGCTTCCCGCTGTCCATGGCTTCGATGGTGGCAAGGGTCTCTTGCTCGGCTTCCACCAGGTCCGCGAGCTTCATGAGGAGCTGCCCGCGAGCCGATCCCGCCGTCGCCTTCCAAGGACCTTCAAAGGCGGCACGA
The DNA here is from genome assembly GCA_002099365.1 of Phialophora verrucosa. Lineage (NCBI taxonomy): Eukaryota > Fungi > Ascomycota > Eurotiomycetes > Chaetothyriales > Herpotrichiellaceae > Phialophora > Phialophora verrucosa. The sequence goes on along the minus strand of MSED01000014.1, from coordinate 2,099,021 downwards.
GCGGCCTTGACTGCCTTGTCGACGTCCTCGGCCGTGGCCGTGGAGACTGAGCAGATTTCTTCTTCGGTTCTGTGCATGTTTGTCAGTGGAAATCGACATGTTGGCCGCGCCCCTTGCGTACGCTGGGTTAATGCTGGCCAGCTTTTGGCTGGCCGGTGTTTCGACCCATTGGTGGTTGATGAACAGTCCAGTCGGTTGGAAGAACTCGCGACCATTTGGTGCTTTGATGATCAGTCCCGGGGCTGACATTGTGCGAATCCAGAAGTCTTCTAACCAAAGGACTGAGGATCGATGAATTTCTTCGTGGGGCAAGAGTACCTGGTTGAGGTGCAGGACTAAGAAGTTGCGTTCAAGCACCGAAAGTGCAAAGCTACATCCGGGCTGTCCTTATCGTTGGGTCTCGACTCTGGGGACATACTCGCTGGGGCCCGTGAGAGGGAATTGCTTGTTCCAGCACGAATTCGATTGTGATGGTGGATTTGCGTCAGAAATGGAAGACTCTTTAGTCATGGGAAGGTTACAATACCAGAGGTCAACTGCTTTGTGATAAGCGTGTCATGCAGGGGAATGCAAGGCATGAAGAGGGTCTGCAGTAGCGGCTGGTATCTGCAAAAAGTGGACCACCTCCGCATTGTCGACGCTTGCTTTCCTTCTTGGGACAGATTGCGAGGAGCGAGCCGTGCGCGCCAGACTATATTCTGTCGGGGCTGAAGGCCTGTGAGAGCATCGCGTGGTTCGAGTGGAAACGCCGAAGTCTCGTCCTCGATGCTATTCTCTGATAAGGGCATTTCTCGTCAATCTACCCGGATAGGAAACCCTGCCAGGCCGTGAGACTAGGGCTCTACGCCTCTGGAAGCCATGGCCTTCTCGACCTCGATCTCGTATGGCATAAGACAGCTATCAACGGTGACTTCGGTCACCTCGTACACCAACCGCTTATCATGGCGGTGATCCAGGTCGACGCGCTCGTCGTCGGTGCCGGGTTTGGAGGGATCTACCAGACGTATCAGTTGAAGAAACTCGGTCTCAATGTCCGATGCATTGAGAAAGGTGGCGGTGTGGGAGGTACTTGGTACTGGAATCGCTATCCCGGCGCAATGAGCGACACAGAAGCATACCTGTACCGTTATTCATGGGACAAGGAAGATCTCATCACCTATCCATGGACGACGAGATATGTCTATCAGCCAGAAATCCTCCAGTACCTTAACCATGTCGTCGATCGACACAACCTCCGAGACCTCATTCAACTGCACACCGAGATGACCGCCGCTCAGTGGGACGATCAATCGCGATCCTGGAGGGTGATTTGCGCCGGAGGCACCGTGTTCGTCACACGTTACCTGCTGAATGCTCTCGGGTTGCTCTCGACGCCAAACTTCCCGTCCGTACCCGGGCTAGACAGCTACAAGGGCCGCATGATACATACCGCGTCCTGGCCGGCGAACCTTGACCTCCGCGGAAAGAGGGTGGGTATCATCGGGAACGGGTCAACGGGAGTGCAAGTGATGACGGCGATTGCGCCCGTGGTGGGACAGTTGACCTCGTATCAACGCCATCCGCAATACTCGGTCCCTGCCGGTCAAAAGGCCGTCTCGAAAGAGTATCGGCAGCACATCAACGAAAACTATGACGCCATCTACGAAGGCGTGTGGAAGTCCAGTACCGGGTTCGGCGTCCCCGAGGTGTCGACGCCCATGATGTCGGTGTCGCCAGAGGAACGACAGTCCATCTTCCAGTCTCTCTGGAACCAGGGCAATGCCTTCCGCTTCCAGAACAGCGGGTTCGGAGACATCATGTCGAACGAAGAGGCCAATAAGGAGACCTGCCGCTTCATCCATTCCAAGATCGATCAGATCGTGCAGGATCCCGAAAAGGCACGCCTGCTGAAGCCGAAGGAGCTCTACGCGCGTCGGCCGCTGTGCGACACCGGCTACTACCAGATCTTCAACCAGGACAACGTCGAGATCGTCAGTCTCCAAGACACGCCCATCACGTCCATCGTCCCGGAGGGCATTCTGACCGCTGATGGTCATACCCACGAGCACGACGTCTTGATCTTTGCCACGGGCTTCGATGCCGTGGACGGCAGCTACTTGCGGGTGAACATCCAAGGCCTCAATGGGGAGACGCTGAAGCAACACTGGGAGGGAGGAGGGCCCAGCGCCTTCGCTGCGGTCTCCGTGTCCGGGTTCCCCAACATGTTCATCATCTCGGGGCCTCAGGGACCGTTTTCCAATTTCCCCTGCGCGATCGAGTGCGAAGTGAACTTCATCACAGAGGTCATCAAGCACGCCGAACAATCGTCCACGGCAAGAATACAAAGCCAGAGTCAGAGTCCCAAGATTGAAGTCAAGTTGGAAGCCGAGGAGGCGTGGAAAGACGTGTGCGTTCGAGCCACGGAGGGAAGTCTGCTCAAGACTGCTGCCAGTTGGATCTTTGGCGAAAACATCCCCGGGCGAAAGCCGGTGGTGAAGTTCTATTTCCATGGACTCAAAGGCTATCTCGACATGACAGCGGGAGAGAAGGCAAAAGGGTTTCCATCGTTTGTAATAGAATGAAAGTCTACAACAATGTTGGGAAAATGAGTCCCTTTTACTTGGTCATCTTCAATCGTTGTTAAGTCTAAGTTGACCTTGAGAAAGTAGAGAGCCCCTTTCACTTGATGCCTTCAATTGTGTCAAATCTATGTTGAACTTGGGACGTTTCGATTGTCCCCTTCATTTGACCGCGTGGAGAAAGAGTATCTATAATAACGCTCGAAGGTGATCTCCTGAGCCCGCAATCTCGGCCAATCTGGTAGACAACTTGACCAATCTCGCCGATGTTATCTGGTACGGCGGTGGGAGCTCAGGCGATTCCTTCCCCAGCAGTTGCTTGGCCACGGCTCTCCCGCACCTCCACGCATTCACCATGCCGTAGCCCCCATAGCCGGCGGAGATCCATTCAGCGCCGGTGTCTCTCTGGCCGGCGCGACGAGAACCGAGGGCTTCCTGTGGCAGCATGCCCACCATGGGCGCGCCGTCGAGCGAGTTGCACAAGATCCCCGTCCATGAGGCGTGAAGGGTCGGTTTGCCCGGTCTCTCCTCGCCCCAGCCGTCCCTGCCAAAAATGACGGGCAGGACACCGGTCAAGTGGCTCTTTGCGGGGATCGATTCTTCGGCGTCGGACGAAATGCCATGGATGCTCAGACCGCCGTCAAAGCCACTCAGTTCGCCGCCACCGATGAAGATCTGGTCCGTGTGAGGGTTCTGGCTGAGATAGTCGAACCCGTGCTCGTAGTTGAAGCTGTACGATCGTCTTCCCTTCTGGTCTTTGAATGCCCTTCCGGGATTCTGCACGCTCATCTGCCCGCGGCGGGGGACCAGGATCCCTCGCAGGTTCGGGACCAGGTGTGCGGTGTGGCCTTCGGTGCAGTGCACGATGTGGCGGGCGCGGATCGAGCCTCTCGCCGTGGTGAGGAGGTAAGGATAGTCGGACGACAAGGAGTCTCGGTCTCGCGAGATCTGAAGCACGGGGGTGTTGGTTTCGATGGAGAAGCGCTCCGTACCGTGCTCCACGAGGAGCTTTTCGAAGATGCTGGTCACCAGACGATAGGCCCAAACTCCTCCGGTCTCGCTGAGGAAGCCGCCTTTGGCACCCTGCAGGCCATAAACCTACATACATAACTCAACGGGTTCATCAGCCGGAGGATACATACGTCTCTGCGGGGACGAACCAACCGCTGACTGACTCACCTCTTGTATTTCCTCTCCGAGCATTTTAATCCGACCCGCGAGGTCAGGAAACGCAGCTTCGAAGTTGGCGTGCATGTCCCTGAACTCCTGGAGTTTGTGGTCGCTGAAAACTGTGGCGACGGTCTCGTCCCGCCTCACCTCCGTTTTCTTGAACAGTTCCGGCCCGAGTTCTCGCGCGGCCGCTGCCATCTCGTCGTAGTGGCCCAGCTCGAACCTCACGATCTTCTTAGCGTCTTCATCCCCGTACAGCCGTCGGTATCTGTCGAAGTCGCGCACCGCGATGCAAGTGATGCGCCCGCCATTGCGGCCCGTGGCGCCCGAACAGACCTCGCGCGCCTCGAGCACCGTCACCGTGCCGCTGTGGTCACTTGCCAGAAGTTCCTTCGACACGCTGCACGCGGTCATGCCTGATCCGATGATCACAATGTTCCGCCGCGACGGGAGTTTCTTCGACTTGATCCCCAGGAGCTTGTCATGGCCAGGCTGTTGCCAGAACGACCTGGTCGGGTTGGGGACCGGGAGACCGGGATCTTTTCGCAGTTGATCATACATGATTTTCCCTGCCTTGTTGCAACAGCTTCAGTGAAGCTTGTGAGTGGCGAGACATTCTTCGGCCAGCGGATGTCGACATATAATCATCAGGATTGACGACGGCGTATTTCGGTGCTGGAGTTTCCCAGCCCTCACCTGTCGCGGTTCATCAAAGGTGCAAAGGATCCTAGGACGTGTAATGTCAAAGGCCCGGTGGCCTCCACTTACCGTATTGGAGCGGATCGCGAAGAGGGGCCCCTTGCATGATCTCGCTTGTAAATAGCGTACCGGAGCCAACATTACTTACCTATTCGCTCCTACAGCGAAATGCCGAGTGGGCCTTGTGGATTATAAGTGGATTCGGTCTTATCGCTCGCCACATGACCCTGAATCATTGTTCACGAGTCTTGTCTTTTTTCGTTTCTTTCCAGATCTGTAGAGCATTTACTAATTAATTACCTGTTTGAGACCCGACGCGGGCATACGAAGTTTGAGACTCTAGTCATGTGCGGTGCGGATGAGACTGACGAGTAACCAACAGCGCAGACTAGATGGCTGGACCTCGACGAACATCCACTACAGCGACGCCTTAGGAGGCTCGAACACGTACTCGGACACCAGTTTGGCGACTTCCCGGCCCAAACCAAAGCTGTAGACAAATCCTCCGGCTTCGGTGCCATAGGCATGGACGACCTTCTGGCCCGACACAATCTCCTTTTCAATCCGAACACCGCCGTCTTTCTGCTGGATGAAAGGATAGACTCCGACGTGGTCACCGATGAAATCGTAGTCTTCGAGATTGGGCGACTTGAAAACATCTGGCTGGTTCTCGTGCTGGCGGCGCAAGATCTGTAATAATACGGGCGAGTTTAGATGAGATGGTCAAATCATCGGCAGGATCTCATGACGAGCTAATTTGCTTACCAGTTTTCGATCTTCCTCGTCGACGGTGTAGTTCTTGACGCCAAATTTTCGGATTCCTCCAATGTAGATGGTGCCGTCGCCCCGGCCAAACGCCGTGGAATAGTACTCTCCCATGTCGCCACGGCGGATGTACAGTTTGTTGTAACCGGGCATTCGGATGCGGATGTTCTGTTGCTTGACCGTGACGAGCCTCTTTTCCTGCACGTCCTGGAGGGCCACAGAACCCCAGGCGGTGGCGTTGACGAGGACGTCGTGGCCCATGTCCTTGAGGTCGGCCAGGGATCGCACGACGAGGCGCTTGAACACGACGCCTCTGCTCTCCAGCCGGCGGCGCAACCACGCGATGAAAGTCGGTGGCGTGATGACGATGGTCTGGTATTCCACACCCCATTTCGCGCCCTTGGGCAGCTCGCTCTCTGCCAGCACGCGGAAGTCTGGGACCGTGTGCCGGTACCAGACGTCGTCGACGGAGCCGTAGTCCTGGATTTCTCGCATCACAACTTTGCGGGCGCTGGATTCCGGATGTCGCCCGGACACCTTCCACAGCGCGGCCAACCCGTCCAGCTGCAGCTTTTGTTCACGCGGGGTGTTGTCGTGGACGCCCAGCCAGATAGCCCCCGCCCACTGACTGGTGTATTCATGGTTCATCGCGTCGCCGGGGAGGTGTTCGCCGACAATCGTCACGTCGTAGTCGCGAGGAAGCTGGCTGGCAATCGCCAGACCAACGATTCTACCAGTCGAGAATCAGCGAATGTCAAGCAAGTACTCATTTTGTCCGAGGAAATTATACTTACCCGGCTCCCAGGATTGTCACTTTGGTCATGTTGCTGATAATCAATTGCTCAAGCTGCCAGAAGGAGTAGTTGTCCTGTGATCATGTCCAGCAGTCGTCGTCCTCTCGACGGAATGATCCTTATAGTGATGTTGTTTATCACATAGCACACCACTCGCATTCGTACTCTATACGGTAAGTCGACTATCTTAGTGTGCCCCGCCTCGATCCTAGCTACTTGGACTTACCCATGAGGCGATGCTGATGCAAGCAAGCACCCTGCCTTTTGCTCAGGGGGAGTGGGGCCATTCGTCTGTTCGGTCCATGTCTGTCAGATCGTAATTGACCGTCATATCATCAACTTTAGTGACTGAGAATCTGTACGTACCATCTCCCTCACAATGCGCGGCCGAGAACATACCATCCCGCTTACATTGAGAGGATGAAGAGGGCGTCAGATTACTCGACTACTCTAGTCTATCGGTGACTGTCTAAGATATCGCCGTATTTCCTGAAGAATCCCTTTACCGACATCAATCCAGCCCGATCAGCGCGTCCGGTCGCTTCACACGCTTTGCGCTTCAACATCCTTGCCGTTTCATGCTCCGTGTGTCGCCCATTGAAGAAGTTTCCCCCCAACTCGTGCATGAGGTCGTACAGACCGTTCACCTCCTCCGTTTTGGACGCATCTTGGGTCTCCAAGGCGCCTTTCTCAATAGGAACGAAACGTGACGGCCGTCCAGTTACTATGTAGGCGAAGGTATTAGTAGGTTAGTGTGATCTGGATTCTGGGTTCTTGGGGCCACTTCACCTTTCTGATGCGCTGCCGTCATGTCGTCGAAACTCGTCGACTCGGACACGGCGTCGATGTACTTGCCATTCCACTCCTCACAGTCCAGCAGAACGCCGTGGACAATGTCGCCGTAGTCGTCCGCCACGGCCAGCCAGGGGACCGACTCAGGGTCGTTGCCCATTCGCGGCGTCCTGAAAGTCATATAGCCCTCTTCGTCAACGACCATGGCGAATCCTCCAAACGCAGCCACGTATTTCTCATCGTACGCATTCTCGAGAAACCAGCCGGGGTTGACCACCGTGGCGGTCTCCAGCTTCCCAGATCTCGCGCACTCCAGCATGTAGTCGGCGGATCTCGCTTTGTCTATACCATCGCCTCGCGTCAGTCACGTATCGGCCATCTGAAATAGGACAGTCATGTACCATCAAACGACACGACGGACATTTTGCCGTTAGTCAACTTGGATGCGTGGGGCAGTGAAGCAAAGACCATGTGTTTGACACCTGCGCGGATTGCACTGTCCATGACATTCTTGGTGATGTCGAACTCGGTGGGCTTTGCGCCGGTCTTCCATCGGTATTCCTAAAGCACATGATGCACCTCGATTAGACGGACATGCGAAGGATCTCGAAGTGTGGAGTATCGACCTACAGGATTGTCCGAATCGATGTTGATGAAGAAGGCCCAGCAGCCCTGAAAAGCGATTTCCAGCGCTTGTGTGTCGCTATTGTTGGTAGAGACGACGGAGATGCCGCTATTCAACAGGCTCTGTGCTTTCACCCCCTGCGCGTTGCGGGAGAGAACACGCGGCTCGAATGCCGGATTTTTTGCCAACGACCTAGCGACGGAACTGCCCAAGTTGCCTGTGTCGACTTGAATCAGCGATGCGTAGTAGACGGACACTCTCAAGAAAATTTCCACACACCAGTGCCACCAACGACTGCCACTCGTTTCGCAGGACTAGATGCCATGGTAACTTGGGGGAGATTGGGTAATTATTGAGCGATAATTAGAGACTGGCAGCACTGAAAGTGGGAGCCTCTTCGGGCATATAGAGGTGGCCCGATTTAACTGATTTCTCAGGGCCACTGGGTCTGTCAGGTCGATCTCATCTTCGGCCTAGCATAAGGGAAATCTAGATAGTATCAACCAGGAGTACAGTGGATACGTAGGCAGCAGAATCCCCTCGAGTCCAAACTGGAACCGGTGATAGACGCAATTCCGTATTTGAAGACAAGACATTTCAATCGAATACCGATTCGGTGACTATTCACGAATACGGAGTATTAGGAGGAGGTTTACTCGTACCGATGGGAGACATGTCGGTTGCAAAGCCAACCCGATTATCGTGAACTTGGCATGGCTTATCCCCCGGGCGAGGGATCCACCTGGCGCCCGGCGTCGCTGGGGCCCAGAAGCTGGTAGAAATGGTGGGATCTCAGCTGATCGATTGGCCCGAGATAAGGAGTTTGGCTGCTACTTGGGTCTCTTGTCGTCACCAAGCCGAGGCCTCCATTCCAGCCTTGAACTGATCCTCTCTTGGTTCATTGTCCAACCCTCGGCGGATGCTGTACGACAATTGAGTGATTCTCATCAACAACGACATCCGACCTAACCTGACCTAGGCTGTCCCTGCCCCGGTTACTTCTCGACGACGTGATCATGAGCTCAAGATATCGCGTCCGCTTTGCCACGACCCAAACCGCGGCCAGGACCAAAATCACGACACCGTGCAATCCTCACCAAGTCGATCGTCCTAATCAGAGAAGACACAGCCGGTCCGGTTGTCACGAATGCAAACGACGACGGGTAAAATGTGATGAAACGCTCCCAGTCTGCCTTCGGTGTCAACAACGGGGGTCGGTGTGTCGGTCGGTGCCCCGCCGGGCACAGTGGGTGATTGAAGTGCCGTGGCTGAGTCCAGGACGGTGTCTGTCGTCGATGTCGTCGCACGTCAATCTTCGCTCGCTCCAATATTGGCTGGAGCGAGCCAGCCAGATCATGGTCATCGACCCGGAGATCAATCCGCTGTCGTTCCCAATCCTGAAATACCTGGACGCTTCGCCCTCTCTGCTCCACAGTCTTCAGAGCATCAGCCTGGCACACGAGGGGTTCTTCAGCGCGGCCGCCCTCACGTCGTGCTTGGAGGAGAGGGCGCGCGCACTCGCGTTTTTCCGCGAGGAGCTCAATCAGAACGACCGACCCGCGGAGGCGTCCTTCCTCACCATGTACATCCTGGGCATGTCCGCGGCGTGGACGGACCAAGAGAACAAGCTCGACATCGGACAGCCGCATCTGTACGGGGCGCGAGCGCTCATCGACATGATGGTCGCCGAGACGGGTTCCATCGAGGACCCGTTCGTGCAATTGGCACTAGGCTGCTACATCTACTGGGACCAGGCGTCGGCGTTCTTCGTGACCCCCCAGCAGCAGACGCCGCTCAACACGCCCGAAATCTACCACTGCATCCCGTCCATGCGGCGCGTGTTTCACCCTGTCGCGGGCTACTCGACCGAGATCTACTACCTCCTGAGCACCGTGTGCCGCTACTGTCGAGCCATCCTCGACCACTGTGCCCGCGACTACGCCCTGGAAGAAACGCTAGAGCACGAATTGCTAGACTGGGAGTCCCCCGAGGAAGACCGCAACCTGTACCTCGTGAGCAACGCCTTCCGCAAGCACGGCCTGGTCATGCTGTATCGGACGACCGCGTCCGTGGGCATCCACACATCCTCCTCCTGTGCCAGTGACTGGGAAAGAACAACCCTCACGGCGTCTGAGGAGACGGAGACGGAAGATGTCATCCGAAAACACGCCCGCGACATCCTCGACGACATTATGGAAATCCCGGCAGGCTGCTCGTATCACATTGTACTGGCGCTCCCTCTGCTCACGGCCGCGGCCGAGCTGGGCGAAGACGAGCCCGAGTTGCGCGACGAGGTCCGCAAGCGGTTCCGGGCCTTGTTCTCGATGAATCGCATCCCCGCCAACCTCTGGGCAATCGAGATGTTGGAGGAGCTTTGGGCCCTGCACGCGGCAGGGTCCAAGTGTTCGTGGCTGTCTTTGGCTCTCCAGAAGAATTGGAACTTGCTCCTCCTGTAACTAGCGGCGTTCAGCCGTGTCCGGGGGATGCATGAGTGGTTGGTGGTAGATTATTCACCTAATGAAACCAGGCAGTCTGTCTGTACGGAGCACGGAGTGCATGAAGGATCATCACCCACGCCCTCGGTTCTTGCATTCGCTCCTCCTCCTGCCATGGAAATTCTCGGTTCTTCCAGCTCGACTACGGTTGAAGCGACGGATCTCCGCAAACCCGCATGACCATGTGCGCCGCGGCCGAACAAGGATGACGATTTGGAGAAGCCCGGGGAGGCAGACCTCGGGTTCCTGCCGAGTATGGCAAGTGGGTCCCTACGGCTTTTCGAGGCCCTTAAAAGTCGTCGAATGAGACCCGGCGCCAACTTATAGTAGTGCATGTTCTAGGCCGTGGGCGCTCGTTGTAAAGTCACTAACCCGGTTCAGACTGTGCTAAGGGGATGAATGGCCACCTCTACAGGAAAATAAGAAGACGGCACATTAGACGACTCCAGGGAAAGACTAGAGTAATTAGTGGCCGTGTCCTTCTCGCATTTCAAGAGTCCAGGGATATGGAATTCAACCTGGAGACCTATCAATCTGACAAGGCTCGCACCCACCCCCAGAATTCGATGCACCCCATCATTCGAAGTCTGTTGGTTGATTGCAAAAACGCCACTTCACTCCCTTTGCTTCCAGGCCGAGAGATTCACCCATCCCGGCATCACGGTCACCCTCTCACTGTCGGGAAATTACTTATTCTACCACTACAGTACCTCGTACTGCGTGTTGATGGTCAAATCCGCTCATCGTCTCTGACGTGCCGGTACATGCCGACCAGCTGTCCCATCTCGGTCCAGAACCCAATGGGCTTGCTGATGATAGAAGCCTCGTACGCGTCGATGACGGGTCGTTCCCAGACCAGATCGGCCTCGGTGGGCTTGACAAACTTGGTCCGCTTGACCACTTTCCAGCCGATGTAAAGGATCGGACAGAGCCCGACGACGGTGTAGTAGGCGAAAAAGTCGGCCAGGGTGAACCAGCCGGGCAGGAAGGTGGCGTAGCCGTAGAAGATCAAGTTAATGCCCTCAGCCACCAGGGCGATCCAGGTCGACCACGGTTGGAACCGCGCAAAGTAAGGGAACGCGCGGCGGTCGACGCCTTGTTGCACGCACGCCCGGTGGAAGAAGAGGTACGTCGTCGCCATGACCATGTAGTTGACCACGCCGACGCCGGTGATCAGGTTGATCAGCCACGTCAGCACCTGAGCCGTGCCCGCCGAGAGCTGCAGGAACGAGAGGAAGGCAAACGACATGACGACCAACAGGCAGTAGATGGGCACGCCGGACTTGGTGCACTTCCGCAGCAACGCCGGCGCGCGGCCCTCGAGGGACAACCCGTACAACGTCCTCGTAGCCACGTAGATGTACGTGTTGCCCGCGGAGAAGATGCTCGTGATCAACAGCGCGTTGACGAGGTGCGGCAGGCCTTCGACGCCTAGGTTCTGCATGGCAATCACGTACGGTGACGCGGCCGCGGTGCCCTTGCCGGTCTTGTCTCCGGTCAGGATGGCGACGAGCGTCGGGTCGTTGTACGCGATACAGACGCCGACGCAGAGGGAGCCGCCGATGAAGAAGAAGGCGAACCGCCAGTAGACGGTCTTGAACGCGTTCTTTAGGTACACGCGCGGGTGTTTGGCCTCGGCGCCGACCATCGAGATGTATTCCGGCCCCGTGATCAGAAAGGGCCCGTAGCAGAAACAGTAGAAAAACCCTTCGAAGCGCCCGAGGGACCCGCTGTGGATGTACTCGGCAAAGGCGCCGGGGCTGTTCCAGTATCGAAACCCGAACGCGTCGTGCTTTGGGTTTCCGCCCACCATGGCGATAAAGGTGAAGGAGTAGAGGACCAGGATCAAGATGACCTTGCCGCTCGACAGCCAGAACTCGGCTTCACCATAGACGCGGACCGCCAGGATATTGATGGCGCTTTGGAGTGGAGAGTGAAAAGGTCAGCCTGTTCGCTCGAGCTTACTGCCGGGGGAGTTAGGGTTGTCACACTCACAAGTACAGGACAATACAGACACAGCAGACTGCGGCGATGGGGATGTCGTCTCGCCAGAACGAGAGTACCAGACTGATGGCGGTAATCTCAAACGGAATGGCCAGGACTTCGTAGGCGAAGAAATTCCACCCGGCCATAAAGCTGAAGGCGTCGTCGACCCATTTGCCGGCCAGGCGAATGTAGCCACCGCTGACGGGCATGTAGGTGGTCATTTCGGCCATGCCGTTGTTGATGGCCGCCGCCACCACGCAGTAGAAGAACCATCCCAGGAACAAGCCCGCTGGGCCTCCCTTGTTGAGGGCGCCGCCGATACTGACGAAGAGACCCGTCCCAATGGCACCGCCGATGGTCAACAGTTGAATCTGCCGGTTGCCTACTCGTCGACGAAGATGGTCCGCATTTTCCGCGGCGGGAAGTATGCTGCCGGCCTCGTTGCTGACCTCATGGTCGAGGACGGTGCCGACCTTGGTCTCCTTCATTTCCGACATCATCATGGCGGGAGAGAGGGGGGCGAGGAGGGGGAGATTGTACGGTAGAAACCGGGGCACGCGGATTTGAGAAATGGAAGCTCTTTAACCATCACCCTTTACTCTGGGGGTTGGGACACGAAATATTCTGGATATTATAGAGTCCATGGATAGGCGACGGTGGTTCGTCGCCTTATCGCAGTACCTGCATCTTGCAGTGTGATAAAGGTTCGCAAAACTCACCAAATAGGTATGGGCGAACAAGGAGCTAAAGTCGATCTCGACCTTTGAAGCCGTCCCCTCCCCCCCACCGAGTTGGTTCCGTCCCGTCCAAGTCGGGATCGCGGTCGAAAGAGGAAAGATCCACTGTGGCCCGCAAGCGACTGGCCTGGTGGAGAGGGCGAATACGAGGAAGACGACGGACTCTTGTTATCAGTGGTACACTAGATGTAGAGGATTAACTACCCCTTTCGACACGAATGCGAACGTAGCAATTTGACCATCATTTCCTTTTCGATGGAGACGCCGTCGAGTGTCGCTTATTCATTGACATGGATCAGTCTGCCAGTTAGAGGTATGCTCGTGTACAAGAGCAATTGCACCTCGTCGACTTCACTCCTGGGCGACACGTCTGGACGACATCGTCGGTTGATCGACCTTTCTCTCGTTAGCATCACATCACCATGGAGTTCCTTCTCTTCTCCCTTGTAATTTGCATTGCCATCGGCGCCGCTTTTTATCGCTTCTTCCTCTACCCAGTGTTCTTGTCACCACTGGCCGCTGTGCCCAACGCGCACTGGTCCTGCAGTTTCAGTCCCATCTGGCTGCTATGGATGAGATGGTCCGAACAGGAAAACAGGACCGTGTACGACCAGCACATGAAGAAGGGACCCGCCGTCCGACTGGCTCCCAATCTCCTCAGTCTCAATTGCTTCCACGACGGACTTAAGCCCGTCTATCAGGGCGGGTTCCCCAAAGTGCCCTGGTACTTTCACGGATTTGCCATCTACGGGTATGTACGTGCTCTGAGACATAATCCCATCGCTCTAATACTTAACACGTCTATCGTCCCGCAGGACTGAGAACATCTTCACATTCGAGGACAATGCGAGTCATACGGCCCGGAAGCGCTTGATTTCCAACACCTTCTCGAAATCCTTCATTATGTCATCGCAATCTGCACGGGCGGCCATCCGAGATACTCTGTTTGGCGACTGTTTGCCCATCGTGGAGAACGCAGCGGTCAGAGGCAGACCGGTCGAAGTCCTTGAGCTGAGCTACGCCTACTCGATGGACACCTTTGTTCAATGGCAATTTGGGAAATCCCTCCGCAGCAATTTCCTCCGGGATGCTAGCGAACGGAAGCGCTATCTCGAGGGATTCTTCGCACCCGCCAAATACACCTTTTGGCGCTACGAATTCCCGGAGTTTGCGAATTTCCTTCGCAGGCTGGGTATCTTCCTGATTCCGGCATGGGTGGACGTGGCATTCCGCAAGGCCGAGGACTGGAATCTGGTCAAATGCGACAAGGCCCAGCAACTTCTGGCGCACGGGACTTGGCTGTCGACGGAAGACCAGCCGGTAGTGTTTGAACAGGCCTTGAAAACCATGAGCACCGTCGACGCGAAACCCCAGCAGTACCCCCAACGGTACCAAATCGCCAGTGACATGTTCGCGCATAACTCGGCGGCCTTCGAAACGAGCGGCAACACCGAGACGTATCTCTTCTGGGAGATGTGCCGGCACCCAGCGTGGCAAGACAAACTGCGCGAGGAGTTGCGCTCGTTGGACCCGCCGCTGAAATTCGATCCTTCGCAAAAGGTCGAGATCGACGACATCGTACCGCCTCAAGACGTCGATTCCTTACCTATCCTCCATGCCGTTATCATGGAAACCTTGCGACTCTGGGCTCCTGTGCCCGGGGGACAGCCTCGCCGAGTCCCCAAGCCGTGTACGCTGGGGGGCATCCCCGACATCCCGGCGGGCACGATTGTGCAATGCTCAGCATACTCCTTACACAGGACGCCCGAGGTATTCCCCGATCCGCACTCTTGGAGGCCGCAGCGATGGCTGGACGCCTCACCGACACAGCTGGCCACGATGAGGCACTGGTTCTGGGCGTTTGGCAGCGGTGGACGAATGTGTATCGGCACTCATTTCGCCTTCTACTGTGAGTGTTGTGACTGCCGTCTAATCCTACTTTGAATGACCACTAACTTCACGTTGTAGCAATGAAATATTTGGTCGCGAGCATCTATACCAATTACAGGACGACCATCCATGATCACGGGGATATGGAGGCCGTCGATGCGTACATGTCAGGGCCTAAAGGCCACCGCCTGGAGCTGAGATTTCACCGAGTAGAGTAAGCGAGACGAGCATTGTGGAGAGAGGCGAGGTCCCCTCGAGCCGAAATTCCATTGGGTAGAGAGACAAGTGACCGAGACGAATGAGCTTGTGACAGAGATGGACTTACATACCACTGTCATGATGATAGATGATAGACAAGATATACGCGTCTTGATGATAGACAATACACACATCTTGATTCCCAAGGGTACACAGAGTGCCCAGCCTAGAGCTACTACTACTGCCCTTTCAGAGTTTCTTTCCACGGTCCACTTCGATCGACCCCTCCACGTCCAATTAATCAAATCATTAAACAATTACATCAAAGTGATCCTCTCGTCATCAATGAAAACAGCAACATTGGTAAACTCCGGCCCGAACTCAAAGTCCACGGTCGTGCCTTTCTTCAAGTAGACAAAGTCGCCGGTGTGCAGCGTAAAGGTCTCGCCGCCGTGGATGGCCAACTTGATCCACCCGGCCGTGACGTAGAAGAACTCGTCGCAAGGGTACGTGAGCGTGTTGGCCCCGGACTCCTTGGCCGCCGAGGCCACGACCTTGCCATCGGCGGAGCGGTAGATGATCGATTTTGACCCGCCCCAATCTGGCATCGGGACCCAGGGGAATGAGGTGTGCTTGCCGTATGGTGTGGCTGCTGGGTCGGCGCTGCCCGTCAAGTTCGGGATTGAGGGGGGCATTGTATTTCCAATAGATGAGTGTGTAGAATGTGGAATTCAGGGGCAGTGATTAAGTTCTCTGGGGAATTGCTGTTGTCCAGCAAGATCTTGGGCTGAATGGTGAAAGTATTCGATCGTGTGTGGCGAGCGAGCTTCGACGAGATATGTCATGTCGAAAGGCTGAAACTTCATTACATATCGAGAATCCAGGCCACGACCGGTATGGGATCGCCATTTCGGTAACTGACCGGAAGAGGAAAGAAAGAATTCCTTTCATCGATACGGCCCGTCTATTTAGTGACCCACCAGATGATGCTGAGTAACGAAGGAATCTCCAGCATCGGGAAGGCCAAGACATCTTGAGTTTCGGGGACGAAAGATAAGCGAACCCAATGGCCGGGAACTCGACGTAGACGTGCGAGCAACCGAGGCTTCAAGGACGAACCACTCGTCTTCGTCGCGCTGATCATTTTCTTCTCTTCTTTCACACGAGTTTGACTGGTGACCAATATCGATATCCACGGATCTAACCTGCTGTCGACGATGAAGATCGCCCTTGCTGGGTTCGGCGATGTCGGGCGATATTTCCTCGAGGAATTCTACAAATCACCAGCAGCCCACGACGTCGTGCTGCTGAGTAGCAGAAAAAACAAGCTTCCTGAAGACGTCCACGTGGAGCAGAGGGTGACCAAATACACGGTGGAAGAACTCTGCCAACAGCTCGCGGACTGTGATGCCGTGGTCTCGACACCGGCCGGTCCTGACGACACGTTTGTCTCCGCGCACCTGGCCCTCCTGAAGGCGTGCACACGGTCGCCGAGGTGTAAACACTTCATTCCGTCAGAGTACACGGTGAACGTGCGAGATTTCCCAGACCAACCAGTCTATACTCTGCGGTCGCGGGGCGCGGTCCGGGAAGCACTGCGCGGCCAAAGTGACGTCAAGTGGACAATCATCTGCAACGGATGGTTCATGGACTATCTCCTCCCCTTGAACCAGAGATACCTGAAAGACCTGGGGAGTGGGTGGGTGACGGACCATCAGAGCAAGACCTTCGACATGTACGGCGATGGTCTGCAAAAGGTCAGCTTGACCTCCGTGCGGGACACGGCTCGCGCGGTGCTGGCAATCCTGGAGGAGACCGCCGAGGACTGGGTCGAATACAGCTTGTTCTCCTCTCAGACGCTCACATATCGCGAGCTGTTCGAATTGATCAAGAAACGCGATCCGTCGTGGACCGCCCGGACTGTGTCGTTGGCATCGGTACTGGATTCTGTCAGAACCGAGAAGGACCAGGACCAGCTGAGTCTGACGTATCTCCGGATCATGGGGTTTACCAACGCCAACCATATTCCTCAGCCGAACAGGCCTCCGAAGGCGCGTGCTCGAGACGTGGAGACGTTTCTGGACGAGGCCGAGGCCGACCGGGGGAGGATTCCATAGCGCAGACATGCAGAGAACAATAAGAAGATTTTTAGCAATTACAGGACATTAGAGTATATATTATGGGGTTTCTTCACATCATTGCTCTGTCCCACACACCCCGTATATCTGTCGCGGGATCGATGTTGTCCACCACCCCCAATGCTGTGGTGGGTTTTGCGTAGCCAAGAAGTTCCAGCATTTTAGGACTCATACCCAGTGCCTTGCTGCGAGCAATGGCCAGGAATTGGTTTTCCTCGGTGCGAAGAGTGCCCCGGATGAAAAAGAGACTGTACATGATGCGCTGCGAGTTGGGCACGCTATTGTGCCCGCCTCCATGATAACAGGAGGCGAGGAAGATCAACGCGGACCCGGCGGACATTTCTGACCAAAATAGCCGTCAGCCCACGGATCAGATTCATGAGGATGGCAATGCATCTGGCAGAACATACCTGCGAAGCAAACGTCGCTGGCGGTGGCGGCGCAATGATCATCCCCCCATTTGTGACTTCCTGGGACAAACATGGTCGCTCCGTTTTCCCGGGTCACTTCACATCCGGCAATCAGGCAGCCAAATTGGCTGGCTCGGTCGAGTCGAAACTCGCCCTTGACATGTCGGACCGCGTGGATCCCGTCGTCGCGGTGAAGAAGCTGTCTGGGAGAGCCGTATCCGATGTTCATGGCGATACTCAGACTCAGCAGCGGGTTGATGGTATTCTGCTCGTCAAATTTTTCGCGCTTGTTGACGAATTCGTCTTTCAGAATCGTTTGGCGTAACTGTTCCGAGCGTGCCGTTCTCACAGACGGATGCCATTGTCGCCGATTTGCCCACCAGTCCAGGGATCAGCACGGTCGACTGCGGGATTGTCACGAACGCATCTCGGTCGGAGCCTGGAGCTTTCCGCTCGAGTTCCTTCCAGGGCTGCAGTTCGGTCTCAATGCATCGGAGCTCCTGGGCCGACACGAGATCTTTCAAAATGACGCCGCCATCGCGGTCCAGCACGGCGAGGATCTCGGCAATCGGCGCCGTCGCGGGCAGCGTCGTCACCGATGCCTTGGGCTCGTAACTGCCATCGATTGGATCCGGTGGAGGAGGTATGCTGGAACCCTTGACGGCCATGGTTGACTGCTGGAGTCCGTCGGGCAGAACAGTGAGAAGTCAGAGAAATGAGCCGATTCTCAATTACTGCTCCCTATCACCGATGTACGGAGGGAGTATTCAAGATGGCTACCGCATCGGTTCAAGGCCGATTGAGAGCTCGTCAAGACATTCGTACTAACAAACGCAGCCAATAGGTCAACCTTTCCTTGTTAGGATGAACAACCAGCCGGCCCTTCTACGAGCCATGCTATCATCAATCGCGATAAATCCCGGATAGGCAAGTGACTTATCGCGCTCCATCGGAAAAAGAGCCTCGGCGAGAAGGAATATTCAGTAGCACGTGCCGCATTATCCTATTAGGTAATCCGTTCGTGGCCACAGCTGTGCCCGTGGTGTTTCTTTGGCGGGGAGACTGTTAGCATGTTGATGGGCTTGAAAGAGGTAAAGTGGACAATGTATGAGTAGGTATGGGAAAACAAGGCACGAGAAAATCAGCCAAATCCTCCAGTACAGGATCCGAGCTGTAACGGGCTCAGCTGAAGTACCAGCGATGGATGCTCTATGCGAATCCTATACGGCATGCAAAGCTAGGTGACCTCTCGTTGGCGAGCGCCGGGGACGAACACTCACCACCTGGTCAGGAAGGCCGCCTCTTGCGCCCGACAGTCTTGTGAAACATTCTCAACCGCCAGTGCCGGTCGGGCCTCAAAGGACGGGTCGACACTTCAGGGCCATGGTCACGGGAGTTTAGGGTAAGACATTCGTTAGGTGAGCGATTGTTCGGCACTAGACCGAGGGGAACTTGGCGCATCCCTACGGCCAGCAGCCGAGATCGGTCCCCAGGGGCATGAATAATATGAACACGAGTTTCTAATACCTCCCTTCTTCATCGCCACCATTTCCTGCCCCACCCGCCCTTTCTGGGACCCCAATTGTCCCTCGTGACAGCATCGATGTCATCCACACTCAAATAATCTACACCTTCCCGGACGAGCACACGCCAGATGTAATTGCGTAAGCCGACGGGCCAGGCCGGAATGCCCCAGTACCGCACTTTTAGGCCACGGGCGTGGGCGCCGCGAATCTGTCTGCGTAGGAGGTCGAGTTGAGCTTGGGACAGAGACGAATGCCAGGGATAGCCGATCGATCGAACAAAGGAGACGGAGGCATAGTAGGAGTTGGCAGACGAGTAGATTGCCGCGTTCTCTGGGTTGTGAGGCGAGTCAAGTATGGCAGGGTCGTTTGGATCAGTGGCAGGGTAAGGTAAGGGTCCTAGCGGTCCTCCTCTACCCGGGAGCGAGGCTAGGACTCCGAGCGGAGCATCGTAAAACACGTCTCGGTAGGTCGAGCTTTGCACGATGCGACTAAAAGGGGCGTTTCCCGACGCGACGATAGTTAGAGGACCTTGAACGACAGACGTGCCGTTGAAGTGTGTCAGGTATTTCTTGTCCCGGAAGGAAGTCAGATAGGACTCCAGACGACGCCAGATGGGTTCCGCGTCGTTTTTGAAATCAATCAGTAGAACAAGTGATTGCGTCGGATCGGTGGCGAAGACGCCGTTGAGTGTGCGATTCAGCGGACCGAGAAAGTCAGGGAGCTGGTTTTGATGGTCCAAAATGTCCTCCAATGGATCTAGGTATAGACTCTTCAGGGTACGGTTCGGGCGGATCCCTGACACGGTGTGCGACACGTAGAGCTCGTCGTCGAGGTGCCAGACGTCGGATTCGACTCCCGTACAGCCTACTCGGATGGCTCGGTAAAGGGGTTCTCGACGCCAGTAATCGTTGTGGGAATGGCACATCAGAGGCTGGACGTCTGCGGTGAGATCCTCCGACCATGTCTGGGGTCGTCCTGTTGCCATAAATAAGTCTTTGGAAGGGCTGGAGATCAGGTCGAGTTCATCCGGGAAGAAGGCATTGAGGATGCTACAGACATAGGTGAGGCATTGCAGCGTTCCTCTGAGGTTTGTTAGTGAATGTTAGACTCGTGGGACTCTACACACACAGTAGCATCAAGCATAGTTTGAGTAAATTCACGATCTTTGACAAGGATCGCGAAGTAGGTCGTTGACGTTTTCTGGCAGACCACGACGGTCGCCAGGAAGATCCTTTGACATAAGATCTACTTGATGACGCAAAGCTCGGTATCGTCAAAGACTGAGATGCCCGTTGAGCACGACTCTGGCTCGAACCCTGGGCAGTGTCGGGGATGCTTTCATGAGTCTGTACAGATTTACCCAGCTCAACGTCCTCGGCAGTGCTGTATTCATCCTCATCGATCATGAATCGAACACGGCCAGGCTTTCGCTCGAATCTGTTGTATCTCGTGGAAGGCATATTGACTGGATGAAGTCGGAGGTTCTGCCTAACGGGGGCTAGGATAGCAGAGACTGGGCGTGTTGACTGACATTGCAATCGGCGATGACTGGCGAGCAGGTTTCACACTTAACTAACGCAGATTTGTGCTGAGTGCACTGCCCGGTCAGCGTCAGTCCATGATGAGACCGACCAGCTGGCTGCCGGCAGTCTAGCACAGGCAGAAGGGTTTCGAAAGGCTGGCATGTACGAGTAACGGTTGTCTAGTTGGAGGGCAACGGAAACTGATGGGCACATTTGGTTTGCAGCCAATCAAAAGCAAGAAATTACTCACCCACCACGAACTTCCGCGCGTCATCCAAGACGAGGAGTACGTCATCAGCCAATCATTGAACACATTCTTCTGGACAAGCTTCGCTCAAGCAACGCCAAGCATCCTAGCCAAGACCTCTTTAACCGAGACCTGGCCCATCGCCGCTTGCTTCGTTCGACTGTTCTACTATTGAACTCGGGCAGGAGATGTCAGAAACGGTAGCCATGGCCAGGATCGCCCACCATAGACGGTGTGACGACCGAGCCACAAAAGTGCTGGCCTTTGAAAGCTAGGGCGGAGGGGTGCATAGCGGGAGGAAATTGAAGGGGGTTCTGTGAGATGGCTGGCATCTTGCTTGCCACTACCGCGGGCTGACGCGTCGGCCCTGCTGAGTAAGGACTGTTTCCGGTGGTACGAGTGCTCAGAGAGGAAAGCCCGCCCGCTCAATCGATGTGGTCCGCAATTCAGATCATGTAGGTATCGCTTTTGGGGGGCCCCTTTAAACTAGCCCTCCTACTAAAATGTGCGACTCCTAGACGTGGATCTCGTAACAATGTTTGTACTTGACTTCTGATGGACAATTACGGACTCACGACGGCGCTGTTGGTACAGGCGGCGCATCCAGGCAATTGCCGCCGGCTCCAACAACAACAGCTTAAGCAAGTACGCCTCGAGCAAGAGCGTCTAGAGCAATAGCGAGCTCGCACATGGTACTCGCTTTACAGTCTCGAGGTGTCAATTTCAGCGATCTCTGGGAGGCCATCGTCCATTTGTTGGGAGACATAACGGTACCCCTGGGCCCTCCTCAGAGCGAGGCACCTCACAGCATCCCTGGCCTTCCATCAATGACATAATGCAAAATCAAAAATGCTTTTCCAGCGGTACCGACTTGCTGTATGCAACCCCGAGGTTGACTTTCGGGTGCCCCAAGATTGCCGAACAACAGCGGGCCCGCCGGCTGGACCTGATTATGATTTTTGACCAAGGTAAGGCCTCTGGTATCCGAACTCTTGACTCGCAAATATATTCATGTCAACACTCCCAAGACCGATTCGCAGTCTTCTCGCTCTTCCATTGCTCTTACAGGATATTCAAGGCAACATTCGACGAGGATTTCGACGATGTATCATGCACCTGTCGATATTGTCGACGATGACGGAACGCCATATATTCCAGACCAGCGGTGAGCACGGCAGAAATACCGCCGACTGCTGCGGCGATGGCAGTGTCATCGCTAAGCAGAGCACCTCTGAGGAAAATGTCAGCTTGGCCCTTCCCTACGTGAGCAATACAGAACTTACAAGATCGCATTGACCATCCCCGCGTAGATGACAACCCGTCCAAGTCCAATGTGTAGATACGAAGGCACAGTCCGATGGCTAACCGCCTTATATTTTTGATGATGCAAATATCCAAACCACACCTGAAGCGACAAAAGCCCAACCACAATAAGTCCAAGGACCTGATGGCCCTGATCAAAGTTCGAGTACTCAATCCCGGTGATGCTGAGAGCAATCGCCAGTGCCAGACCAATATATGCCGCGGTCGTGGCAATGACCTGCAGGATCCAGTGTACTTTGAATGCGATCCGCCATTTCCAGCGCAAGCCGACAACGCCGAAAGGGAAGACAATCACGAAAGCAAGGCCAAGGAGGATCGCGTGCGTGTACACGAGGCCACTGTAGTAGGCTGGTTGGCCTTTTGCGTGGATACTGGATGTGCCGGATATAGTTGGCAGGGTGGCAAGTGAGTTTTGTGCAGCGGGCATGTTGACGAAGAGGACGCCTAAAGAGTGGTCAGAAAGGGGCTCATGGCTCATCTACGTTGCGGGACGACAGCCTTACCATAATGCGAGTGCTGTTCAATCTCGGCGTCGGCGGAGGCGGCATTCTCAACCCCTTTGTTTGTCGGACCGACGGCCCAGATCCATGCCTGTTTGGTGTTTGTAACATCGATTTTGTGGTAATTGTGTCTCGAGTCTTGACGCCATTGTATTGTTGCAGTCATCTTTCCGCTTCGAACCTCAGAGCTGAGCAGAGTTGCATTAACGCCGGAAATGGAGTCGGGTGTGCCGTGGCCACTGTTCGACATTTTTTAGTACTTTGGCACTGGACTGCTCTTCGGTGGTCGTGTCATGGAAAGGACGGGAAGTACGGACTCTGCAGTTCTTACGCTCAACATGACACCTTGAAAGTCGCCGTCAGCACATTGCAGAAAGGTTTAAGCAACATTGGGACACACCATCTTCCGGACCGAAAGGGTAAATGATGAACATGAGAGACTTGTCCATCTTGTCGCCAGTTCCCACAGCAGCCCAGCCATAAGTGATGGGGGCAGAGACTTGCATGAGGAAGTCGGCATTGCCGTTGTCGAGGAAGGAGGATATGGCGACTCCATAGCTCTGGGAGTTCTGATAGAACTGAGCTTCATTGGCAAGTGGTGTTGCAGGAAGTGCTATGCAATCGAGTCAGCGTTCTGACATAGCAGCAGATATTGATGGGAACAACGGACAGAGCAATGCGCAGGAGGTCAGGAGGAGCTGAACGGTTGGTATCTTCATGGCTGCAACAGGCACACAATGAGGGAGTCCCTGTCGAGTCCGCCTCTATTCCGAACGAGCTGAAAGACTTTGCACCAATGATTTGAGAATAACAGAGACCCAGAAAGCACGAATGGAAGAACGAAGGAACCTGTCGGGTACACAAGGAGCACGAGAATCAGAAGGTACTTATACCACAACCCCCCTGCAAGGGGTTCGCAGAACCCCACGGTGTAGCCTGTCCTGCAACGGTCGTCACCCAGGCGTTCAGCAGCACAGCTTGCGTATTCACTCAATCTTGGCCGCTCATTTAGGGCACGAATGACGCCGATGCGACCGTCCACAGTGAGGCTGAGTAACTCACCCGCCCGAAAAGCACAGGCCGGGCTGAAATCAGGATCATGAAAATTCCACTTCCCAATCACCGTCGGTACGTTTTGTCCTGGGACGTGGGCCAATCAGATGAGGCTCATTACTCATAGCTGGAAAGGGTTGCTGCTGCCAGAAGTCGTACAAATAAAAAGATCGCACAAGCGATTAGATGAGGGAGGACTCGATCCTCAGATAATGGAGGAATCTGATAAAATAAAGAGAAATCTCTGATGAAAATCAGATAAAGTTAGCGAGATAAGCTACAGTGGAAAAGCTTGTTTTGCGGCCTATCTGCGTGTGATACGGATGAGCCATTAGACACATCCACGCACACTTAACTTCACGACGTTGAGGATGTATGACGCCAAATCTTTCCTCTCTTCCTGACAACCTCGGGTCTGACGAGAAGCATGAAGAAAAGTAGAACTGCCACAAGTTATCCTATTGCTGGAACGCCTTCGAGGCTGTAGGATATTCCAACCAGGACGACATCCTCTCTACGCCCGTGTACCTGAGCTTATGGCTTTGTGCACGGCTTGTCAGTGTCTATATTATATCTGGACCATCCAGTTGCAATCCCAGGGATTGGGCATGCCAAAATATGTGACTGGACTTGTGTCTGCGAGCACGAAACAAGCTGTCCCACCTCTGGCAGGTTGCAGCAGCTTTGTCTCCCATTCCAGTTGCACTCTTCATCTTCGCTGGTCGCTACGCCGACTTCCATCACGCAGGCATTGATATATTCACCGGAGTTGTCATTGGCACTGTCATTGGGTGCAAGTTTCCGTTCGTATCACCTCCCTATCCGACGACGAAGAGGCCTTTTAAACCTGGGGCACACGAGATGTGATCTTTGCCAACGCTGTTAACGAAGACCGCAATGCCGTCATCGAAACGTCGCAATCACGACCGTGGAGAGCGACACCATGAGGAGTATATGATGCCGGACGTCGAATTAAATACCATTAGAGCCTCAGGGCGAAGGGCTTAGACCGAGAGTTCCACGGAGCCCATACTCCACCCTCCCGGTGCTCGTTTTATTAATGGTTCAGAGTGCACTTGAGGGACATTGTCATGATTACTCAATGTATTATCATCTTCTCCCTGTGCAGGACGTTCGCTTGATTAGCGTGGACTACCGTGTACCTCAAATTGGCAGCTTCCGCCTCAGAAGCGGAGTGCTCCGCACTCCGTGGGGAATATTTTGAACACATCTGGAAACCGAGCTTAGGGTGGACTCGAACGAACTGTTTGACGCCAGAAATGACTTATAATAATAGGCGACCAAGCCTTAGGTGTAGCGTAAGACATCCCTGTCAATACTATCTTCAAGAAACTTTCACTGTAGCCGCATTTTCCCTCATTAGTTCTCTTGACAAAGAATTACGCAATATCGTGATCGAACCAACACATCCCGTGTGGGTGAGTTAAGGGTGAGAAGAGGGTCGAGAGAGGATGAGTTGCGAAGTGACGGTTTTAAAAAGCGGCACGGTCGGAGGTGATCCCCAAGGGAGCTCCGAGCGGATTTTGCTCTGCTTCAGCCTAATTGTACTGTCTTTTTGACGAAGCTCGACTAATCTTTGCAATGTAGTGAAGTCTCATAGGAAAATCCCCGTATCCACGTTCTTGACTGGAACTCCGACGAATGGAACCCAGTAGGAGCTGAGTATATCATCATGGACCATGTTCCAGATGTTCTGTTGCGGGAGGTCTGGCCAACTATGTATGAGCTTTCTGCAACACGTGCAGGCCACAAAGGAGTTGGCGCAAATCGTTGCAGAAATGGCCAATCTCACTTTTCCCATCTACGGAAGCCTACATTTTAATGCATATTTGAATGTACGAGAGAAGAGGGAACACTTATCTGGCGACTTTGTGATCGGTCCGAACTGTGGTAGAGAATACTGGGACTGTATGTCTGACAAATCCGATCATTCCAAAAAGGGTTCAACGCACTCGTGCAGACCGGACGTCAAAAAAGGCCCCTCATGACAAGGATGAAGCGATTCCGATTTCCCTGGTCCCTAGCGCTTTAACCCCGATGAAAGGTAGTCGCCAGCGCGCTGTTGACTGGCCGAGACCACCCTGACGCAAGGAAACACCGCGGGAGGGAGACAACTTGAAGTGCATCCTCGTACCGAAGACATGGTTCTCTACACTCAACATCGGTTTCAGGAACGCGACTTCCGCGACGTTTGTGGTGAAACAACGCAACCTTGTGAACGAGGTGTCCCACTCAGAAAGCGACTTCTCTGAGGACAACCATGTATCCAGCCTCGTGGCGGCTAACATGAATGTAGATTTCCTCTCGCCAAACATATGGTGGACACACTCCTTGAGTTTCCCACGATCAAGCAGGTGCGAAAAGACATCGGCACCAGGTCCCACCGGGCTAGGGGATGCTTACGAATCGAAGTCTGAAGAGGATAGATGCGCAACCTCGAGCGCTGCGAGACACGACACACGGGCTTATCGCGTGGGTTGTTCACACCGAGCTGTCCCCCTGCGACAAGAAAGGGTCATGCACGCTTTTGCGACTGAGCCAGCAAGATGATGAAAATCGACGAAGGGAAAAAACCTTGTCATGGTTCAGACTCTCCTGAAAGGCTTCAAAGGCCTTGTTGCCATTGACCACGATCGAGGAACACTCGGCATGGTCTATGCCACCGAGGCGTACAGCTTGACGTAGCTGTCGAGCTCCTCCTCCGCCGGGACAAGGATTTCCACGGGAAGAACGCCCCTAGCTCCACAAGAGGGTGTTTCTGACGTGTCCTTGCCGGTAGCCCGC
Source organism: Phialophora verrucosa (assembly GCA_002099365.1). NCBI lineage: Eukaryota > Fungi > Ascomycota > Eurotiomycetes > Chaetothyriales > Herpotrichiellaceae > Phialophora > Phialophora verrucosa. Next base: position 2,072,787 of record MSED01000014.1, on the reverse strand, counting down.
TCGGTCACATCGTGGCAGAAAAACAGCGTGTCGAGGCGGCCAGTGGGGAGGTATTTCGCCGCGGGCCTGGGCATGTTAGGTGCGCCGTGGTCGAGCAGCGGCTCGGTGACATGCCATTGTACTTCTGTAAGGTTCTGTTGCGGGCCGCTGCAGGACCAAGAGGCGAGATGTCCTCGGTATCACTTGAAGGGTATACGCTGGGTACCTTGCGGCGTCTCAGGTCGACCTCCTGAGAAACCTCCGAGGAAGTCGAATCTGACCGCTGACCCCTTCTGGAGGCCCGGTCGACAGGTCGTGTCTCAAGCCTCCTGAAATCGCTAGTTACGTCTTCGCAAACGAGATTCACACCGACATGATCGCCCCCCTCAAAAACGCTGGACATTCCAATTCCATATCCACCGGCAAACCACAGCGAACGTAGGCGGGAGACCACGTATGCGCCTTGGAAGAGAATAAGGGCGAAAGCAACATATCGTACACGTCTGGCCATTCTCTGAGATAGTCGTCGACTTAATGCAATGGCAAAAAACAGATAAATCGCTGGCAGGGTGTCCGTGTCCCAATGATAGGGGAAAGGGCTATAGTCTCCAGACGAGATCGCAACATCATGCTCGTGTTGTCGGTCTGCCAGTATCTGACGGTACAGAGAACTCCTCTCATCTGCCATATATGTCTAATGTCAAGGTCTGGAAATGGATGAGGAAGAGGACGCAGCTTAATAATATGCACAAATTTCGAGGCCGGGCGACCAAGTCATAACGTCTCGAACGCAAGACTGTTTGATTCCAGGGCCAAAGATAGTAAACAAAACAATACAGGCGCAGTTCAGATCTTGCTCCTTGCAAGCTATGTGCCAATGTCAGGTCATGAGCTTGACAAAGTCTCGTCCCGAAATAACGCGAAGACGCTTACACCTCGCCACTAGAAGAATAGACTCACACGACCTGTGCAAGCTGCTGGGTGCTCCGCCAAGTTGCTGCACTGGGTCGGGGTGTTGTGTCCAGTCATGCCTCACTAGCAGAAATGTTCGTGTCTAGATTCGAGCGCCTCAGGCTTACCCTCCTCTTGCTGATTCCCGAGTCCGGAGGCGTAAGTAACCTTTGCGGTGCAGAAGCTCTGCGCCTGTGGGTAGGATCTGGACCATCTTCGTCCTCGAGTGTCAGGTCGATGATTTCTTTGGAGCGAAGCGGGAGAATCGGCGAGGACTGAACAGCAGCGTCAAGAGTTGGCCGGTCTGTACCTGCTTGGATATTTGACACCTTGCGCCGAGACCGGGGGTTGCCTTGCAAGTGCTTGGGCTCAACGGAATCCAAAACAAGGCCATTATCTGTCTTCCCTTCCATTCGTGGTCGACGGTTTTTTGCGCCAGAGCCACCTCGACGAGCTTTGGGTTTCAAAGGTGTCTCTTCTTCAGCACCACAAATATTCTCGCTAGAGCTGGCTGGGGATGATGTCAACGGCGTTGGAAGACCGGGAGAGGGTGGCATGGTTACTGGGGATGGAAGAGGAGAAGACGGATCCGTGGTCTTCGCGCTTGAGGTTGCGGCAAAGAGTAGTCTACGAGAACTTCCGGCTTCCAAGTCGAGAGGCGTTGGCGGGACCTTGATTTCGGGCGTTTCCAGCACGCTGTTGGCGGATTCTCCTGGGGACGTTGCATTGGTGGGCTCGTCGTCCATCTTTTCAGGTTCCAAATGAGCATCGCTAGCCTGGTTCTGGGCGATTGTCTGCACCTCTGTCGAATGGTCGTCAGCCTCCTTCGTCTGGGGAGCCTGCAGCATGTCCGCAGGGGGAGTCGTTTTGCGAGCAGGTTCGGAAAGAAAGACGTCGAGATCGAGCCATTTTCGGTTGCTTGAATCACGGAGAAAGAGCTTCACATGATCGGAGATGACTTTTTGCTCTCCAGACGGCGAGGCGTCGCTAAGGAACATTGCTGTTAGGTATTCATGGCTGAGTGCGATGCCTCGATAAGGCGTCAGCACTGTAATCCAGTTAACCCAGTATTTGATAACTCTTTCCGCTTCCTCAAGGCTGATCATGAAGTATTCCTTGTGGATTCTCCCACAGCGGCATAAAATCTCATGTCGGTATTTGCCAAGGTCCGAAAAGACAAGTGACTCGACTCGGTTGGCATGCTTCGTTCTAAAATGAATTTCATGCAGCTTGTAGGGTTTTTTCTTGCACGAAGCGATCCACTGTGCGCATCGTCTCTCGGGCGTCTCCTGCTCTGTCGACTGGCCGATCTTGAGCAAGTTCTCGTGATCTGGATCAAAGAGGATGTAAATGAAACCAGCTTTGAGCTCTTTGGAGTTGAGCGGCTTCGCAATAATCGAGTGCAAGGGGCTTCTTTCCCGCGAACGCCAGTAACTGCGTTCATTGCATGACACATCTTGACCCTTCGGAAATGACGGCGAGGAGTTCCGAGAAGGGCTAGATTTCCCTCTCGCACGGTTATGGGTGGCGTCGAACTGCTTGCTCTGTGGGATTGATTTAGAACCTGAGGGAGTCGATGCCTGGGTCAAGGCATCGTCAGGGATTTCCGATGGCTCGTCTTCGGCCTCAATGGGGTGATGTTCAACGAGCGGATGTCGTAATAGCCTGGTGGCAAGGGAAAAGATAATCCATGATGTGTAAGAGGTGTCCTTCAGCTCCGTCTCCCATCTCTCCGCCATGCCAGTCACGTTTTTCTCAACAGCTTGGTGCTTTTGGCAGTGGCAGAGCTGAGAGTAGTAGCGTAGCATTGAACGCAGTAGCGCATCGTCCAGTTTGCCTGATCGGAGTACATAGACCAGCATTGCTGCGAAGTCGGCCGCTTGTTTGGGAATGCCATTGTCGCATCTTCTCTTCTGCTTTGGCATAAAATGAATGCATTTGAAGCCGGGTTCCCAGGTGTGGAAGATCTGTATGGACCGCTCAAAGTCGTAAAAGAATTGCTTTCTTAGCTTTTCGACCAGCTCTGGCCACAGATAGTAGTTTAAACACAGAGATGCCAACAGGATCGAGTAAATGAGTAATGACATAGCAAACGATGCACAGGGGAAAGCACGGGGGAGAGCATTGGAAGACAGGGAGAGGAGCACTTGGCCTCCGTGTTATACTGATTTGGGCGGCAATTTCGACTCAGAAAATGGCCTGGCTGGGTACTTACTGCTCGAGCTGCGACCATGCAGGTAGAGTGGCGTCGACAAGGGCATGCATGAGCATGCGACCTGGTGGTTGTTTCGACCCTGGAACATGCCTCTAGTGAGATGGGGGCGAGCATTGATTGCTCGAAACCATTCTGCAAAGCTCGACAAGAGAGCAAATGATCTCGCGGTCTGGGCACACGATTGTCTGTGCGACGATATCTTCGTACATCTGCCAGCTTCTTCTGAGCTATGTGTAAGTATGTAGGAGCTTCGCGAAACCGAGGATACGCTGAAACCTGCCCAGCCAGCAATGGAAAGGCGCGAGGCTGGCGTCTGGTGGGCAATCCTATCGAGCAGCTAAGCGCGCTCTTGGACAATATGGAACTTCCTGGAACGCTTAGGTGCATATGCGATGAGTTTAAGTCGGAACCACAAAGGCAGACAGCCTGTCAGCCTGACTGCCGCTCTCCCTAGCTTATCGCGAGGCGCAAATGGACAGATCGGGACTCGGCTGAGATGAAAGACAGACGGACGAAGGAGGGTTAACGAGGAAGTCGTCGGCGGCTAGCACCCAGCTGTTCGATCGTATCGAGAGAAGCTTATACAGCAGGCTGTTGTCCGCGTCCCATTCGTCATTGCCTGGACGTGAACTTGCTGAGCCGTCTAGGATAACGAAACTGTGAATATTAGATAGCTCACGCTTTTCTGGGATGGTTGAGAACGAAGCGTGTCGAAGCTAATTATCCACACTGCCGCCGGCCCCCTCGAACGGTGGTAATCAGGTGTACGAGGTAATCTGGGGTAGATCGCTCTTCACCTCGGCGACACGGCACGAGAAGAATGCTTGGAGGGATTCGTTTACCCTGCGTGCACAGTCGTGACCTTGTTTTGTTCAAGACAGCTCTCGATCAACTGTTTCCTGCCGCGTTCATAAGAGTGAATTCCCTGTCATCTCATAAAGTCGCAAGCTCCTCTTCCTCGCTTCTCGCTAATAAACGTCACTCCGATTAAAGCTACCAGCGACATATTACCAAGTCCCCAGCTTCATTACTCTCATGCGGTCCGCAACCTGTCAGATTCGAGATGGGCCGTCCTCGCACACTGATGCCTACTCTCCCTACCTTCAACCTGAACAGGCACTGCGCGTCATACTCCCGCGGCACCTCTCCCAGCCTACCTTGAATCAACCAATGCAGGTCTCAAAGCAGAGAGCTATTTCAAGAACTCCCTACATAATGTCTTGGTCCACGAGTACAAGTCAGGAGAAGGAATAATCCCTTACGATGACGGACCTGCATACATCCATGACCGCCACAGTGAGTGAGCGTGAATAGCCATACGGTCCTCGATATCTACAGTAACACGGGGAACGCGGAGCTCTGCCGACCAAGCGAATCCTTCGAGAGCCACGGAGCCTTCTCATCACCACGAGTAACATATATACCAGCGCCCTCCATGGCATCCTGAGGCTGCACACGGATGGGAAGCTACACGCAGAGGAAATCGCCAACTGGGACCTCTTAGGAGGCAGGCAACCGTATCAGAGCGGGCAAGCGCGGCGGCAAACACGAATCAGTCTCAGCCTACGTGATGCGGAACAAGGTTGCAAAACTGGGAGGTGCCTTGGAATTTATTACCAAACGACCATGACTTTGTTCGTCTCACTCCTGAGCATTTGACAAGATCCCACCGCGCGGCGCTGGCATTATGGCGCCTGGTCGATGCACCACCACGTGAGAGTGGCCAGCCTTGCCAACGAGACTCCCTCTTGTCTCCGCCTGACCTTCCATGCTTATCCTCTGTCCTGGCCGCATCAAAGGTCGGTTCGTGACACCACGACGGCCACACAGCCCACTACTGCATTTTCCTCACCTTCTCGTCGCTAGAGGTGATAGGGCCCGGTTGTTCCGGGGGGTTGGCTGGGCCACTGGCCCGCGGCTCGATACCGGGCACGGCGGTGAACATTTCCAGCTGATAGTTCTTGAAATCCTTTACCGGGAGTCGCTGCTCGAGGAGCAGGTCCATCTCCTCATAGGTCCTGCCACTCAATTCAAGAAGCCGGTAGTAAGCCCAGAGGGCACCGACGAGGGCAAAGCCGCCATACAGAAAGCCCATCTTGCCCCGCCAATTCGCCTGGTCCGGGTTGACCTCGTAGGCCACGCCGAGCGCCGTGGGCAGGTAGAAGATATCCTGGATCGCAACAGCTATAGAGACGGTCTTGGATCGGAGACGGGTGGATGCAGTCTCTGACATGATCACCCAGGACGCGGGGCCGGTGGTGAGCATGTACACGCCGCACCCGATAATCAGGAAGACGGCCTGAGACCAGGCAAAGGCCTGATTGGACTTGTAATTGGGCGCGAGGCCGAGGAAGCCGACTATAAGGAACGTGATGCCTAGCGCGCAACTGCCCCAGAGGAACGTGGGCCGGCGGCCCACCACCGTCATCGATGTGGTCTGGGATAACAAGCCCTGATGCGATGCTATTGCAAGTCAGCCAGACTGTTAAGCTTAGCTCGAGGGAAGACAATGGCGGACCAGACTTGGTTGGGAGAAGGGGGAGAAAATTGGGAGTTTGGGAGCGTTGTTGCACCATCGCTAACGGCGTCTTGCGATTCTGAGGGATCTGGAAACTGGTCGCGGCCACTGAAGCCGGTGTCTGTGCTGCCCCTATCGACTGCCGGTCGGTGCCGTTTTGATGGTCTCCTCTGAACACTGCGGGCAGTTAGAAAGCAGCACACTCCGATCAGGGAGAAGGGGCGAAAGGCCTCACTCCAATGTTACCCTAAGGTGGTCCAGCTGATTCTGCACTGCCTGAAGCTGCCTTGCATGCTTACATAGAAGTCAGCTCCAACCCATCTATTTCCACGCTGGAATTTTGGGAGACCTCTTCTAGCTTCCGTGCTTGTGAGACTGCTGTATCTTGCCCTCGAGACCTAGGCCGAGGTCGCCTGTCCAGGAAGAGACAGTGCTGATTTAGGCGCGCACAGAGTGAACATATCGGCCGTTCGCCCGGACAGCGCGACTTCTTTCGCCTAACAAGAATGAGGGACGCGCCCTCGTGGCTGATGCGACCACATCACGCACCGGTGTCAATGAAGAGGTTAGGCATTCCCAGCCCCAAGTACGAAAGGGGTCAACTGGTTGTATATAGTTGAGCCTTAGGTAGTACCTTTAGACAGCAATCAAGGAACCTTTCATACTCTGACAACCGGCAATTCTCACATGCCTGCCGTGCTCGCTTGGAGGCAGAAAGGTCCATTTGATCGGATGATCGCTCCATCGCATCCGTGGGAGCTGTGCAGCGGGGAAGCACTGTGCCTCAGGCAATATCAGTGTTCCGACCCGAAGGCTTGCTGGGACAGTCGCGTCCTCACATGCAATGGGTGGAGACGCGTGAATGATGGGGGACCCAAACAGCAGGCCCATTCATAGTCAGCCTCGACTAGTGCGATTAACAGAGGTTGAGAGCTGGTCTTCTCGTCCCATGGTCAGTTATCACCTCGGCAGATAGGTGGTGGGCAATCACGGTGGTAGTGCATCGGGCAGGTTACCCCGAGCCTCCAAGTCTCGCCGCCCTGATGAGTCTGGCCACTCTCCTCGTAACTCTCCGCAGGCCTCTACGAGGATGAGAGATGACCTGGCGGGCTATGCTACATACTGCAAGCGGTAACCAGACATGTCTCGCGCAACCCCTCGGGAACTCTCGTATCTGTCGTCGATAAGAGCATGTCGCACGGAGGCTCGACTTCCCGCTTCCGGCTCCACCACCCACTGGGCTCCCATGACTGCGGGCTTTTAGCAATGGGAGGCTTCATTCCATCGCGCTCGACTGGCACCGTCATTACGGCGGCGTGGTCAGAGTTGGACCCAACGAGCTTTCTTTCAACACCTCCGAGGCTGGGAAAGACACCTATTCCACCGGCAAGACCAAAAGCTGGAAAAAGGATAGATATGCCTTGGAATAAATGGTCTCTAGCATTCAAGCGCCATGCTCATTTCTTAAAGACGATAGGCTCGGATAGGATATGGCCACCGCCATCAGGAATATTGAGTATTGACCTAGTCTTTCACAAGGTCCTTACTCGTCACTGCCAACAGTAGATATCTTTCTGTGGTTGGTGTTCAATTCGTCTTGTGCGGGTATCACGCGGGCAGAAATATTCCTGTACAGCAGTGCTGAATAACGGCATCTATGCACAGGAGACAATCTTTTCTCGCACCTGAAAATCATCATTTTCGCACAATGCTGTATTGGTGATCTGCCTAGCCTCGACATTGTTTTCACATGATTGCACAGTGGCTCAGTCAATACTTGGCCGATTCCGTGGCCACAAAGCGCAGATGTTGTACCCTTTCACATCCTACCCCAGGTACTTTCGAAACCATTCGATTTGCCGGCTAATAAGGTCAATAGCTGCGGGCAGTTGTGACACACCGTGGCCCTCTTCTGGGTACGTCAGAAGTACCGAAGGGACGCCTTGCGCAACCAGAGCACGATGAAACTCAATGGCCTGGCCAGGAGGGGTGTTTTTGTCCAACGAACCGCACACCAAAAGGGTGGGTGTCTTGGCTTTGCGGACATGGTGAAGGGGAGAGCGAGAAAAGTACTTGCCGGCTGGGTTGTGGGGTTCATCGTCGAGGAAATCTCGACAGAACCGTCCCAGGTTGCTGGTGAAGTGCTCACTGACCCAGTCGGTCACTGGACTCGTGGGCATTGCGGCCTTGAAGCGACCGGTTTGCGTAATTAGCCAGGCACTCATGAAACCCCCATAGCTATTCCCCCACACTCCAAGCCGGTTCGCGTCCGCAAGGCCTTCCTTCACCAGGGCATCGAGACCGCTAAGGTAGTCTTGGGTGTCGGCGCCACCCATATCTCCATAGACCTCTCGGGCGAATGCTTGCCCACGACCCCACGAACCCCTCGGGTTGGGCTCAAAGACTGCAAAGCCTGCACCCAGCAAGGCTTGCAGCTGAATGTCTATCCCGAGGTATCTTGGCCTCCACCCCCAGACGGGCCCGCCATGGATATGCATGATCGTGGGAAAGGGACCTTCGCTCTGCGGGTAGATCAGGTAGCCGTAGATATCCAAGCCGTCGGGGGCCTTCCATTTGACGGTCTTCGCTTGACCTAGCTGGCGGACTTCTCGGTGCAGTTCGGGCGACGAAAACGTTGTAACCGTTTGAACTCTCTCCGCAGAGGCAATCGTCAGAGAAGGGGGGCTGAACCAACCCGACTGGACAAAAGCCACCTGGACCTGTTCCTCCTCCGTAAACGCAGACACTTCAGCAACCCTGGCCGAGCTGACACTGAACTCGTCACTGCTCCACAACTCCTGAACGCGGTCTGTGCCTACGGTATACTGCAGAATGAAATCCCGACCGTCTCGAAGTCCGGAGGCAACGACTTCCTTGTCACCGGCCCAAGCTGTCGAGCCCACATTGATGCCCTGCGTATCGACTTTTGTAGTGTGCCCAGTTGCGACTTCCAAGATGTGAAGCTCTCCCGTCATAATTGCCCGATCACTAGCAACCCCGACAGCGAAGGCAACGTGCTTTCCACTGGCAGAGGCGGAGAGCCATTCTAGAGGAAATTCGGAGTGGAATATCTCTTTCACCGCGCCCGTCTCCAAGGAGATCTCTCGCAGCGTACAGTGATACCAATCCTCCTCTCCAGGCAGATCCGAACAGATCCCAATGATGGAGGTACTGGAGACCCATACCGCCTGCCAAATGTTCACTGTAGCCGGTGTGGCTTGCAGCGAGACACCACGCGAAACGTCATGGAGCCAGGCGGTGCGGTAGGCGTCAGCTGCCGGAGTGGTGTCGATCGATGGCATCCACTTGTTTTCCGAGGCGTCTTCCTGTTTGACGGATATTGCCCGCCCCCCATGAATGCCTGCCAGATCGGCTCCAAGCCCAGCTACCGTCAAGAGGATCTCGGCCCCATCCCGGGACCAAAACAATTGCTCAATGTTGCCAGGAATTCGTTCAGCCTCCACGATCTTACCCGAGGCGACGTCGAGGAGGTGAAGCTGGCTCAGACCATCGACCTGAGACAAGAAGGCGACGGTTTTGCCGTCCGGCGACCAAGAGGGTCGCGAGTCGGAGCCGTGACGCTCGCCGAACGTCGACACCTCACCGTTCCGGACGTCGATGATTGCCAATCGGGTAGATGCGCTCCCTTTGAGCTCCTTGAACACCGTCGTGACACCAGCGACACGTTTCCCATCGGGGGAGAAGGAGACATTCTCAAAGTTGACAGGGATGTTCTTGGAAGGTTGCAAGAACTCTTCATGTAGTCGCCAGATGTCCTTGTAGCCAGCACTCGCCGTAATGTCCTTGGCTGTGGCAGGCAAAGTCTGCATCCGGGCATCCGCCAGGGGATTTTCCGAATTCGTCTTCTTTGGGACCGAGTAGGTATCTGTCATTTTGAGCCGACAGGAGGGATAAACCTCGTCGGATTTGCGGGATGATTAGGATAGGAGTTCTTGAGAGCCAATTGGGCTGAAAGCAGCGTGAATTTATATTGTCGGAAGAATCACTTGAGAGGGAGCGGCCATGCAATTACCGAATGCTTGGTTCCAAGATTGCTAGGCTCGATTACCCATCGCAGGATTAGAGAGACCTTTAAAGCCGTCTTCATAACAAACCGAGATAGCGGCGAGACATCGAGAGATGTCTTGAGAATTCCTGGAGAGGACGAATTAGTCCGCGGCGGCTCATGTCCAGCGTACAGTCCCGCTTCCGTCTTTGCCAGGGGTGTGTGGATTTCAGCAGAGGGGCGGTATTACCACTCAGCCGTATCCGTCGGCGAAACCCCAGGACGCCTCGTGTTTGGCCTGAGTGATATTGGCAGATGGTGTGGCTTGCGATGTCTACATATTTAATCGCAAACAATTCTACAAGCTCTATCATCGACATTTCCTAGGAATCACTGCCTATCAAAGGATAGAATGCTACGGTCTGTTGCGTAAAAATACATAGTACAACATTATTAGGGCGGCCATGCTGATATTACAAGGTTGAACATCCAGTTCTCTTGAACACTCGAATACACAAGTAGCAGTAGTTAACATCTAATAAGATGTGTCCTAAACGGTCGCCGTGTCCTGACGGATGCAACTTTAGACGTGGAGGTGTCGTTGGCGCTTAGGAAGCCTCCCAGGACATTAACTTAGGCCCTAGAGGAAGGGTGAGGGGAATTCCGGGGTCTTGCGTGCTCAAACAGCTGTGGCAGTGTTTAACTGTCATGAACGGGGTTCAGACAGGCATATGAGCTGAGAGGTCCAGGATCAAGTCTTTTTGGGCGATCCCCAAGGGCTGTGGGCCGCTTCCTGATATTCTCGGTCCACCCATGCCACGACGCCTGCCGTCATGGTGCCAAGTTTGGTGTCCGGATACATCCCGCCAACCGTCGTTGATAGATGGTGAGCTCCGTCTCCGGCATGTTTCGAAAACCAAATTAAACAACGGCTGTTCGACGCCTGTTGGACATGGAACAAACCAATGCGTCGGTATTGACCTGGCACTTCGGTGTGTCCGAGGATGAGGAAGACCCGTTCCAAATCCGTGAAATGTTGGTCTACCCAGTCCTGGTAGACGAGCATGAGTGCGACCGTCCCCGATATTGCCTGTTTTGCTGCCTCTAAGTCTTTGCGTGCTCTTTGCAGCGAAGTTATTCCGCCTCCGTCCATACGAATGGCTTGGATTTGTTCAAGAGGCGTATCAAGGAGGATGCTCGAATGTGGAGCGAGACCACATTCGTAATGGAGATAGTAGCCATCACGAATGAGGTTGGTGAGTCGACCGTGACAATTTCCGCAACCACCAAGTGGGCACATTCTCGTTCCCCGTTCCCTTGCTGAGCACAAGATGCGCCAACGTTGTAGGGGCAAGCAATTGAATGTAACCGTGAGTGACTTCACCAGTTACGTTATCACCCTTCAAAGAGATGTCACACCCCAGAAGTCTCGCTCTCGAAGGCGGCTTCTGATGTTATTCCAGGAAGGGTCTCAGTAGTTGATATAGGGAAAGAATTCAACTAGAGCTTTGATAGACGCCCAACTCCAAGTCGGCACTACATACCCCTCAGGGCATTCAGCGATTGGAAACGCGTCATTCGAAATAGTGATACACGAGTATTGATGCCAGCTGCGCGCCTGAACGATGTCGGTTTTCCAGTTATCTGCGAGGTACTGATCTCAGCTGAACTTTTGAGCCCGGGCGGACATCGCTGGCAATCGATCACGGTCCTTGGTGAGGAGACGGTCAGCGTAAGGAACAACCATTCGTCACAGCCAGTAATCGAAGACCTTATTGGCATCGACTTCTGACTCCAGGATTTACGTGTATGACCCTCGACTCGGGTGTCGATGCTCGCTAAGATTTGCAGAAAAAGGATCAGGGAAGACAACTTCTGCGAATGGTTGTCTTCCCGACATCAAACTGCACGCATTCAGAGAATGTGAGCACTCTTCGTGGTATAAGCCATTCTTGGGATGTCCAGGCGCGAGTGGCAAGTGGCTTTGGATCGGCCCATCGTCGCGAGTCGTGTGTAGGTCTCACTCTGATCCCAGTGACCTGTTTGGTATCGTGCATGATCTGAACTGCGCGGCTCAGGTAGTCTGCTCGTTCCGGTGTTGTCCGTAGAAATCCTCACCGAATCGTCTTGGGCAAGGGCAGCGGCAAGCGTGAAGTACGCGTGCTCGTAGATCGCAGCCATCTTTGCTGCTTCTATTTCCCAATCTTTCCTGAAGTCCAGTTTCGTCAGCCATTCTCAGAGTGACATAGGATTCGATGGCGATTTTTTACGGGTCATCTTGAAGGATGCAGAGAAAATCAACCCAGAAGTAAGAAACCTCAAGTTTCAAAGCAACGTTTATCCTATTGCGTCTTTGAATATTTGTGGTAAGATAAGTCATCCAAGAAACACCGGTTTGTCTCTGGGCGAGCGTTTCGGTAGGCGTCGTGAAAGGTGTGTAGCGTCCCCAACAGTGGCTCAAGGCAATGTATCGAACGGGCTCTGATAAGTTTTGTTCCAATCGTATGTCCAGGCTGGGAAGATCGCCTATCATATGTGGCAATCGCTTGCGGGGCGACGTGCCCTCGTGGAAACAGGATCTGTGGTCAGAATTATCTTACACTCCGAGATCCAATGCAATCATCTCGTACACGAGGTCGGAATGAATCTCCTCGCAAATGTCGTTTGCGAAGCCCAGTGAGGGCAAGGGATCAGACGAATCTTCAATAATTAGATATCAGGGAAGACGCAGCGTAACGAAGTAGGTTGACCCAACCGGATGCATAGTAGATTTCTGCAGTTTGGCTAATATTCTCCAAGTTCCAAGACACGTACATTGGACTCTCTGGAAATGCATCACGGCCATGGCCATGGCAGTTTGGCGCCAAGTTGCACGCCAAGTTGCGCGTCCGCACGGTATGTACAGCATGGCGGGGGAAAGGAAGTGGGTGATACACAGAGATCGTTCGACAACTTCACCTCCTCGACATCAATGTTGGGAATACGTATGTCTAGACGGAGCTTTCTCAGTGCCAGCGCCTGAAACCCATCACTACTACTATAGTTGGATAGCGGCATTTCGAACTGTGCGAGCTTGGTACAAACAGCATCGTGGACATAGCTATCTCTGACAATTAACACCTCAAGGTTGACTATCTCACGAGTGGAGAATCCCTACCTAGGTCCAAACAGAATCTCCTAGCAACAGATCTACAGATCCGCTGATCTGTAGATTGTCCGGTCTTGAGGGAGGGATACACGTCGACCCTAAGGAGGGAGTGGCACTATCCTACAACCACAATCACATTGCCAACCATAAAATGAACGGTGACGAACCAGCGTCGACAAACACAAACCACGGAAAAATGCCCTCCTCCATCACGTCGCCGTTAGACCCTCACGCCAACAGTGCCGGCACTGGCACCAGCAACAGCCATGACCACCCCTCCCACCACAACAATCCAGGCGGCGGCAGCGGCGGCGGCGGCCTCCTCACAATCCACCACGAAGGCGAATCCGGGCGATCAGGCATGCACGTCCGCCCGTTCGCGCACATCCTGTGGCGCTCGTCATCCCAGGTCTCCATGCTCGTCAACGTGCTGTGGCCGTTCGTCCCCGTGGCCATCATCCTGCACTACCTGCCGCACCACCACTCGGCGACGCTGGACAAATGGATCTTCGCGACCGCGTACGTCGGCATGGTCCCGTGCGCCAACCTCCTCGGCTTCGCGGGCCAGGAGCTGGCGCGCAAGATGCCCAAAGTGGCGGGCATTCTGATCGAGACGGCGCTGGGCAGCATCGTGGAGATTGTGCTGTTCATGATCCTGATCGCGAAGCACCGCAACCCCGACGATAACGACGGCAACGGCGGCGACGACGACGACGACACGTCGGCCGAGGAGGGCAACCTCATCCCCGTCATCCAGGCGGCCATCCTGGGCTCGATCCTGACCAACCTCCTGCTGTGCCTGGGGCTGTGCTTCTTCGTCGGCGGCCTGCGACGCCACACGCAGACCTTCCACGCCGTGGTCTCGGAGGTCGGCTCGGGCCTCCTCCTCGTGGCGGGCTTCGGCCTCCTGATCCCCAGCGCCTTCTACTCGGCGCTGAAGGGCGAGACGCGACCGCACGGCAACTTCACGCAGTCCAAGCTGCAGGACGACGTGCTGAGGATGAGCCAGGCGACCAGCGTGATCCTGGTCGTCGCGTTCGGGATCTACATCTTGTTCAACGCGCGCAGCCAGCACGGCATCTTCGACGAGATCCTCGAGGCCGACGAGCGGCTCGACGCCGACCGCGCGCACGACCTGGCCAAGCAGAAGCTGACGCTGACCGAGTGCGTCGTCGCCATCGTCGCCTCGCTCGCTCTCGTCACCCTGCTGGCCGTCTTCCTGGTCGAGCGCATCGAGGTCATCGTCCGCGCCGGCGTGCCCGACCAGTTCCTCGGCCTGATCCTGCTGCCGCTGGTCGAAAAGGCCGCCGAGCACCTGACCGCCGTCGACGAGGCCTGGGACGGCCAGATCAACTTCGCCCTCTACCACTGTCTCGGCCCGAGCATCCAGACCGCGCTGTTCAACGGCCCGCTCGTCGTCATTGTCGCCTGGTTCCTCGACAAGCCCATGGACCTGAACTTCGAGATCTTCATGGTCGTCCTGCTCGTGCTGGCCATCCTGGTCGTCGGCAATTTCCTCCGCGACAAGGAGTCCAATTACCTGGAAGGCGCTCTGTTGGTGGTGAGTCGCTAAACCCCGAAACCTTCCGCCCTCTCACACAAACTACTACTCTCGGTATGAAAGATATGAATTTTCCTTGCTAGCTACTGACTCGTGGACAAATCCCCCACCCTTACAGATCGTGTACATCGTCATCGCCATCGCGGCGTGGTACTATCCCGATCCCGATGTCGCGACGTCGAACGAATTCGATGGTATGGGCATGGGCATGGGCATGGCCGCGCCTGTGCCTGTTGGCGCCCCGGGAAGGGTACAGCTACCTCTGCCGACTGCATCTCTGCAACTCAAAACGCAATGACAGGCACGGACAGGCTGTGGTGTCCTAATGGGGTGCATGGTTTAGCCGGCCCGTCCTCGCCCCTACGCCCTTCCTTGCACGTAATTCAACATCGCGTGGCAATCCTTCTGAGGAAGCTGGTGTTCGCGTGTAATGTACCATCGATCTCCAGCCATCGATTCCCGACTGTCAATCCTCGCCTTGAGTCTTCCTTCTACAACAGGAGGACCAACATGCTACTAGGAATGGTAGGAAGTCATATCTTGCTTCTTTACAGAAAATAGCTCGAATGCTACGAGACGCTCGACGCTCCATGCTCCATGCTTTTTGGCTCGGCCGTTTAGCGAGCAATGACACTGGGATGCAGCGCTTGCGACTATTCCCCTGGAGTCAATGTGCCAAGTGGAAGACGGGTGTCCCAGAGCGCATAGAAAATGTTGTTAACATATTGACCCGAGGCGTGTCATGCGAACGAATGCCGCATGCCTCATGCTTCCAATTCAGTCCGTGACCATGGCGAGCTCTAATCGTCATCTGAATCGTAGTAATCATCGTCTGGAAGCAGACTCCGATACCGGCGGCTAGCTAGATCCTCCTCGAGGCCACCCTCACTCTCGGGATCAATATATCCTGACGATAATTAGTGGTTCCTCTCGCACATGGATCAGGTCCAGAGCTTACCATCGCCTCCTGCAAAACTCAGCGCCACCGGCAAGAATACCAAGGCATGACTACTCGCAAGAATCACCAGTGCCAACCAAATCCGGAAGTAATAGATCTCAAAGATCTTACTCCTGGTGAATGCCAGCACAACCACGCCCAGAAATTTGGTGATCGTAATGCCACTGAAGACACTGCCGCCGACGTTGACGAGAGCAGCCCAGGCCCGAATATCCTTGCCCCGGAATTTGTGCCTTGCTCGCTCCAAGACTGACTTGCTCGGGAACATGAATGCACGAGCAATGTGTGCACAGAACTCGACACCAATGCCCACGCAGATGACCAAATTGACCAGTGACACAGCGTTAAGTGATACGCCAGCCACGGCCATGACCCCAATGATATCAACCACAATCATAATGACCGTCAAAGCAACCACGGCCCCTGTGAGCAGAGAGCCTAGAAGCAGAGAGGAGATGATGAAGATAATGGCGACTGCCACACATAAAAGCGTGGCTGTCAAGCGAATGATGCTGCTATACTGATCAAAGAAAATGTAGTGTTTGCTGTAAGGAAATACGTCAATGTTGTGACGCGCTGAAATGTCGTCTGATATCCGCCTAGCAGCGGCGTACGAGTTGATCAAGTCGTCCTGGCCTTGTAGTGGAGTATGGAAGGTCCGGAAGTGGCTGGCTGGGATGTCCGTATGATCGCCGTCGATGACTACAGCATTCGAATACGCCGCTTGTCCACCATTCGGACATTCTTCATCTGTGGGCGCATGAATCCACTTCTGGGCATACTTGACGAACTCGTCGCCTTCGGGCATTCCACCCAGGGTGATGTTCCACTCCTCTTCGCCAAAGCACGTCTCGCCGTTCTCATCCTGACAGCATTCCGAGATGGGATTGAGCCAGTAGAAGAAGTCGTCGAACCAGTTGGCCGTTGCAGCGTTGATATAGCTAACATTAGCCCGCTTCGATTCTTGTTCAAGAACATAGGCCAATGAATACTCATCGCAAGTGGTGAAGCCGCCGCAGAGCTGTTGTTGATGCTCTCTAGCCGTCACGTTGACATGCCGCGTGACAAAGTACACCGGTGGACCAGAGCCGAAGTAGTCATACAAGTCGTTGAAGTACTGGATCATGTACGAATCCTCGGGGATTGCATTGCGTTGGTCGAGCCCGAGCTGCACCAGCGGAAGGAGTGAAATTCCAGCAGCGAACAAAGTGACGAAGAAAGTCAGGACAAGCGTCTTGACTTTCTTGTCCAGCAGTTTTGGTGCGTACACCTTTCTGATAAACCGCTGGAGCCAGCCCTCTTCATCACTGCCAAAGAAGTGACCACCGGGCATGCCGGTCGAGTTGGCTCCTCTGACTGTCACACAAGGGAAGCAGTCTGCGCGGAGACTTTCTACCCTTCGTTGATTGAGGGCCAGGACAGAGACAAACATGGTGACTTGCAATACCGCATTGATGAATACAGCACCAGCCGCATACGCTGCAAAATTCTTGACTGCGGGCATTCCGACAAACGCACCCATGGCGAAGGCGATGGTCTCGGTAGAAGCGGACAGGAGGATACTGGGGCCCATCCGTCCCAGCGCCTTCGCGATGCGCACGTCGATTTCCTCATCGGGATGACTGACATTGACTCGCTCAAACTCATGCACGATGAGAAAGATGTTGTCGACGCCGACGGCCAGGACCAAGAAGGGGATGACTTCGGCAATGATCAAAGTGACCTTGACTCCTGCCGCAGAGAACAGCCCGACGGAGCCAGATACAGACATCAACACGATGACAATGCCCACAACACCAAGGGTGAATTTGGACTGGACGAAAGCATTCGCCGGATTGCTCAGAAGAGACCTCACCGACAGAGTTGCGGAGCCCAGGGCAAGCGAAGCGTAGATGAACATGACCACGTAGCTGATGGCAACAATCTTGGCATCTGTGTTGGTCGACTTATTCAATTCCTGTTCGAGACTGATCTCGGTGCTGAAAGAGAGACGGAGACCACGGGAGCTGGCAGATGCTTGGGTGATCAGCAACTCGCGCTTGAGAGCTCGCTCCCATTCTTCAGCCCTTGCTGCGGCTTCCGTGCCGGGCTGATCATTGTTGACAACCCAAGTGGTGATTAAGGCCTTCGCGGTGGCAACGTTCTCGATGCCGTCATAGCCTCCCAGCACGCGGCCGGGTAGCAGCGGGTCCATGAACTCTGGCAGGCATAGCTGGTCCCCAGGATGGGCGGCGCAATTCTGGATCTGCTCTTTCCAGTCACGGTCAAGCCCTGCACCGAACCAGCCGCTGACAGATTGCACCACACACGCGGAACCAGTTGGCTTGAAACAGACATCGTCCAGCTTTATCTCATTCTCAGGCGACAGCATGCGCGAAATTCGTTGTTCGACGTCAAACCACCATTTGAGATTGTCGTAGCTCAAGACCGAGCTGTTGGCGGAAGTATCGTTGACCAGAAATGCTTGCTCTGTCCTGTAGAACGGGCCAAAGTTCTGGTCGAAGAAGGCCTTTTCTTGAGCAGCAGCCGAAGAGGGACTGACCCACAGACGGACGGGGTCTCTCTCGACCTCAAACTTGAGCCAGCCAAGGCTGAGGAGTCCAATGATGACGACGTTCGTCCCGATTGTTAAGCCTGGATACCGTGCACAGAAGCCGCCCAACCTCTTGAAAGCGCGGTCGAGGATGTGGTTGAGGTAGTAGTTCCTCTGCGGTCTGTCCAAGACTCCTGCATTGTTGACCAGTTCACCCTCATCTTCGTCGTCACTCGGTGCTGTATCCTGCAACAGTTGCAGTCTTTCGCTCTTCCGTTGTTTGTGTCGCCGATATACCACATGACCTGAAATAGCGGCGATCAGAAGCAGGAGACAGATGGAGTAGATGAGGATGATGGCAAACGAGAGGCAGGGGAGTTTCCCAACATGGCAATAGTCGACGGCACTGACAGGCTCCAGGGTCGGACAGACAGCTGGGCAGTCAACGCAGCTGCACCGGAAGTTGGGATTCGTATCGTTACAAGCATAGACCCGCGGGTCTGACGGCTTCATGCGCTCGTCGTCACGGTACCGTGGCTCTTCCAGGAAATCAATCTGGAAAGGACTTCCGAGTAGTTTCTTGTCGCCCAGGAACTTGAGGAACTCCGTGTAGTTCGCCGCGCCACCGCCGATGAATCCCATCGCCTTGCCACCACTTGCGCCATTCTTGACCTCTTTACAGCTGTCGTAGAAGCCGCTTTGATAACCTTTCGACCACAGATTGTCCAGCTGTGTGACGACGTCTTTCCCGTTGGAAGCTTTGCCAGTCTCGGTGACGTTGACGAACAGGGATTGATCGGGAGAGCATGTAAATGTGCAGAAGAGATTGAAGAAGTTCTCCTTGCATGCGGGACATGAGGCGATGATCCTCTCTGCCAGCTTGAGGTTCTTTTGGAGGGTGTCCACTTGCTCCTCTTCGCAACAAACATCCGTGTCCTGCCACCTCGGCCCGCACAGGTTCACAAGCTTCTCGCGAACAGCATCTGAGGGAGCGGCGGCCTTGCCGTTGTCCGGGCACGGGAGATCTGAGCCAAAGAAACCCTGCTTTCCGCAGTGGCCACGAATCGCGCACCGGCCGGCCTCGTGGAGGGCTGTGGGGGGAGAGGAAAGGGCCAGAGGTACGGATCCAGCGGCAGCGACAGCTGCGAGGACAGCGGTCGGGAACCGCATCGCTGGATGTGAGATGTTTCGCTCAACGACGCGCGGTGGTTATTTCAATCCGTGGTGGTAACGGCCGAATCAACTCATACTGCACAACGACGGCAATAGAAGAATGGAAATCTCCACGCTGGCAATGAGGACAATAGATTGTTTAGAAGGCCCTTGAGGAAGGAATGAAGCCAACAACGACTGTTTGTTTGGAGAGGGCAGTCGCAGGCACGGCGTAGGTTTGTACTGTAACAGTGTGACGATGACGAGAGCTGTCGGTGCCTCGGAAACGCCAATTGCCATGGCTCGATCCTCACTCCCACGTCACCACAAACTGGATTCCCTCTTTGCTGCCGCTCACTCCCCTCTCCGCACGCAAACCCATCCGTCCCATCAACGTCGTGGTGGACCTCCAAGCTAAAATCACTTCTCGCCAGGCACGGATTCAAGAGCTTGACTTGTCATGTCTAAGTCGTAGCAGGCATAGTTTCAGGCACCAGGCACGAACGCAACCAGCCAGCCCATGCCACACTGGCCTGACGAGATCGGCATCCAAGTTACAACCCAAGGAATGGTATTCATTATCTTTTCTCCTCTGCTCCAACCTCACCTCTGCTCCTCAAACCCCCCAATACCCTGCCCCTACTCCCCTGCTTCTCTTTTTCGGTTTCTAAGCAAGGATAAAATACATATGTGCGAAGGTAGAGAAGCGCTCACAACCCCGGCAGCTCCAAGTCCCCTCCAAGGTATTGATATCAACCAGCTCCTCAAACCGAATGATTGAAGAACTCCATGTTGACTGTCATCCTGTGACGCCTCTCCATCCCATAATGCACAAGCCCTGTCCCCTTTCGCCATGAAAGACCTTGAAGATTGTTTCCTTCAGTCGCTGTATGGGAGTGCCAACTGGTTCCGTGTCAAAAGACATTCAAGTCTCTAACTTTCGCCAGCCGTGGCCATTGGTTTCGATTCGTTCGACTTCGACTCCGTGGGCTTCGAGTCCGACGCTCCGTCAGTGGTCTTGCTCTGGAAAATGCCTCTTCCGCCGCCTCGACCGCCCCGGCCACCCCGATCGCTCCGATCACTGCGATCACCTCGATCACCCCGGTCACCACGATCACCTCGATCGCCTCGATCGCCTCGCTCGCCTCGATCGTCTCCCCGACCACGTCCACGTCCGCGGAACCCACCTCGGCCTCGTCCACCTTCACTGTCGCTCGCTGCACCGGACTGGTAGCCTCCGCGAGGAGGAGCATTGCCCGAGCTTGCTGCACCACGATTGCTGCCCTGCCACATTCCAGCCCCGCCTTGGCTCTGACTGTCACGCTGATGGAAGCCCGGGCCGCGGTCCCCCTTATCCTCGAACCACGTGAATCTCGGAGACTTGCCTGCTGAGTTCTTGTGATTGTGAGCCGCAGCCTGCACTCTGTTCAGGGCAGCCTCGGCAAGCTCGTGTGTCTCGAACTGCACCTTCCAGTTGGGGAACTTGCCCATTCTACTGATGCCCTTGATCCTCTCCTTGTCCTCATCTGCGAAACAGTCTCTGACATGCTGCTCACTGTCTGCCTGACTCACATAAAGAGCAGTAGAGGGCTTCCGATCCGACGTAGGCGTTGTAGTCTTGGCTTTGGCGGTTTCATTATCACTAGCCTTCTCTCCGCCAGTGCCGTTAGTTGCCGTGGTGATAGAAGTGGTGGGGAGGGCGGTCGTAGATGGTTGAGGTGTCAGTGGTTTGGCCTGAGTCACGGGCGGTGCTGGTGATCCTGCTGTAGGCGGTGTTCCAGCTTTAACGGCAGTGATTGGTGTAGGCTGAATCCCTTGAGCAGGTCTGGCTTGTGGCTGGGATTGCTGTTGCTGCGGAGGCTTCTGCTGCTGTGGGAAAGGCTGCGCCGGCGCAGGAAAGGTAGGATTGCGAGTCTGAGCAGGGCCAGTTGGAGCGGTGGCTGGAGGCACGGGACCCGTGCCCGCAGGTGCCGGACCGCTGGAGGGCGGTTGAGAAGCCGGTGGAGCTGCATTAGGTTTCCCACGGTGAGCAAAGTTGAACCCTTGGGCGCGCATCTCAGTGCCAATCCGACCGCCATCAATCTCCAGGACAAGGTATCCAAACGCAGCATCGGCCAGATTGAAGTTCCACATGTTCTTGAACGCACTTTCGTCCACCTGGCCGGCACCAGGTCCACCGCCGACTGGGCCTCCAAAAGGATTGCCTCCGTTGGCAGTGCTGGGCATCTTCTCCACGATTTCTAGCGCACTGTGAAGAAGGGCCTTGTGATTGTTATTGCTTTCGATTGCTTGCTCCACATCCATCTTGACTGTTTCCCACACATCCTGGAAGGATGCCTTTGAGGCAGCCAACTTTCCACGGTAATGGTCGAGCGACGGGTTGACGGAGAACTCGTTGTAAGAGCTGCCATATCGGAAGTGTAGACCGGCCGAGATCGAGAAGTCGGCTTTCAGGGTGACAGACAGCTGATTGAGGATTCCGTCTCTGGCAGGTGAAGCGTGGGTCAAGAAGATACGGGTTTCTGAGGGATCGTAGACGCGGTTGGCAGTGTCGATCAGGGCGCCAATCTGAAGCAGAGTCGTCCACATTGTGCCCTGGCCACCTGCAATGTACGTCTTGCCCTCGCCATTGTCAAACAGCTTGTGGATGACGACTGCGCCGCCCAATCCGAGCAGCCGCAGTTTCACTCCGCCAATGTCAAGTAACCTCGAGTTCACTTCGTCAATAATATGAAGATTGTCCACCTTGTACTCCCCAGATCGGAAGCGCTCCAGTACCCTCACATCTTCACAAGCACCCCACACTGTGTAGACGGGGACGTCTAGAGTAATCTGCTTGTTGAGGAGAAGCGGCAGTTCGGACAGAGGGAGTTGATCGGGTGTAAACATCTGCTTAATCGGTCGCTGAGGCTGGGGTGAGGCGATCTGGCGCTTGACATGTTCGCTCAGAAGCGGAGAGTATTGAGCAACATGTTTTAGGGTCCTACAATCAGCGTTAGCCAGCATGCCCGACTCATATCCCCGATTCCTCCATACTTCTCAGCTATTCTCTCCAACGAAGTGTTATCGTAAAAGCCGAAGTCGCCAGTATGCAGGATGTAGTCAGCCTTCGCTTGTCTTGCGAGATCGTTCAGAGACCTGAGATTGCCTAGAGTCCTCCGTCAGATCGACCCAACTTATCCAGCAAGGCGCCAGCGACTAACCTCTAACGTCTGCGATGCACAAAACTCGGATCGGACCCGACTGGATGACGCGGCCATTGTTTGGAAGAAGAGCTTGCGCTCCAGGAGTAGGACCCGAGGTCGTTCCGTTGGGTAGATATCCTTGATTTGGGAACTGTGGTCGAGGCTGGCGAGATTTCAGCATTAGCGGGAGTGCCACTGGTGTTATCGAACTCAGACCCATGATTGCCGCGGACGGCATTTCTAGGGCAAGACGTGGTGAAGCGAGAGAGAGCGAGATCAACTCACAGAAGCCATGAGTGCAGAATCAACTGAGAGTACCGCGACAATAGCGTTGGAGAAAAGGCCCGACACAGGTGCGGCAAGAGATGCGGATCAGAGTCAGTATTAGGAGGGGGAGTATCTTTGAGACCGCGGGCGCGTCTGCTTGAGACAAGAGTAAAGGATGAAGTCGCCTAAAACAACGGAAGAAAGGTGGTGCGATGGGACCGAACTGCGAGACTATGAGAGATGAGTGAATCCAAATGTTCAGGTTCGCCTGGTACAAATTCACAGGCTACTGTAGACCCCAGGAAAAGCAAAATGCAGCGCGAGAAGCTGCTATCCTAGAACGTGCTAGCGCCTTGGCTCTCCGCCCCTTTCCATTTACACTGGAAGAGCCTTTGGTGAGCCAGCACGTTGTCAAGATAGAAGTCTATCACTTAGATGATATTGTTTCTTGCTGCCAACGCAGACTTGGAGGTTTGGTAAATGAGGGTCAACGCCGATAGGCAAAGTCGGCTTATGAACGTTGGTACAACGAAGTGAACAAAGCCTCCTGAGCAAACCACAACTCCATGTCGTATCATCTTCCCTGGGTGGCTTATAGCACACAGTGGCCATGGGTATATCCCGCCTCGTCCATTTTTTGACGTTATAATGCCTTCCACATGTCCATCCGTAATGATGCCTCCAACAGGCGCTAGCTCCCTATGCATGTCAATAGCCTGTCTGACGAGTTTCTGCTTTCCTTCAAGCAGTGCCCAAAATCTTCTCCACATCCTTTCTGTCGACCACAGCACCGCCCTCCGAGCATTTCGCTTTCGCTCGGAGCTCGCTACACAGGTTGTCAATGTCAATCTCACCATTGCGGAACTTCTCCATCGATTGAAGTCGGTCCCTGAATATGAAATTAGCCGAGTGCTGAGCATACTTGGTGCGATTATGACAAACCAGATTTTATTGCAAGACATTGGTTTGTCATTGTCGGGAACAACTTCCTCATTCCCATTCTTTGCCTCCTCGACTTGCTTCAGCAGGTCGTTCTTCGGTGCCGATTCGGTGGCCACGTCATTATAGTTATGCAGAGGACTGCCTAAGTCGGGTAGGGGGTATGCGTCGTTAAAGAATGCTCCAAAGTCTTGCGACAGGATATTGTCTTGCGTCTCGCGGTAGTCGCCAAACAAAATCGGGTCGAAAGAATTGTTGTTTTGCTGCGCAAGCCAGTTGATGCCATTGGCGTCGAAGCCAGCGTCGTTGGCGTAGCCTAACGAAT
Source organism: Phialophora verrucosa (assembly GCA_002099365.1). NCBI lineage: Eukaryota > Fungi > Ascomycota > Eurotiomycetes > Chaetothyriales > Herpotrichiellaceae > Phialophora > Phialophora verrucosa. The sequence continues at coordinate 2,049,050 of MSED01000014.1, read as the reverse complement.
TATCGTTAGACACCATTCTCAAGATGGGAGGTATTGGATCATCCGCGCAGCCACAGGCCTGTTGGAGTCTTTCGCAGAGGAAGTCCTTACCACCAAACGGAGCCTGAGTTTCCTCGCTTATGGGGTTGAGGTTATACTCGGTCAACTTATTTGCAGGGGAGTTCAAGCTTGGCTCCGGAGAAGTGCCAATGGACGATATAGGATTGTGAGAATCCGTGGAAGAGCCCGGTGAGTCCGAATTGGAAATGCTCGAGTTCGAATACACTCCAGGGGCATTACCTAGAACGCCGTTGTCGAGGCTACCACGGTTACTTTGAGTAGCACCATTATACCGAGGAGCGGCAGACCGCGGAAAGTAACCTCCCAAGCTAGCATGGCGGCTTGCTTCAAGAATAGAAGGGCTAAACAACCCGGACAAGCTATCCACGCTTCCCTGATGCTGCTGCTGTTGGCTTTGTGGCGGAGGCGAAGCGGTGAAGGTCTTTGCCACCGGAGACTGGCTCATAGAGCCGAATCTGGGAGTTTGGCCCTGCGAACTCGAGGTAGAACGACGGCTGTTACCATTCTGGGTCGCTACGGCGGTGCTTGGAGAGGGACCAGATGAGGATCTGTTGGGGTTCCCCTGCGGCTTCTTTGCGTTCGAGTTGCCGAACAACTTGGTGTCGGGCATCGGTGGCAGGTCACCAAACTTGGGGAACTCGAACTGGAAGTCGTTGTGGTTGTTCGCATTGGAGTTCCGGCCTTGATTGAAGGAGATAGGCTGTGATCTGTTCAAGCCATTGCTGCTAACCCAAGAAAGGCGCTTGCGATATTCTTTCAATTCGACCTGCAAGCGCTCCACCTGCGCACGGAGTAGACCATTTTCATGATTGGTAGACTCCGAGGCCTTTTCCAGATCCTCTACTTTGGTTTCAAGGTCTTTCAAGTGCTTCTCCTTGCGCTCACGGAAGGCGCGTTGGGCAGCACGATTCTGTGCCTTGCGCTTCGAGGTAGGCTCGGAAGTCAATGGCTTCCTTCCAGGCTTTTTGGCCGTTTTGTCTTCGCCTTCTCGTCTTTTACCGCCTCCTTCGTCGTCGTCATCTTTTCCATCAACGCTTTTTCGCTTATCGTGCCGATCTTGAGAGACTTGTTCGTCGGGGATGTCGCCGATCATGCGGCCGCTTGAGTCAAAATCGAAACTGTCGTCGCCGAAGTCGCCGTCTGGATCGAAATCAAGGAAAGGGCTGTCGTCGCTGAAGTCGAGATTGCCTGAATCAGGAGCACTCATGTTGGGAGTGAAGTTGACGGTTTGAGGGGTTGTCTTTTGAGTGGTCGATTGTTTTGGAGATTGGTTGGAATTTAACGCTGCCATGAGAAGGTCTTGTTGGTCGGGTGACAGATATAGACCCTCTGTTGCTTGTCGCGACATTGATTTGACTGGCAACTGGATTTTCGGGTCGATGGAGAGATGGAGTCGGCGAGGCGGACAGCACCGGTAAGGTGAATTGCAAGCCGTCAAGAGTTGTCCCCCCCTCTACTGCGTCCACTGAGCAGTGCCGAGTGGCTGACGACGATGTCGCTTGATTGAAATCAATGGAATGGAGGAGTCAGGAAGGGGTTAATTGAGAGGGAGAGGGCGGGCAGAGGGCACGGAACGGAATAATAGGCGGGGTGGGCCACCACACAAAGAGCCAGCCGCTCAGGCTCGAAAGTTCAGAATACCTCAATGGCGGCAGTGCTAATGACGGTATCAGGAGGCTGAAGAACTTGAAAGGTGGACAAATGGGATGAGAGGAGAAGATCCAGCAAGAGAGAAAGGAAGGGAAGAAGTGGGAGTCCGATGAGATCAGTCTGTATGGAGTAGGTAGAGGGTGGAGGAGATGAGTTGCGGGCGTAGACGCCGTAGCGTTTGTTCTAGAGACATGCAAGTAAGCGGCACGAGAGCCCTGCCAAGGACACATTGTCCCCTACAACAGCTGTGTTCAGCCCTGGCTAGGGCAGAGCGAAGTGTTCCTTTACCCGGAGAGATCCCTACGCCTACTGAAGGTGCCCACCAAGTTTCCCGAAAGTATAGGCTTTCGCTCGGGGCCAGCAGACGTGGTATTGGCCGCCATGGTTGGCTACCGCGATATTTCAATCCCGTCTCTGCCCCTTCCCCTCCTCACGGAAAGATGTGCCCCTCCTGGAATCTTGTCTCTTTGCCTCCAGGGTTAGGGGACCGAGAGAGCAGGCGGGCAACGAAATCAGAGTCTCAAACCCTGCGGGAAAGGGAGTCTGAAAGATTGGAGGAAAACCGCGCGTGGGCCAAGGGTAAGATGTGGCGAAAGTCCCGGGCTTCATTCTACGCAGCAGGCAGGAGCAACGCAAACAGCATGGTGGGAGCTCTGGGGGGGAGTGGTTCGACGAGTTGATTTCTAAGCTGCATCGAGTCGCGACTGGTCCATGCCAATCCACGGCGGTCCATACCAATACAAATTGAGCATGCTAAACTTGAATCAGGCACCCTTCCCGTTCGTTCAATGACTATACGCAGCATCAGCCGTCATCTTTGTCTCATCCAATTGTAGCTTTGACCTGGATGCAAATTTGCGCTGCTGAATACGAGTCGAAGCATTCCATGTGGTACCTTTTGTGATCAATCCGGTAGAATCCTACCGGACCGACGTCATCATCCCTGCAAAGCACCAACCTTTACTCGTACCACTGACTACCAGATCGGCTTGTACTTAGGATAGAATGTCCGATGAGTGCCACTATCTCTGGACCCTATAACTGCTCGGCTGGTGATAACGGTTTTGGCAAGGACGCCGAGGCTCTCCCCCTACTCGTACTCAAATCACAACAGTACAAGTACTCGTAAAGGCGATGAATTGCTCACACACTGGAGATCGAGGGACAGCCGGCAAAAGACTTGGCGGGTACTGTAAAAGCGGCAAACGGGAGGGTGAACCGAGGGTCGAGGGCATCCGCCGCAGTTCACTTGACACGACTACACACGTCCATCGTTAGAACCGTAATACCTGCTGTATCTACTGTATCTACTCACCCGCTCTTGGAATCGAAGTCTCGCCCTCATTGTTTTCTAGAAGATAAATTCCTTGTGTTTGACCTGCGCGCGCGCCGTCTATCCCGCCCAGCTCATCATGGCCACAGTCGAAGTCGCCGCCTTGGAGAGCGAAGTCAAGGAATACAGACTGCAACTGGAGACAGTCCAGCTAAGTCTGCAGGGTGACCCAGAAAACAGCGAACTGCAGAGCCTCAAACAAGAACTTGAAGAAGTCATTACCCTCACCGAATCTGCCATTGCAGAACTAAAGCCTCAATCAGTGCCAGCACCGCCTGCCAAAACCTCTTCGCCGCCCGTGAAAGAAAAATGGTCTAAGGAGAACCACCCCGCATACCAAGCCGGATATCGAAAGCCAGATGTTGAGCCGGAAGAATCCAGCGCGCCCGCCCAGTTTTCTGTCAACGACACGGTCTCAGCTCGATGGAAATCCGGCGACGGTGGCTTCTACACAGCGAGAATCACGTCCATCACAGGCGCATCCAGCGATCCGGTTTACCTCGTCACATTCAAGAACTATGGGAACACTGAGACACTAAGAGCCAAAGATATCAAGCCGCTCTCCAACGACTCGAGGAAGCGTAAGGCTGATGGAATGTCAGGGTCGTCCACACCAGTTCCGCCGCCATCAAACCCCAATGTCATCTCAGCCGCCGCCAGTGTCGATCCTGCTCTAGCCCAACAAGCTCGACGGGAGCCAAGCAAGGTTAGCGACGGCCCCGTTCGACCTGCAAAGCTACCGCGCAAAGTCAAGGCGAATAAGGAACTCGAGGCCGGCAAGAGCAAGTGGCAGGATTTTGCGGCGAAGACCAAGGCTGGGAAGGTGGGAAAGAAGGAGAGTATGTTTAGGACAGGCGAGGGCGTGACTGCAAGAGGTAGGCCACACTCCGCGTTCCCTATTCTCTGTTATGTAAGGCGATACTGACTCCCCAGCAGTGGGCTTCACCGGCAGTGGCCATGAAATGCGCAAAGATCCAACGAGAACACGGCACATATACCAACAAGGCGGCCAGGACGATTGAGCAGAATCTGTGGGGTTTCTTGATTGTGTTTCTCTCATTCGTACCGTCGTGCTTTGGGCGTTCATGGGTTACAAGGCGAAAGCTGACCTGCTGGCCGATTGCAGATACAGCTTACGACGTCAGCCGATTTATTACAGGCAGAGAGCGAGTTAGGATGGTTGAGACAAGTATCTCCTTACCAGTGTTGTGACAGTCTCTGACGTATCAATTTCTCCTCTGCAGGGCAGCGATAACCCAGCCGCAACGCTGGGAGATCATCTGCAACCCTTTGGTGACCCATCACACCGATATCGAGAGCTTTCGCTCTTCCGTGACTTCCGAGTCGTTCTCTACCCATTCTTACATATGTCTTTGCTTCTGGGGACGAGCAGGCTTTGAAGGGAGCTTCCCCGATGGTCGCGTTCGTGGGAAAACCCCGGTGTCTTTCAGCCGTCCTCGGGCATTCATTCCAGGGTCTTCGGCACCAGCTCGAAGTACCCGGACTTGCGTTGATCATCCATGCGTGCACAGCATTAGTTGCTGGTACAGCCATCCTCCATTCCCACGCAAATCTGCCGTAATGCAAATGATGTGATGTTGCATATAGTGGTAGGGCGGGTCCTGTGCTGGCGTATCTTTCGTCGTGAATTGGAAGACTGGCTATTGCACGATTGGAATGCGAACAGCTCTTTGGGTTACCAACGCGCTGGAGCTTGCTCTACTGGGTCGATAGGGATCCTGTCGCACCAAATGTTCAAGTAACCACCAGTAGTCGTTGATGTCTTATAGGCCACCTTGAATCCTAAAACTGCTTACGACCAGCACGAGCATGTTGATTACCCCCCACAACAGAGGCGTCCAAGTGCTCATCCTGAAATAACCCGCATTGTAAACCGCTCCGAGTACCAGCCCTACCAAACTCCCCGCCAAAAGCGCTTCGCTGGCCCCGATAATGATATAGACCACGGGAACAATCCACACCCAACTCAATGTCTCTCCTATCGGATTCTCGCCCAACAATTTCCTGTTCTTCGCGCTCAGCCCTCGCCCCTGTGGGGAGCTGAGATATTTCCTTCGCTGTGTTGCCGAAGCGAATTGCATCAACACGGCCCAGATTGCCACACAAGCATGGGCGGCGACGAAGGTTATGAGTGTCCAATATAACGTGTACCGGTAGATGTCGCCTAGGAAGTACAGGTATTGCGCTTCGCCAGGGTTGGCGTGGACGGGCCAGTAGAGGGCGGGGAACTCGGGGGTTTCGTAGGAGAGAGGGACACCGGCGCCATAGGTCGTCATCCTGCGACTTGACAGAGGGCGTTGGCACGCTTCGACTGGATTAAGACGGGACAAACTCGAGCGCGAGGAAGTCGACAAGTCGAAGCCGACGTCAACCCGCAGTTTGAGATGATTGGGTGGAGGTTCGGCTCCACCGCCCCTTCTCCAGATTTCGCTTTAGGACGAGCCACGGCTGTGAAGCCTCATTGTCCAAACCTACCCATCATCAGATTCAAGCGAGACTGCGCCAATGCGTAACATACTCTACCTACTACATTGCCGGCGCAAATAGAACCCATGGATCCATACTCCGCACTGATAGACGGCCGAGAGTATCGGTAAAGAGACACGAAGTTCGGAAAAGTGATCCGCCATCCTCTGGCAATTTCGTCATGACGGGCGTCATCGCTACGTTCCAGGTGGCAGTGATTTCAAAGTGAGGTATCAGTCAGTAAGCTCGTTTTCCATGTTATAAAACCTCATCTGCTCTTCATCCCAGGTGCCTTTTCAATGCCGTCCAAAGCACCTATCGCAGCTGCCCTTCGAACTTCAAAATCTGCTCACCGGTGTGCTGCTCGATCATTCACAGCTCCAGCAATTCATCGACAACAACTTCCTTTCGTCACGGCTCAGCCTCGTCTCAAAGCTCTACAAAAACACTTCTCAACCACGCCCACAATGTCAGGACTCAACTCCCGGAACCAGTCTTTCAAGCTCGAGAAGCTCTTCGACGTCTCTGGCAAAGTCGCCCTAGTGACAGGTGGAGGTTCTGGTATTGGACTGATGATCACTCAAGCCCTGGCCACCAACGGAGCGAAAGTCTACATCTGCGGCCGTACTGAAGAGAAACTAGACCGCGTCGCAGAACTCTACGGCAAGGACATCCCGGGCCAAATCATCCCCATCACGGCCGACGTGTCCAAGAAAGAAGAGATCAAGAAGCTCGTCTCCGAGATCTCCTCCAAGGAGAAATGTCTGTGCATTCTGGTCAACAATGCCGGCATTGCTCTCAACACGCAGCAGACTGAAGCGGAGTCGGCCGAAGAGATGAAGAAGAACCTCTTCGACGACGAGAACGAGACCTTCGAGAACTGGACAGACACGTACCGCACCAACGTGCCACAGATATTCTTCATGACGACCGCGTTCTTGCCCCTCCTACAAGCCGCCCACAAACACAATGACAATTTCAGTGGCACGGTCATCAACATCACGTCCATCTCAGGGATTGTAAAGACTTCTCAGCACCATTTCGCCTACAATGCATCCAAAAGTGCTGCCATTCATTTGACCTCGATGCTCGCCAACGACGTAACTCAAAACGGCCTGAAGATCCGCATCAACAGTATCGCGCCTGGTGTCTTCCCCTCGGAAATGACCGCCCAGGAAAGCGGTGACGATCAGAAGAGTCATATCCCTCGAGAGAAGTACCAGGAGAAGGTGCCGGCGAGGCGGCCCGGTGAAGACAGAGACATGGCGAACGCGGTGCTGTTTGCGGCGACGAATCAGTATTTGAACGGACAGACAGTGGCAGTCGATGGAGGATACATTCTCAGTGCGGGAAGTGGGCCGTGAAAGAGAGGCGCGAGGGGAGCTTCGAAGGCGAAGACCGAGAGCACACTACAACCGTGAGAGGAGTGAGAGACGAGCTACCCTTGTCAAGGTAGTTGCTATCTGCATTGCTCTGTAGGCGTCACTAGTTCCGGCGAACCATTCATTCGAGCAATCCATGCTGCGATATGTACTTTACATCGAATCAATAAGGAACATCAGGTTTAAAGCCCATTTTCAGTTCGATTTGCTTCACACCGTCTAGTTAATGAAGAGGTCTATCTGCGCTCCACCCATCCATTCCGTATCCCGAGCCAAAGCCCAAGGACGATCGATTTTTCTCACTGGCTTTAATCTTCGTTCACGTGTTGAAAACAGAACCGCCATTTGGGTGTAGAGCATGTCCACTGATCATACTGCTATCCGGACTGGCCAAGAACACGAAGGAAGTGGCAATCTCACTAGGTTGAGCAGGTCGACCCAGCGGCGAGGTGAATTGCTTCTGTGCGTCTTCGTTCATGGTTGACGGGATGAGGGGTGTCCATACAGGTCCGGGGCAGACAGCGTTGACGCGAATGCCTTTGCTCATTTGTTGATTAGCCAGGCCGCGGGTGAATGAGACGATTGCTACGGATCACGATGTTAGCAGAAGACACTATTTTCAGGCTGGATCGAGTAGGGAGGGATGGGGTCGGGTCGATCGGCATACCTCCTTTCGTGGACGTGTAGTCGAGCAGATCGGGTCGGCCGATGTAAGCGTTGATCGAGGCGTTGTTGATGACCGTATCTCCGCGTTTCATGGTCGGCACAATGAGTTTGGCGAAGTAGAAGTAAGGATGGATGTTGGTATCGAAGGTCTTGTGCCATTGTTCGAGAGGAATCTCCGTGATGTCCAACTGCATCATTTGGAATGCCGCGTTGTTCACCTGAAATGCGATGTTAGTCTTCGGAAGCTCGATTAGAAAGTGACAGCTCGCACCAGAATGTTGATCTTGCCCAATGCCTGTTGAGCAGCTTTGACGGCCTTTTCGCAATTCTCGTACTTTCTGACATCGGTTGGGAACAGATGACATTTCCGACCCTCAGCCTCGACTCGCTTCTGGGTCTCTTTTGCGTCCTCTTCTTCCTCTGGAAGGTAGACGATGAAACTGTCGGCGCCTTCCTTTGCAAAGAGAATGGCAACTGCCCGTCCAATCCCACTGTCACCACCTATTGGACGAGTTAATGGGGGGAAATGCATCGACACGCGAGGATGGACGAGCCTGTAATGAATGCCTTCTTCCCTTCCAGTTTGCCAGCTGCCTTGTATTCTTGCCATCCGCCATCAGGAGTCGGCAGCTTGTCGTGAATCGCTTCGACAGGCAAATCTCCCTCTCTCCCGGGAGGATCTTGGTGAGTGACCTTCGGGAGGAAACCCTGCTCGAACTGGCCTTTTCCTTCAGACATTGTGAATTAATGTGATGATCGATCTGCAAGTTGAAAGTTTACGAGGTGAATTCTTGCTGAAGCCAAAATGGTGTGAGCTCAGAAGCATTGCTATTCAACTCCGGCACATCGACTATCTTACGGGACGTCATATAGGGGCGATTGGCCGGCGCTGATGTCACGATGGGCAACCACGTGAAAAGAATCCGGATAACTTTCCCGCCATTGCCGTGTCCATTGGCCAGGAGGCCAACACCACCTTCATCATTTCACTCTTGCCACATCACCGCTGCTGAGAAAGGCAGGTTGATGTCAACAAGGCTGTGAGAGAAGTCGCCGTTGTGTTCCAGCCAATTGGAATGTGCTCTTCTCTGGCACTGTGATCGACCGCAATCCGAGTACGGGAGACTTTTCGTTCATTCTTCGCTTTTTGGCTTTCGGACCCAAGACGCTCTTCGGCCCCGACCAGCACCAGGTGGCTCGGTCGTCCAGTCTCTTTGTAAGTGGCTCTGGAAACAGCCTTTGTAGGTCTCGTCAAGATGCATGGCTTCTCTATGCCCCTTTTGGTTTCGATTTCGCGTCCGAGAGTTCGGAGGAGTCGTTACCCTGGAGCCTGGACAAAGTTAAAACAACGGTAGGTGCCATGATGAAAAAAGATGGTATTCGTATGACATCCTGCTCGCTTCGCCGTGTTGACTGGTGCGATAAACCTCTGATTCACCAGCCTACATTGGCTTCGATACCACTGCCTTCGCGCGGGCGGACAAAATGGCAAAACAGCTACAGTCTACAGACTCGCGAAACAGCGTCAACGAAGACGCTGCCAACCCAGTCTCAAAACCTCTCACTCCCACTGGGCCTCCTGAGGTGGATGAATACCCGCCAAAGTCGAAAGTACTGATAATTGTGTTTGCAATGATGGCTAGTGCCTTCCTGGTCGCATTGGTCTGTCCTCGTAACATTCCATGAGAGATATTCCCTGACTGACCCCGTGTTCAGGATCGTCTCATTATAGCAACGGCTATACCTGTCATCACGAACCACTTCAACTCCCTCTCGGACGTGGGATGGTATGCCTCGGCGTATTTGCTGACCATGTCTGGCTTCCAGCTTTTCATCGGTCGGGTGTACACCTTCTACAACCCAAAGACGGTATATATCACCTGTCTAGGGATATTCGAGCTAGGGTCCCTCATCTGCGGCGCTGCTCCAAACTCTGCAACGCTCATCGCTGGAAGAGCTATTGCCGGCCTCGGTAGTTCGGGCATGTTCTCAGGCGCGATTACAATCATCGTCTACCTCGTCCCCTTGCAGAAGAGACCAGCATACACCGGAATGTTTGGGGCTATCTTTGCGGTGGCTTCGGTCGCAGGACCGTTATTGGGGGGTGAGTGCTTTCCAGGACGTGCGGAGGTTGTTCGGAATGAGGCAACCTGCGGTCTGTCCTACACGGGTTTTGATGCTGACAATCCCGCAGGTGTTTTTACGGACAAAGTCTCCTGGAGATGGTGCTTCTATATCAATTTACCCATTGGTGGAGCAATGGCGGTGGTCTTGTTCTTTGTTCTCAAACTCCCCGCCGCCGCCACCCAGCGCACCAAAATGACCTTGAGGGAGCAGCTCCAGAAATTGGACCCCATCGGCACGGCAGTCTTCCTTCCAGCGATCGTATGCCTCCTCCTGGCCTTACAATGGGGTGGCACAACCTATAACTGGTCGAATGGCCGTATCATCGTCCTTCTTATCCTAAGCGGCATCCTCTTCCTCATCTTAATATACCTGCAACACCTCTTCCAGGAGCACGCCACGGTTCCTCCTCGGATCCTCAAGTACCGCGCTGTCAGCGCCGGCGTCTCCTACGCCTTCTTCTCCGGCGGTGGCATGATGGCGCTAGTATACTTCCTGCCTATCTGGTTCCAAGCCATCAAAGGCGCCTCAGCTGTCCACTCGGGAATCATGAATCTCCCCGCAGTCCTCGGGATCACTGTCGCCAGCATGGCAGCTGGCTTCCTCACACGCAAGCTCGGATACTTTACGCAGTGGATGTACGCCTCTTGCATACTGTCCTCGATTGGTGCAGGGTTGATATCCACATTCACAACAACGACGGCCCATCCGAAATGGATCGGATACCAAGTCCTATGGGGCCTCGGGCTGGGACTAGGAATGCAGCAGCCCTCTGTGGGAGCACAAGTCTCCCTGCCGCGGAAGGACGTCGCCACCGGAGCAAGCATGATGTTCTTCGCTCAAGCTCTAGGCGGCTCCATTTTCGTGTCCGTGGCGAACAACATCTTCGACAATACCCTGTCGCAAGAACTGGCAAAGGTCGCAGGCATTGACGCAAACGTTGTCACGCACGTCGGCGCGACTGATCTCCGCAATGCGGTACCTGAGAACCTGCTGGAGCCGGTACTAGTGGCATACAACGACGCCTTACGAAGCGCATTCTACGTGGTCGTGGCAGTCACTTGCGCAACCGTGTTTGGCGCACTGGCCATGCCATGGGAGAATCTGAAGAAAGTAGCCGCCGCGCAAGAAGCCGCAGCAAAGGCGGCGAGGGAGAACGCGAACTCTGAGGCATCCGACAGCAAGCCTGGATCGTCCGAGGGAGCTGGCCCGGTGGCGCAGCATCCAGCAGGACGGCCGCGAGAGATTGAGAAGATGGACGCGGAGGTATAGCGTTAGCGTGATTTCCCGATCGCCCTCTCTGCTTTGCCTGCGTTGTTTCTGTCCAGTTGAGTACCGGGATCGGCATCAGTCAGTGCATTGCTAAGTGATGGACATGCGATGCGCGAGTTCATTCCATCTCCGCTCAGCTGCGCAACTGCGACTGTACCCTAGTTGCAATTTGAACCCACAATAAACAAATGTATTAAATCCGTCCCTGAAAAGAGATCTTGCGCCGCTGCGTATAAATCGTAGGAACTGCCGCCTGTCCTGCCCGCATAGCCCGGGTGCGCAGAAGTATAGGTTCAAGGTATAAGATGTAGGATATGGTATAGAGTATAAATACAACATACAACATAAAGTGACAATGAGTTGTGAGTTATGACTTGTGCGCAGAAGTATAGGTTCAAGGTATAAGATGTAGGATATAGGGTATACAGTATAACATACAACATGAAGTTACAATGACTGTGAGCTATGACATGTGACTCTCACTCTCACTCTCACTCCCCGGACCGTATTGTACATACCAAGTCATGAATATGTTCCATGCGGAGTACAGTCTAACCCAGCACCAGCCATGGAAATAGCAGGCTGATCCCGCGTCGATCAAGAAAAGGGGTATCCCTGGACTCCAGACGCCATCATGTATACACACTAACAGGCTGATCCGCGTGCATTAAGGCATTAAGGAGGGGGTATCCCTGGACTCTAGACGCCATGATGTGCAGTATATATACACCCTAGACTCTAGACGCCATGATATGCAGTATGTATACACCCTAGCCTATAGATGCTATGATATGCAGTATGTATACAGTCAGAGGTCTTGATTCCTGAACGCACAGCACCGACGAGAATGTGCGTGCTGCGTGCGTGACTCCTAAGAAAGAAGGAAGGAAGGACAGAAATCTAGTATTCAGCCTATCGAATCACATTACATTACATTACATCACATCATGTCACCGCTCCTGACACCTTATGGGGTCAAAGGCGGCGTTGTCCTCGTTATGGTGAGACTATACCGCTTCTCGAGCCCAGAGAGTATTTCTTCGGCGAGGTCGTCGGCGGCGGTGGAGGTGCTCGCAGCTGAGGAGCCGGAGGAGGAGGACTTGGCAGCCGGCTCGGACTCGGGCACCAAAGGCCGTGGCGTCCTCGGCATGAGTGGCAGAGGCGACAACGGCAACGGCATCGACATCGACATCGACGGCAGTGGAGGCATTTGGCTCGGCGAGGGGACCCGCTGAGTGTACGATACTCGGCGAGAAGATTTCCGGGGAAGTGGAGGAGGAAGTGACACTGAATGGCCAGGGCTCCAGTCTTGATCTCGGTCTTGGTCTTGCAGAGAGGGGCTTAGGGACGACGAGGAGGAGGAGCAGGAGCACGAGGGAGAGTCGGATTGTGGATTTGGATCTGGATCCGAATCTGAATCCGAACCTGAATCTGAAGCCCGATCTGACCCTTCTTGAGGGGGCACTGATAGATCTGGCGTGTCGCCCTCTGGGTGAACTTCGACTTTTGGTCCTGGCATGGCAGGCTTCGTGTCGGGACTAGCGCTGTCGTTCGATCTCGTGCTCGGCGATTGCTCCAGCGTGGTGGTCGTGCTGGCGCTGGTGGTCACGCCGGACTGTCGTTCGCGGAGTTTTGCCGGATACTGCGACTTTGTCTGTTTCCAGGGCTTCAAGAGTTGGCTCAGCTCGAGGCTCCGGCGTTGCTGAACAAGACGAAGGCGGTGTTGGTTTTGAAATGGGCCGGCGACGGCTCGGAAGAGCATGCTGTCCACATCGGAGGCGAGGCTCTGGCGTGCTGATATTTTCCCGCTGTCTGCGTCGGGAGTGCCCATCAAGGCGTGCGAGGACTTTGCAATGACGGCGTTCGCGTCGTGGACCGAGCTTTGGAGCTTGATGATGACCGAGACCTGCTTCTTGGCATCTCTGCGTAGTCGATCGAGGTGTTTCCTTTCCGCCCTTGTGGTGCTTTGCTCGCGTCGCTCTGCGAGTTGGTCGAGCAGGCAGACCAATCTGCCCGAGATGGCTTCTAGGTGCTGGTTCACATTTTGGTGGCTATCGCTCATCATCTCGGAGTTGTCGACCGTTGCCGAGCAGGTGAGCGCAGTTGTATGGACAAAGAAGGATGGTTTTCTGGGGGAACACCAGCAGAATGGGCCAAGGTGTTAGATCTGTGGATTGGGAACACTCAGTGGCACGGAGTGATGCTGATGGCAACTAACTTTATATGTAGGTACACATGGAGTGTGGCCCTGGTGGGTGGCTTTGCTGACGGGGCCGGCTCGAGGGCGGGTTTGCTATTCTCAGCCTCCATGTTGACACACACCTGTTGTACCTACTTGCGTACCCGGCTGCAGGACATCGACCAGAGGATTTGGGATCGGCACTCGCATCTGACCCTTCCGCTCGATCTGGTACAGCTCCAGTGAGTGTCTACGTGCGTAGGCGATCCTAATAATAACCAACCTCCTGCGGAAGCGCTTCACGATTACGGAGGACAGCGCAGTGACTGCAAATTACCGATGTAAGTATCTAGCTTGACTGCTGAGCTCCTGCCAGCGAAAGCTTGGACATGGGCGTCTAGTCAATATACCAGAGATTTGCAAACAATACTGACTGCACTGATTGTACCGCATGCGATAGTCGCCAAGCAGGTGCGTTTTCGTATTTACAGTTGCGTCAACAGTAGCTGCTTCGGGTAAGGACAATTCACCTCGATGATGCCGTCTGCCTGATTTTCCCTCGAACATATCGTACCACAGTAGAGACAATCCTGGCTCTGAGCGAAATGCATCTTCCTGCGCCCACATGATTCATCGTGCCGTGACATTCACACCCACTCCACCATGGAAGAGCAGCGCCTCCCCAAGGCATTCAGCTGCATTCGTTGTTTTGAGCGCAAGGTGAAATGCGACAAGCAGAGCCCGTGCGCCAACTGCGTCAAGTCCAACGTTGAATGCGTCTTCCGCGTCCCGCCTGCTCCGCGTCGCAGGAAGAAACGCTTGCAGGAGGATCTGTTGCTGGCGCGGCTCAGAAAATGCGAAGAACTGCTGAAAAGCAAAGGCATCGACATCGACAATCCCGAGACGCTGTCGCGCACGGCGTCGGACTCTGCGACGCTTGAAAGCCCTTCGCAGACCCAACCGAGTTCACAGCAACTCAGCCCCGATGCCCTGGGAACGAGGGGTGAGGACCTCATCTTCGCGTCGCCCGAGATCAGAAAGTCTGGCCGGTTGATCGTAGACCAGGGCAAGTCCCTGTTCATCGAGAACAATCTCTGGGCGAGTCTTTCGGATGAGTTCCAACAGCCGAGCCAGGCGATCGCGGAGTACTCCGACGACGACGAGGACGATGCTGGCACCCCCGTCGAGGAGAGCACCGACTTCATCCTAGGCTACACTCCGACCAGCAACACGGTCCAACACCTCCACCCCTCCCCAACAAATATCTTCATCCTCTGGCAGATATACCAGGACAACATCAACCCAATGACAAAATTCATCCACTATCCGTCGTTCCAGAAGACCCTCGAGCAAGCCTGCATGCAGCTCGACAATCTGCCGCGAGGCCTGGAGGCGCTTTTGTTTGCGATTTACGCCGCTGCAGTCTACACGATCGACGATGAAGAGTGTGAGATGAAACTTGGCGAACCGCGCAAGGTTCTGCTGGCGAGATACCGACATGCCACGCGGAAAGCGCTTGCCCGTGCGAGATTTATGAACACCTCGGAGCTGGTCGTGCTCCAAGCCCTGTCTCTCTACCTTTTCTCCATGCGCGAAAACTACGATCCTCGGACAAACTGGACATTGGCAGGAATCGCCAGCCGCGTCGCCCAAGGTATGGGCCTCCATCGCGACGGCTCAGGGCTCGGGCTGTCGGTTTTCGAGACAGAAATGCGGCGACGCCTCTGGTGGCAGATAGTCGTGTTGGAAGGACGCTCGGCAGAGCTCAGCGGCTCCGGCCGATTTGGCGACCTGTCCTTCTCTGACACTCTGGCACCCACCAACGTGAACGACGAAGACCTCTATCCAGAGATGACGGAACCGCCCGTCCCGCAAACAAGACCGACGGAGATGATATCGTGCCTTCTGCGCGTCGAGCTCACCATGTTCTTCCTGGAGAAGCAAAGGCAAAAATCGAGCATTGACTTCGAGAGCTTGCGCCTGTCTACGCCATGGAAGAGCTCGCTGGAAGAGCGAGATGCCATCATGGACGAGTTGGAACAACGGCTTGAAGACAAATTTCTCAAGTACTGCGATCCTTCGGTGCCTATCCAGTTCATGTCCATTATCATCGGGAGGGGAGCCATCAACATGATGAGGTTGATGGCTCATCATCCGCGAAAGTGGGGCTTCCAGGAGCAACTGCCGCCGTCAGAACGGGAATATCTCTGGAAAGTATCGTTGAAGCTCCTCGAAGCGATAAATATGGCGCATTCGTCGAAGCACTTGCAGAGATTCATCTGGCATACCCGGGTGCACTTTGTGTGGCAAGCCCTCATATTTGTCCTCAACGACCTCAAGGAGACGACGTTGGGACCCGAGGCGGACCGAGCTTGGCAGGAGGTGGACGAGATCTACCGGTACCATCCATACTTTGTGACGGATTACAAGCGACCATTGCACGTGGCCGTGGGGAGCTTGTGCTTGAAAGCGTACGCCGCCAGGGAGAAAGCCCTTCGCGCGAGCACCAACGGCGTGTTCCCCAAGTTCACTCCCGAGTACATCCAGCAGCTCCGCGAGCAGCGGGAGACCGGGCCGCTGAAGCTCGCCACGGCTACCTCGTCCAAGGGAACCTCTGGCACTACGGGAGCTGCTTTCAACGATGGCGGGGGCAGTGAGAGTCAGTTCTCCACAGCGATGGGCTGGGAGAGCGTCCCACCACCGACGCAGCCTCCACCCAGTAACCTCTTCTCTGCGAACACCATATACGGCCCTTCCAGCGCAAGCAGCCAGCTCCCCTTGCCAACCTTCCAGCCGGTCCCACCACCTCTGGCTGGTGACGGGATCTTTGCATCTGAACACAGCTTAGCGCATGATTTGGCGCTGGCAGACGTCCAACTGGATTGGGCGCAATGGGACTATATCATGCAGGATATGGGGGAGATACCCTGACGGGGGGTGGATGATCCTGTGGTGAGCATTCTCTGTGACTGATGCTCGGCGACTCGGTGTGTATCAACATGTGACGGTGGCACGTAACCTTCCGGGGTACATTTTCGGTACTTTTACGCTCAACAAGATCTGTAGAACGTCCACTCTGATGACAATGAATGAACCTTCTCTCCCCATATCAAGACAAAGACTAGAAATACTCGTGGCTGAGACTGGTACAGCCCCCACTTGCGCGTCCATGATTGGCCGGACGTTCCGTATTGGCAACTTTGCTTGTTTTGCAGCTTTATCACCGCAACCGCCAAACTCACCAAGTCACTTCCTCCCATCATCGTCAAATCCACATTCTCAGTGTAGACTCTTTAAGAGGATCCGAGAGTACTGTGTTCCTACAGCTCGCTGCAAGAAACGGCGAACGGCCGCTGGGGTATTTAAGCAGTCGATCTGCCGCACATGCAGCCCTATGGCCTGGTCTCTCCGCACAGCAGCGAAATTCGGCTGAATTCCTCCTGTCGACCCAAAGCAACCACGACGCAATGTATACTCGAGCACCACGGGTGACGAATTGCTCTCTGGCCTCTTTCCCCGCAAATCTCCCCCTTCCCCATACGCAAGGCTCTCCGATGCAAGTACTCCGTGTGCCATAATGCTCCAATCTGGGGAATCTTGCTCGGCGGCTCTTTGACCGAGTATTTCTCGTTGCATTGACTTATAGCTAGACGAAGATGTCTACGGTACAGGCTCGACCCTCTCGGGTGTTTCTACGGTCCTAGTGAACGGACAACATGTACTTCAAGCTGGTTTGGCTTTTGGCATCCTCTGCATCGCTCTTCACCGTAGACGCGGCACCTTCTCCACGAGATACTGCTCCCACCATCACTGTCAAGAATGGAACCGTGCGTGGTGTCCATTCTGCCTCCTGGAATCAGGATTTCTTCCTGGGCATCCCCTTCGCACAACCTCCTGTCGGCAACCTGCGTTTCAGGTGGCCGCAGTCGCTGAACACTTCGTATGATGGCGTCTTGGATGCCACCAAATATGGGTACAGTTGCTATCAGTACAACAGCAATTACAATCTGAGTGAGGACTGCTTGACATTGAATGGTAGAGTAGAATCTGTGCTCCGTGCTTGTCGGTCCTCCACTGACAGACCCAGTTGTGAGACCCAGCGGATATGCGAACCAGAGCCTTCCTGTACTGATTTGGATCTATGGTGGAGGTAGGGAATTGCGCCTCTCCCCACATTCTCAACCGTCACTGACGAACTCGGGCAAGGTCTGTTCGCTGGCAGCAGTGCTGGTCCTCAGTACAATATGTCCGGAATCGTCCATACCTCAACGTTGACGGACAACCCATTCATCGGAGTTTCTATCAATTACAGACTGGGTGTCTGGGGCTTCCTCCAGACGCCAGTCATACTTGCGGAAGGGTCTTCGAATGCTGGATTCCTCGACCAACGCATGGCCTTCGCATGGGTCAAGGAGAATATTGCCGCTTTCGGCGGAGACGCGTCCCATATCACTATTTGTAGGTTCGCCGTTCAGCACAACATTACTCCCTCCTCTTCCGCGATCTCTTGAACCATGCTAACAAATATAGGGGGTGAATCGGCGGGTGCGCAGAGCATCGGTCTCCATCTTCACTCCTTTGGCGGGCGTGATGACGGCCTTTACTCGGCGGCAATCATGGAGTCTGGAGGCTCGATCGGCACGAGTCTCAACGCCCTGCCATTCTACCATGTTGCCGCGGCGAATCTGAGCAGGACCGTTGGCTGTGAGTTGGACGCCCGTCGTCACCACTTGAGCCGGCACAAAAGGACTGACGCGTTGTAGGCCCCACTGATTGGACTCTCCCAAGCCAAGTCGCGTGCCTGCGAAACCTGAGCTCGGCCGACCTCTTTGCCTCGAACTACAGCGTCGTGTGGAATCCCATCGTCGACGGGACCTTCCTCACAGACTACCCGAGCGTGCTTGCGGCGCGGGGCCAATTCGTCCACGTGCCAATCATCAATGGCGCAAACACCGACGAAGGCGCCAGCTTTTCGGTCATGGGCCTCAACACCACCCAGGACGTCTTTGACAGTCTGTTCTACTGGCGCGACTATGCGCTCAGCCCGGCCAGCATCCGCACGCTTCTGGACCTGTACCCGAACGAACCGCAGCTCGAGCCCCCCTACGCCATCACAACGGATACCGTGTACCCGTCTCTGGGCCTTCAATGGCGCCGCAGCGCAGCCATCGGTGGAGACCTCGTGATGATCGCCCAGCGCCGCAAAACCTGCGAAGAGTACGTCAAGGGCGGGGTCCGCGATGTGTACAGCTTCCGCTTCGACACGCCTCTGTACAACGCCACCGCGCCCGTGGCCGTCGGCCACGGCGTCAACGTCATGTTCAGCTTCCAGAACATCAGCGGCGCCATGGGTCCCCTGCCGCAGTACAGCGCCTACCGCGCCCTGAGCTTGGGCATCGGCAAGGCGTACGCCAACTTTGCGGCGACCAGGAATCCCAACGGAGTGGCGGCAGGAGGCGGGGGAGGCCGGAATCAGACGGGCTTGCCTCTGTGGCCGGCGTACGATCTTGCGGACCCGACGAATATGGTGCTGAATGCGAATGGCAGCTTTGTCGAAGCAGACACGTGGAGAGCCCAAGGCATCTCGTTTATCAACAACATCACGCGAGAATTGTTGGCGTAGACGGACATTTGCTTGAGACTTGACAACACTCAAAGAAAGTCCAGGGCACCTCGTCTCGTCACGTCTTCTTTGTTGAGAATAGTGCGCGAGAATGGTTGGCGTAGACGGATATTTGGCTTGAGACGACATCAAAAAAAGAAACAAGCTATATCGTTTTTTGTCTCTCCTTACCAATAACATCACGAGAATTGTTGGCGTGGACGAGATTCGACTTGAGACTCAATACCTGACACACAAGAGTCCTATCTATCTCCTCTAATCTATCTCCACCAAACACATCACGAGAGACTTGTTCGCACAGACGAACATTTAGCTTGAGACTTGACAATAAATACTTGAGAGAGTCCAATCCCGCTCGTCTCGTCTCATGTCGTCTCGTCTCGTCTCGTCTCTCCTCGCCTCGTCTATCTTTATTGAAGGTTTATAAAGTTAAACTACTACTTAGTACTCGACGATCAACACTTAAGGGAGTCCAGCCCATCTCGTCTCGTCTCGTCTCGTCTCGTCTCGTCTATATCAACAACCATTACGATAGATTCATTATCATAGGACGGATGAGAGAGGGGGGAGCTGTTCCTTCACGCCGAGACGACCATAGGATCTGCTCAAGCTTGGTTGTGTCAGTAACTGAGTATGCGTTTAGTATTGACATTGTTCATTTCGATTTCATTTGATATACAAAATCACTATATTCGCCGCTAGACACTCACAGCAGCGCGACGAGCGATGATCGGAACTTCCCGCTCTGTCCATCTCGTGCCCGTGAGAGACGCAATATACAGTACAACACAACGCTGGCTGTCTTTACTCAGCTCTCCTCGCTCTCCTCGCTCTCCCTCTCGTCGAGATCGTTGTTCGTCTCGCCGGGGTCCACGGGCCGCGGATCCTCGGTGCGGTACCACTCCCCGTTGAACGCATTGACCAGCCACTTGCCCAACTTGTCATACACGATACTGTTGGCGTTGTGGAACAGAATGCTGTGGTCGCTATCCGGGAAGAAGTGCACGTCGTAGTTCTCAACGCCCGCCAGGTCGAACTTGTCCAGCAACGTCAGAGTGTTCTGCATGTGCACGTTGTCGTCCGCCACGCCGTGCATGATGAGAAACCGCACGTTCTGGGACATCGCCGTCACGTTCGAGATGGCCGACTTGTCGTACCCCAGCGGATTGTTCTGCGGCGTCCGCATGTACCGCTCGGTGTAGATGCTGTCGTAGAACCGCCAGTCGGTCACGGGCGCCACCGCCATGCCGTACTTGAACGTCTCGCCCGCATCCGTCTCGAGGACCTTCAGCGTCATGAACCCGCCGTACGACCACCCCCAAATGGCAATTCTGTCGGCGTCGACGTACGGCTTCTCGGCCCAGATCTTGGCCGTGGCTATTTGATCGTGCGCCTCGTAGAAGCCGAGATTTTCGCGGATAAGGGTGCGGGCTTTGCGGCCAATGAAGCCCGTGCCACGCCCGTCAACCGTGACGACGATATAGCCGAGAGAGGACGCGACGTAGGATTGGAAATCGACGTGGAAGCGGCGGTTGACCATCTGTGAGCCTGGGCCACCGTACAGGTAGAAGAGGACGGGGTACTTTTTCTTCGGGTCGAAGTGAGGCGGGCGGCGCTCGACGACTTGTAGGGTATAGTCGTCGATGCTGACGTTTTGGAAGATCTGATGGGGGAGTTCGTGCGAGGATGCCATCTGAGCGAGGGCCTTGTTTCCTTCGAGGACTTGCGAGATTTTCTCGGGGTTGGCCGGCGTGGAGACGACTTTCTGGTACGGGATGCTGGGCCCGGTGTATTTCAGGCTGATGTAGCCTGCTCCGGAAGAGAATGAGGCGTCCCAATATCCGGCTTCGTTGGTGGGGACGAGCGATTGCATGTCTGTGCCGTCCAGTTTGACGCTGTACACATGGCGCTGCGAAGGTGCTTCCTTGGCCGCGGTGAAATACACCAGATTGTTCTTCAGATCGACCGCGGCTGGCCCGCCATCCACCTCCCAGTCCCCTTTCGTCAGCATGATTGGGATCGAGCTGTTCAAGGGTGAAAAGTAAGCCAAGTGGTTGCCATAGCCAGAAACGACAACGTCGACGTAGCCGTCTTCTAGACGACCATTGTCTGGATCGGCCGGGATGTACTTGGTCTGCTGCGTAGGTTCAATCCAGCCTCCGTCGACATCTTTCAGGTCGACGATTCGGACGGTATGTCCGGTTTGCGCCGCGACGTCGACAAGCACAATCCTTACCCGTTCACTCTCACGGTTCGACTCCGAGACCAATGCTTTTCCGTCATCCGCGAAGACAATGTTGAAGATGATGCGGTCGTCGTCGGGAAACCCACCCTCGATGTCCACGGAGAAGACCTCCTGTTTCACGACGTCGTAGAACAGCATGTCCACCACCGGATTGGGTGCTCCAGCTTTGGGGTACTTGATTTCCTTCACCTCTGGATAGTTCTCCAGTCCCTCGATGGGCGCTTTTCCACTCGGCCTTGAGAGGAAAAATTGCACGGGATATTCCGGGACGGTGGTCTCGTTGGTGCGCAGGAAGGCGAGGTATTGGCCATCCCTTGCCCACCAGGTGGCCGTGTTGGTACCGAAGACTTCTTCCTCGTACGCCCAGTCCGGAATCCCGTAGAAGTACTCGGGGCCGCCATCGGTGGTGATCGTGGTCACCTGAGGCGACGAGAGTGACCTCAGGAAGAGGTTGTTGTCTCTCGTGAAGACGATAGAATCGCTCTGAGGTGACCACTGGGCCAGTTGGATCTTCGTGTCCGGCAGGGCCGGATCGAGCGGCTGAGCATTCTGCGTCTCGACGTCGAGGATAAAGTAGAGTCCGAGGAAGGAGTGTCGAAACACCTTTTCCGGGTTCGCCAGAAGGAGAACCTTCTTCATGTCCGGGCTGACCCAGAAGTCCGTGGTCCAGTATTGTTGTCCGCCGTAATTGATCCACCCACTCTTCACCAACGTCCTGGATTTGAGAGCGTTCGCCGCAGACGAGGTCCGACTCCGGATATCCTCGACGACCAGGTAATCCTTGCCCGGCCGATTGATCTCCAACAACAGTCCATCCTCGCCGTTGGGGCCCGCAGTCCACTCGATATTCGCGTACCTAGGCGACCACTGCCCATTCCGTATCTGCTCCATGGTGACCTTCTTTCCCGAGCTCTTGATCGGCGTCTCATGGTCGTAATCCAACGTTGAGGCATGTTTGTACCGACCACCAGCCAGGAACGCAGCGAGGGCTAACCCCCAACCAACGATTGCAATCGCTGCGACGATCCATAGCGCCCGCTTCAGCCCTCTTGACATGTGCTGCCCGCCAATGGTGTAGTTCTTGTCTTTGAACCTGGGCAACTCAGGATCACTGTCGTCATCTCGGTACTCGGTGAGTTGCGCGTGCTTTTCCGCGGCATGTGACGAATTGAGACTCTCCAGGACCAACGATACCGTCGACGCGGTTGTCACACTGTCCTGAGAAAGCCTAGGATATGCATCTTCGGACGGTCTGCCTGCTTGGTTTAGCAGCGTCTCTCGCTCTTCTGGAAGGGTCCCCATCCTCGGGGTAGGAGGCAACCGCCTTGGGCTCGTGATGAAGATATCGTAGTTGAAAGCGAGGGAGGTGGACCTCGACTGGGAAAGGGTTGAGTTATCTGGGCATGGTGTCGGAGGCTGAAACGTGCAGGGCGAGACGGCGCCGTCGTTTTCTCTGCGAGCTGCGGTCGAGACTCTTTTCCTGGGCGACGCAAGCGGGAGTTGCTTCGCGCGTAGGTCGGTGATAATCCGAAGCGTGCTAGCCTCGCTCGGCTTCTGAGATGGAGAGGAGGGAGCAGAGGGAGCAGAGGGAGAGCGAGAGGGAGAAGGAGAAGGAGACGGGGAGCGAGTTCGACGTGGCGCCGCAACCGAGTCCATTGCGCGAGGCTTCCGATTGGACGGCGCCCGACCACGCCAACGAGGCCGTCAACGACAACTACAACGGCAGTTACAACGCCGACAACGATTACAATCCCGATTACTCTCGCGGTCATTGTGATTCTGCTTCTCATTCTATCTGATCCTGTTCAAGTAGCTGGCCGGGGGTATCTTTCGCTTTGGGACTTGCTGCTTGCGGCCATGTCAAGCTCGTCGTGTTCCACGCCAATGTCCGGAAACGGAACATGTCAACATTCCTCAAACTCCACGCTTCCAACTCCAAACGCCATGCTCGAACGACGGCTCGCTTGCAGAATCAGCCTCATCCGGACCCGGTCGATCCCCTCGAGGAAGCATACAACACCCCCGCCACCAGGAAATAAAGACCCAGCCCGATTGTCAACGAGCAGAGCCACTGCTTGAAGAACCCGAGTCCGCTCTTCTCTCGCCAGCCTGGCCATCTGAGCCCGGCCAAGACAACCCAGGCGATCATGAGCAGGCTGTTGAATACCGCGCTCGGAATCGCCATCACCAGGTACAGGTCGAGTTGGGAGCCGGGCCCGCCTGACAACACCTTGATCAGGATGAACGGACTCGGGATGGCCACGACCGTCGTAACGGCAAGCATGTATATCCCGGCTGTCGCGACTGAAGCGTTCTGCCTGCACGCCTGACAGTTGTCGGCAGCCCACAGTTGGTGGAGAGCGTCGGCAGCGTCACGCTCAGTGTCTGTCGACGACCGGGTGCTCCCCGCCAAAGCTGCACTGTCGAAGGATGCCAGAGGCAGCGATTGATGGCGAACGGTCACTCCTGCCCGCTCGACTCTTGCCTCCTCATCTCGTCGCCTGTCGGTGTCGTCGTCGCTCGTCACAATGGCCTCCCCATCCAGCATGCGCCGGACTTGCTCCGCCTGGCGGTCAGCCTCCTCCATGGTCCTCGTGAACTCGGACTTCCCCTTTCCTGGGGCGAGTCCTTCGCCTGCACTCGACCCCACCGCCGTTGAACTTGACGCCTCCGATGCGTTCCGATCACGAAAGACTTCGTCGGCAGTGAGGCTTGCAGCGAATGCACTGCTGAACGGGTTGTCGGAGCTGGTGTCCCCTGAGGTCGGGCTAACGATGGCGCTGGACATAGGGCCTCGTCTACTGGAGCGGGCGCCTTCACTGCTAACGGCTGCCCAGCTTGTATTGCTGTACCGTCGGAGCGCCCACGGACCAACAGAGGTAACGTGCTCCACGTGCTCCGCGGAACCAGCAAAGCCTTCAGTGGCAGCAGCCTCTGTTTGCGCCTCGGCAGGCATGGCAAATGTCATCTTGAAAGCTGTTTAAAGTAAGCGAGGGAAAGTTGCGTGCGTTGATGCTCGTGGTCGCTGAGGTGTTGAAGCGTGCAACCGCTGTGTTGGCGACAGCGCGGCGAACTGTGAGTGAGAGTCAGTGGATAAGTGTCGAAAACTGCTTAGAGAAGAAGTGAATCACCCATCAGCAGCGCGAGTCGAGTTCCTCTTAAAAACAAAAGCCAGAACGTCGAGCGCGGGTCACACACCAGCAAAACTAACTTGAACCAGACTTCACGAAAGAAGGCCCTTTCTCGCCCGGTACCTGCATTTATTTCGCCTGATCTTGCACCAATGATTCAAAACCCTCCACGTAACGTACGTACGTCCCTTCCTACATGTAATTATTGAACGGTTCGGCCAACCGCAATAGTTCTGACTGGTGTGGTTTCCCGGTTCCGAGAGAGTCTGTGCACAAAGATGGATGATCTGACCTGCCTACATGTCTTCACGTGCGTCCTGGTTTGCGAAGTTACACAACCAAATCAAGAAAGCTCGAGTGCAACCTGCGCCATGCGCATGGCAGCGGTCGAACATCGCACGCTGTGGCATGATATGCGCGGCCATTTCAGCGCAAGGGAGTCCTTACCTTTTCGCGAAGTT
Organism: Phialophora verrucosa; assembly: GCA_002099365.1. NCBI lineage: Eukaryota > Fungi > Ascomycota > Eurotiomycetes > Chaetothyriales > Herpotrichiellaceae > Phialophora > Phialophora verrucosa. The sequence goes on along the minus strand of MSED01000014.1, from coordinate 2,024,437 downwards.
AGCGCTCGCGGACAGGGTATGTATCTCGAAAAATTCTTCCACCCGAGAACGACCTCGCGAACCTTGATGCGCCGGAAGTCGGCGCCAACTGTGGTAGATGTGTTTGGCTCAACGCGCGCGTGAACGAGCAAACCTCTGGGCCGTTGACTAACAGCAGCAAGCTGTCCAGGTCGTCGAGGGTGATCAGAAAGCATACCGCTGTCTCGGGCCTATGCTGCGTCGTCTGGCAATGCTGATAGGGCGATCAGAAAGAGGCGGGCTTATGCTGCGTCGTCTGGCAATGCTGATAGGGCGATCAGACAGAGACAAGGCTGGGCCGTCACCATAAGCTTTTCCCTGACCGGATTTTTTCAGTGGAAACGGCCCTGGGAAAGCATACGAACAACCAACCTGCTCGCCAGGTATGGCATGGATGAACATGTCGCTCGTTCTGCTCCGTGGCTGTCCGGATGCGGGAGGGAGAATGAATACCGCGTTAGTCCCGTCCGAGCACGCAGTAAGGATGCCAAAGAGGACGTATCGCACAGACTGTTCGAACCGGTGTTGGAGGTTTGGTCTGGGTACGGCAAGTTGAGTTTAGGTCTTGAGCTGAGCGCGATACAGTTTGCCGTGTCGTTGTCATGATGAGCGTCCTCGATGCCTAACAATGAACGGCTGCGTTTACTGTCGTTGTAGTATTAGCAGTAGTTTACATGTATCGCTTGAGCCGTCATGACGCATGAGACATGATGCCGCTGGCTGAGTATACTTCGTACCCACAATGCAATAATGACTTTATTGGCGCCATCGAGAACCCTTCGAACGCTAATGCAAACCGAAGACCAACTCTATTACCGTAGCCCAAAGGCTAAACATGCTCCTGGACGTCTGTCAGTCCAGCCCTGTTCCTGCTGATGCAGTCTGAAGTCGCTTCCGCAACCCCCCCTACGGCACTCTTTTGCCGGCCTCTCAATGAAGGCTCGAACTGTGTTCCAACGTCTTGACGTATCTCACAAATGCCTTTTTGTGGACCATGCCTCTAAACTCCCCATCGCTCAAAACACAAATGTATCGTAGCCCCAATTTAACGAAGCACTGGTAAACCAGGTCCATCGGTGAGTGCACATCAAGTGCCACTGGCGCCGGGTCGATATAAGGCGTCAGATCCGCGGGTTCAGCCGGAGGAGGTTCTTCATTGCCAGACTCTTCCCTTCCCGAATCGTATCCTGTTTCCTCAAATGAGTCCCAAGGCCGGTAGTGCGAGTTGTGCGCGTGGCTTTCCGTGGAGAGCAAGCAAAAGGCCGTCTCCTCATCTTCCACCCGGTCTAGGGCAAACTCCAGGTCTGGAGCCGGGATGAGACCCACTAGGACTTTATTGCGAAGGATAGGCAGGCCGCCGTCGAGCTCACCGAGATTTTGCAAGCGTTGAAGTTTAGACCGTAGGTCCGTCGCCCTGACAAGAGGGGATAGCGTGATGTCAATCACTTTGTCTCTCCTGAAGCGGGGTGTGATGTCTCCGAGCTCAGAGTCAAAGACCGGTGTTCTCCTGTTATCCAGGAAAGGGTATGAATTCATATCCGTCAGCAGATCATATATGCTCAATGGCTCGACGGCGTCTGCCGTCCACTTGGCGCAGAGAACACCCAGTGAGAAGGGTAACACGTGGTCCAAGCTGCCTGTCAACTCAAACAGGATGACGGCCAAGGTGACGGAGAGGCGTGTGACACCACACATGGTGGCGCCCGCTGCCACTAGGGCATAGACACCAGGTGTAACACACGATTCGATGTTTCCGGAATCTCGACAATGCGACCACAGGAAGAAATCTGGAAGCTTCAAGACCACGTATTGGGTCAAGTGGCCCACGATGCGTCCCATGAGACCCCCGACAACCATAGAAGGCACATAGATGCCAGCGGGCACCTTGATGCCAAAAGTGATGGTCGTGAGAAAAGCCTTGACCACGAATGCAATGCTGAGGTAGCGAACCACCTCCAGAATCTCGTCCTCGGTCGAAGGACAAAGTCCATTTCCTAGATTGTTCTTTTGGCACGGGCTGGCAAGCTCGAACAGGAGTTCGGCAACAGCCAGCCGGGTGTAGCGATTCCAGAAGCTGATCAAGCCCGTCAGCAGGGCCACGAGGAGGACTTCCAGCATGGGATAGGCCTTGATGATGCTGATGCGCCGAAATGTGGTGGCCCAGAAGCGAGACACCTTGATGAAAAGTGCACCAGCCACTCCACCTGCCATGCCGATTAATGCAAAGATGACAAGCTCGAAGTAATGCCAATCCGTAATATAACGGACTTCAAACAGCACAATCTTGTTGGTGCCATATGGGTTCAGAAACTTGAGTGAAAGCGCGGCAACAATGCAACAGAAGAAGGTCCGAAACAAGGTCTTCGGAGGGAAGTAGTAGCTGACTTCCTCAAGGCTGAAGAGGACTCCACCCAAGGGCGAACCGAAAGCGACGGCGACGCCCGCTGCGGCACTCGCTGATAGAACCTCTCTTCTCTTACCGTCGTTGAGGTTGTACTTGGTAAAGAACCTGCAGGCAATGTTGCCCACGCAGGTGGCGATGTGCACATAAGGTCCTTCTTTGCCCAAACTCATCCCTGACGCCACGCTCAAAATGAGAGCAATGGTCTTTATAATAAGGACTCGGAGACCGAGGTACCCATGCAGCACAAAGCCGCTGAGGATGACCTTGACCTCCGCAACACCACTGCCGGCCGCGGAGAAGTAGACGCTTGCGGGAAGGGTGTTCTCGTGAGCCAAAGGTCGGCCAGCTGATGACTTGTCCTCGTCTGCTTCGGCGTTGACATTTTGCCTGAGAGCTCCGAGATTCTCGTCGAGCGTGGAAGCAATGTGTGAAGGGACGACCGTCTTCGAGTACAATGTGATGAAGCAGGCCAAGGCTGCAAGGACCATCGACCCGATGATGAAAGCCAGGAAGTCGATGTGAACGTCGTCGATCCGAGAAGGGCGAATGAGTTCCGACCAGCTCCTCCACCTCTCACACACGCGTTCTCCATCGCAGCAGCTAGTTCTACCGAGGTACCAAGCGCCTCGACAGAAGCCTCGTTTGATGTCGAAGATAGCCGACTCTGTCACGTCGACAAAGTACGCTATGGCCGCGGTGACGAACCCGATGATGGCAACGAGGATCCATCCTTGAGCTGAGTCGACCAGCAACGCGAGACGTCCTCGCCAACCCCTCTTTTTCCTCAGCTCGAGTACACGATATCCGTCCGCGATGCTATCGTGGACCCAGTCGGTGGACGTGAACTGATCATACCACAACCGGTCGTCCTTCGACAGAGAGCCTGCCAGCATCGACGACGAAAGCTTGGGTGTACGGAGACCAGAGTTTCTCATCCACACCGGGCTGGAGTTGCCCGACTGTCGCGCACTGTACCTCCGTCTGCGTAGACTCCCACTGGCACTATTCACCCTTGAAAGCTGTCTTGACCTCGGAGATTCCTGCATACTCGTCTCGGTGTACCTGCGGATCAGCCCAGGATGCTCCCCTAGCAAGGCGCTCTCTTCCGTATCTTTGGGAGTCATGACAAGCGAGGGGGGTAGCCGATGTCCCGGCTCAATGACGGAGAGGGAATTTTTCAATCTGCGGAGCGTCTCCGGGGACGATGGCGTAGTAGCTGGATAGGAAGGTGTGAGGGCGCCAGTCTCGTAGGGTTCTTGGAAAGAGACAAAGGATTTCGGCATCGTGGCAGCTTCGACATGGGGAAATGGGAGCAGGAAAGACAGGTGCAGCAAGCAACGGAGGCAGCAGGAAGGAGGTCACGTCGCCGCCTGCGGACAGTCACCGCCTCCCCAAGGTCGTCAGCTGGCCATGAGGAAGGTAAGATGTATGAATCACAGGCTCGTGGAAGGCGTGGAATGAAGGAGACAACTCGCTCCCTGACTAAGTTCGAGTATATCCCGAGTCAGCAATATCAATGGAATGAATGACCTGTAATGAATGGGTCAGGCCAAGCGTTACCCGGCGATCAGCTCTGCGTGAAACCAGTAGGCTGGAGGTTGAGCAACGGACCGTCACGCTAAGCATAGAAAGCAGGAAGAGGGTGTGCCCATCCCGGCGAGGGTGTGGGATCAGAAAACTAGGCGTATGATCAGGTGGACGACATATCTTTGTCGAGCGAGTGGCAGTGGCATCAATCATCTGACGGATTTCGACGAACGCGGCGAGGCCTCGAATGGGAGGAGGGCCTCATGCGGAGGAATGTCTCGCGAAGTCTGGGCATTGCACACCCACCAGTACCGACGCTCCGAGAGACGTTCGTCGAGTCGTTATATGAAGTATTGCCGCCGCCAGCGAACGGTGGTGTTGATAGTCGTGGGAGTCATTGGATGCTTGGGCGCTGGAGAAAGCCGAATAGGGCATTTACACGGCCTCGGGTGGTTGGAAACAATTCGGAGAGCCACGACAAGGGCTGGGGGTGACGATGACTTGCATACCGACGGGCCTGTAAGGAGGCCCGGGCACCCCCGTCAGCTGCAAGACCATGTCATTGTGCACCTGCGAGATCCCCAAGCCCCCAAGCCCGGGGTGTTTAGGCTAAGCCGAAGCCACTAACGAGCCGGCAGAGGCTCGTGCTCGGCCAACTTCTTCCGAGCTACGACGTCGGTTGACCATCGGGAGATTGTAACGCATACCACAGCCTGTTTGGGCCTGATAGATGCTCTATCACAGTCTGTCCACGGCTGTCGGCTGCCTGATCATCTACGAGTACACACGGTGCGGTAGCTACTCGTACCAAGTACACTACCCATCCGACCATGTCCCATTCTCCCGCCCAGTCAACCTCGTCTCCTCTACAACCCACCTCCCCCACCGGGGGTCACCCAACCAACTACCCCCAATTTGTCCTCCTCGGCGACAGCATCACGCAGATCTCGTCCCTGACCTTGACAGCCCGGCTCTCAGAATGGTACTCTCGACGGCTAGACGTGATCAACCGTGGCTTCTCAGGCTACACCGCGCCGATGGGCTATGAAGTGCTCCAGCGGTTCTTCCCGGCGGACAGTACGCCTTCCCAGACAGTCCCCCGCGTGCAGTTGATGACCGTCTTCTTCGGCGCCAACGACGCCTGCGTGCCGGGACACCCCCAGCACGTGCCTCTGCAGAGATACATGTCCTCGCTGAAGGACATCATCCAGCACCAGGGACTGAAACGGCACGACACCCAAGTCATCCTCATCACGCCCCCACCCGTGGATGAATATCAACTGGGCAGCCCCGACCGCACGGCGGAACATACCGCGAAATATGCGCGTGCGGCTCACCAGGTCGGCCAAGAGTGCCATCTGCCCGTGCTGGATCTGTGGACGATCTTCATGCGCAAGGCCGGCTGGACGGAAGGCTCGACCGATGCGCTGGCAGGAAGCAAGGATGCGCCAAGGAACGAAGTGCTGGCTGAGCTGTTGATCGACGGACTGCATTTCACGGCCAAGGGCTACGAGTTGATGTTCGACGAGCTGGTCAAGGTGATTGGGCAGAAACTGCCTGGCCACGCACCCCGGAGGTTGCCCATGGTGTTTCCAGACTGGAAGGACAGACTGGGCGTCCTGTGATATCCACATTTGGCCTTTCGCAGACGCGGTGGATGGTCAGTAGTTTCCAACTCGGTCTCAGAGGAGAGGACACCGAAAGGTGGCAAGTGTCGCAGTACCGACCCACATGTACTTGACGAGTACGAGTGTGAGTGTGAGAAGGAGGTCCTGCGGTTCGAGCCTTCTGCGCACGCCTACCGTGTGTACGCTGGCGAATCAAGCACTAAAGCATCGAGTATCAAGAGCCACTGACCTGTGTATCCAGTACTATGTACGTACCACATGTTCCAGCCGTACATTCACCACCATGAAGCCGCTTCTCTTCTTCTTCCCGGCGCCCCTGTTCTGGCATCGTCTTGCTCTCCTCTTTCTGGCCTTGTCGTCGATCCCGATCCGGATACGAGTCCATGCCCTGCCGATCCAAGATCCTCTCATCCCCCTCGCCGCCGTTGACACCTCGGTCCTCGAGAGCCTCGCCCTCGCCTACACAGCCTACCTGGAGAAGAAACAACAGGCCACGGCCCAGCTGCTCAACACGATCGGCGAGTCCATCGAGTCCACCAGATCCGTGCTGGACACGGACTTTGAGCTGACGAGGGCCCTTCTCGCCGAGGTGGCCGACCTGCTCCGACAGAGCAACGACGCGCAAGGCGAGAGCAACGAGGTCGCCAGGCAGAACGCCGACGTCCAGAGGAGGAGTCTGGCGATCCAGGAGCGCACACTCCAGCTGGCGGAGAAGTCCAACCGGGGCGCCGTCGAACAGATCGTCACGGCGTAGAGTGGTGTGATTGTTCTGTTTTTCACGCTGGTCACCACTTGGTTTCACTGGTGTGATGCGAGGAACAACCGCGAGCGAGTCAGGCAGCTGGCGGAGAATCAGGCCAGGTTGGAGATGCGTGTCGCCGTGATGCAGGAGGAGCTACGGCAATACAGGTGCGAGTATGGGGCGTATCGGCAGTCTGTGGGCGGTCATCGGCGCGAGGGAACGTCGACGGGGAGCGACACGAGGCTGAGGAGCGGCTATGCTCAACTCGAATGAGTCAAGGACGGATGAGCAACTTGCTGTGGAATCTAATGCATTCTGGATTCAATTGAGGGAGATTCTAGCTACAGGATCGGCGCCGTGAAGACAGGTTTGAACCCCTGACTTCCGACACGTAACGCTGTGTACCACCACCAACACAACAAGTAGAAAGGAGTGACCAGGAACAATTTACAAGCAGAAGGCAAGCCCGCGCGCCGGAGGAGAGAGTGACTGCCCGTTAGGGCCATGGATAGACTTGAGGTCAGGACAACATGAGGAAGAGACCGGTGACTCGTAGACTGAAGGTAGGGAATCTACTCATCATCGCTCTCTTCTTCGTCGCTTTCGGCCTCGTCGAGCCACTGCAGAAACTTCTCAGCAGCCTTGCGAACTTTACGACTGGTGCTGATGTCGACATATTTTTTGCTGGCCTTATGACCCCAAGACTTGGCAACCTCCTCGCTCACGAGATCGTTCTGATAGTAGGTCATGAGAATGGCCGGGACCTGAGGGATCAGCTCGGAGTGATCATTGCCGACGAAGCGCTCAGTACCGCCGAGGAAGGCTTTCATGTGCTTCTCAGACTCGCCAATCATGGTCTTGAGCATGCTGGCACGCTTCTCGATTTGCTTCTGCTTGACAATATTGTCGTCGAAGAGAGTCTGGGCAAGAACCGTCAAGGTCTTGTGCTTGTTCTCGATGCCCAAGTCTTTGGCCTTCTTGTAGATTTCGAGATCGTCCACCTTGGTCACAGAGCCTTTGGCCTTGGTTTCGTCAATGAGCCAAGTTCCAAGTTGGTCGTAGACGTTGTGACCGTTCTCCTCGCCCTCGTCATCGTCGTCGAAGGCAAGAGAGCTCTTGAGGTCAGTTGGCAATTCTTTGGCACGAGCCGCCACGGCCTCGGCGGAAGTGTCGACAGTCCACTCGTCATCCTTGGGTTCTCTGTTGTTCTTGGCTTCAATACCCTTGGCACCCTCGGTAATCTGTCGGGTGAACTCGTCATCGCTGCCAGCCTCGAGCTCCACGAGACCGTCGTCGCCATCAGCGTCTCCTTTGTCCGAGTTGGAGTCATGAGGGCTGCCGCCATTCGCGGATCCGTTCTCTTGGGCCTCGGCCTTTGCTCGATCGCGACGAGTCATTTTTTCCTTCTTTGTCTTCTTGCCACCCTTTGGTTCGTTCTTGAGAATAAACCCACTCAGCTTGTGTCGCAGGTCCACCTGGGTGCGTTGGCCGCAGGCCTTGCAGTCCAACAGAATGCGCCCATCCTTGATGTTGATCTCGGTCTCAGGGTTCTTGCAGGACTTGCAGAGGACGAACCTGGAGATGAAACCATCCAGCGAGTCTTGCAGCTTGGATGCCTCGTGGGCCCCGTTGATGATCCAACGGTCGTCTTTGGGATTGGTATTGGTTTGCGCACCCAGCTCGAAACCGAAGTACTTGATGACATAGGAAGGAGGACGAGCCAGGGAAGCGGCAACGCTTGGAAGGTTGGCCACAACCGTCCTAGGGAGACTGTTAGTACACTAAATCGGGTGTAGAATGGCTTACGCTTACTTGATGCCGTTGCCTTTTCCTTCAATCTTGGACTGCAAGCGCTCCATCTTGTACCGGTAGAAGGGATCGGTAACGTCCCGGCGGATGTTGAGGGTAGCCATTTTGAGGGATATTTAGTTGTCTATCCGTCTCGTCGTCTTCAAAGCTGTATGGGACAGTTGAACCAGGGGCGTCGATCTTTTCTGGCTAGACAAAGGCTCACAGGTTGTTGGCGTGGATGCGGGTGTATGAGAATCTTTCAAATTGACCAGACATGCGTGGGAAATCACCACTGAATAACGGAATATAACATGAAGAAAGGCGTCTGATGCAGCGTATCAACCATAGGAGGATCGGGCGACACTACAACGATGTCGGTTGGCCGGAAATATGTCCAGCTTTTGTTTGATTTTGGTTTTGGAGGAGGGAAAGACCGTCCGATACATGAACAATCCGGGCTGCGCTTGACCGTGATGCGTTACTTTGTGGCAGGTGGAGGAGCGCAAGCAGAATGGCGCCGGGGGATCGATGGGATGGTATGAGCGGGAGCGGCGGCGGCAGACTCAGAAGTGGATGGATGTTGAAGCTGCAAGGTCTCCGACGATGAAAATGTCTGACGAGAGCGAGTAAATCTCGACTGCTTGACAGAGCGGTAGTGATGATGATGAGACGAAAAGAATAGAAGTCGGGGAGGCGAAGGTGTCAGTACTAGTAGTGTGAGCGCAGCGTCACGGCGAGCGACTTGGACTTCTCGGCTTCGCGCTAGAATTGAAAAATTGTGCAGTTGTCACTCGGAGAACAGGATCCGGCTCGCCCAACAGGAGGCCGCCGTGTGCTTGCGTGACTGGATGTGAACATTCTCAGCAAGGGTCTAATAGGCCGCAAACATTCACGACAAAGCCGAGATGCAGAACAATACTCGTAGGGCTCCCCGCTTGCGTCTTTGTTCACCTCTAGGCAGCCACCAAGCCACTGCACCAGTACCTGGGCCTGGACTTTAGGCGTCCGGCGCGCCGGAAGTTACCTACTCGAGGCTACTGTAGTGATGCCTGTAACTCGGCCCAGACCTCGCCGTCGTTGCTCAGCTGGCTTCACGAACGTCAGGTCACAGGCCACAGGTCACAGGCCATAGGCCACACATGTCATTGAGAGTGGTATGGAAGAAGTCAAGGTAGGTACCATCGCTGCGGATGAGTCGTCGTGGGTGAGCGTGTTGCATTTCACTGCGACTGGATTGAAGCTTTTCGTGCCTCTGCGGTACGGCGTAATTTGATGACACAATCTTGAGCACTGCATCCTTTTCCTGTTTCCATCAATCTTTCCCGCACGCCTACAATCGTCAGTTCTTTGCTGCTGTGAATCTCGCCGGTCAGTGAGCCATCCATGAGAGAAGGACACGAAACAGTTTCAATGCACACGGGCCGGTCAGTGACTCTTTGACTTAAGTTGCAGACAGGCAAGCCAGCTACACGATGTCGTCAAAACCAAAGCTCGGAGCCAGCATAGACTGGTCTTTGTACCTAGTCACGGATTCTACTCCTGCAATCCTTGGGGATAAGGACCTTGCGGACGTGGTCGAGCAGGCGCTGCGTGGCGGTGTTGGCATCGTTCAATATCGAGAAAAGCACGCCGACACCGGCGTCATGATCGAAGTGGCCGCGAAACTCCATGCCATCACTCAAAAATACAACGTCCCCCTGCTGGTCAATGACCGGCTCGACGTCTGTCAAGCGATTGGCGCCGAAGGAGTCCACATCGGTCAAGACGACATGGACATCGTGCAGGCACGGCAAATCCTAGGACCCGACGCCATCATAGGAGTCACAGCCTCGTCACCCCAGGAAGCCGAAAAAGCCATCAAGGACGGAGCCGACTATCTCGGGATTGGCACGGCGTTTGCCACGCCCACGAAAACCGACACCAAGCACATCATCGGGACGAGGGGGCTTCAAAACATCCTCTCTGCCTGTGACACGGGGACGGAAAAGTCCATTCCCTGCGTCGCCATCGGCAGCATCAACGCCGCGAACGTGCAAAGAGTGCTCCACCAGTCTGCCGCCGGGACCAACCGCCTCAACGGCGTCGCAGTAGTCAGTGCCATCGTGGCCACTGCCGACCCCGAAGCCGCGTCCAGGAAGCTCCTCGACCTGTTCAGATCGTCCGGGGACACGTTCTACGCAGCGGTCCCACCCGGCAAACCCACGACCACGGACCTCGCAGCCCTGATCGCCCAAGTCCCGGCCATCATCAAACGGCACGTCTCGTCCAACAAGCTCTGCCACAACATGACCAACACGGTCGTGCAGAACTTCGTCGCCAACGTCTGCCTCGCGACCGGCGCCTCGCCCATCATGTCCGAAAACGGGCCCGAAGCCCCCGACCTCGCCAAGCTGGGCGGCGCGCTCGTCATCAACATGGGCACCGCCACGCCCGAGAAGATCGCCACCTTTCTCGAAGGCATGAGAGCCTACAACGCCGTCGGGGGCCCCGTCCTCCTCGACCCCGTCGGCGGCGGCGCCACCGCGGTCCGTCGCGCCGCCATCAAGACCCTCCTGGCCGGCGGCTTCTTCAGCGTCATCAAGGGCAACGAGGGCGAAATCGGCGCCGTGGCGGGGACATCGACGACGCAACAACGCGGCGTCGACTCGGGGCCCTCCACCGCGACCGAGGGCGACAAGGCCGCGCTCGTCAAAACCCTGGCCCAGCGCGAGCGCTGCGTCGTCCTCATGACGGGCCAGACGGACTATCTCTCCGACGGGGTCCGGATTCTCGCCATCAGAAACGGGTCCGCCTTTCTCGGCAGGATCACCGGCGCCGGATGTGCCCTGGGAGCCGTCGTCGCCAGCTACGTGGCCCTCCACCCGGACGATAAATTCCTAGCCGCTTTCGCAGGTGTCTTGCATTATGAAATTGCGGCAGAATTCGCCGAGAAGGACGTCTCGTGTAAAGGGCCTGGCTCGTTCATTCCGGCATTCCTGGATGCGCTGTATGCGTTCGGCAAGGACGTCGTCCAATGGGTGGATGAGGGAAAGGGTGATCTAGCTGTGCGACTGGCGAAGGTTGAAGTTGTTCGTACTTGAATAGATTGATGTGGCTACTGGAGAAATTGTACTCGCTTTAATCTGAGCCAATGTGGACAAGGATACGGGACATCCAGGCCGAGAATATCCAACACCATCAGGCAAGCACCAGCATGTCAACACCTAGTGGTCGTACACCGTGTGGCCCTACGAGCGAAGTGGACGCCCCTTTCGCTCAACTTTAAACATAGGTCTCCAGGCCAGTCTCAACCCATTTCGCTCGTACAATTTCAACAGTTGACCTTTGGCTTGCGCTTTTCGTGGCTCGTTCATGACCTTGTCCGGTTTGATCAGTTCCTTAACCCTCACACCACGCCACATCAACATCCAGTACTCCTAGTACTCCATCTTCAACCTCTCCAGCCTCTTCATAGCAGACTCGATAACCGCGCCTTCCCTCTCAACCATACCCATGACGTCTGCGATGCGTTCCTTCTGCAACCGACTAGGCACACCAAATCCAGCGGAGAAAGTGGAGCCCGGAAGAGAAGCACTCGATCGCGACGTGACGGTCATTTGGGAGGCTGACATTGATGGCGTGATTGACGAGTTAGAGATTGACGAGGTGGATGCTTCGAGCGCCGGTGGAGGGTTGGGAGATGGATTTTGCTTTGAGAGAAGGTTGGCTTCTTCCACAAGGTCGTGGGCAAGTTTCTTCACCTGTTGCTTGGGTGTCAGCAATCACTCAGTTGAACGAAATACCGATAAACAGGGGTGAACAAAAGCGGACTTACCGTGTCGAACCTCTTGTCCATGGACAGACCTTCCTGTTCCTCCCTCTCCTCAGTCGCAACACCAAGATTCTTCCCCAGAGCACCGATTTCTTCGACCCAAGCGAGCTCTTTCGAACTGAGATCTCTCTTCCCTGAGCCGACTCGACCAACCTTTCTCCTCAAGGCCTCGTATCTTGCCACCAGGTTCTTCTGCTTCTCCCGTGCGTCTTGGAGTCTCTCTTGGGGGGGCTTGATGCGATAGGGCTTCCCATACTCATCTTCTCCTTCAGTAGCAGAGAGGCGCTGCAGTTGGTCCGCTAATTCGGCCATCTGCTTGACCTGGCTACCAAGTTCGTCGCGTAGTCGCTCGCATCGACGGAACAGTTCCGAAGCGGCGGTTTCCAGAACATGTGATTGCACGCCGATTACACGATGGGTGGAGGTCATGATCTCCAACATGGCAGGACTGAGCCTCATAGGGCGTTCAGTGACAGCCTTCCTCAGATGTGCCGGTAATTGTTTGCGCAGAGAATCAATGGGGATGTGTTGGTTCTGGTAGAAGACTCTCGGAAGGGAGTAAGGCTCTCTGGCTGGGACTAGGTCAATGTCTGCGTCCGCCGTCTTGACGAGTTGAGGGCTTGAGCGACTGGGGGAGAAAGAAGGCTCTGTCGACGAGGGCTCCAAAGTGGAACCGCCGAGATAGTCTCGGTCGAAGGCCACTCCATAGCAGCCCTGACCGGTGGAAGTCAGGAGCAGATAGCCTACTGACTCATCGTCGACAACGGTAGGGGCGGAAAGGATCTCGGAAGGCTCGCTTGTGTTAATCAGCTTGTCGGTCACGGATATCGAATTCTGGCATCGTATCCGCAGCCTGCTTTGCAGGCCAGGATCAACAGGCTGACTTCCTGCCAATTCGGCGCCGAGTTGAGTTATCCAGTCGTTCAATGAGAAAGAATAGACGTGGTCAGCTGTGGTCAGGAACAGCGAATGGTGGTACACGATATCCGGGGTGAAGATGGGCCAGTTGCCTGCAGCATTCCTGGCTCCTTCACCCAGTGAGACGGTGTCGATCAGTGTTAGCGGTTTGGCGTCGGAAGAGGGAACACTGAATGCACCTTTTCCCTTCTTTGGAAGCCACTGCCCTGTCACCCCGTCGAGGTCAATAGCAAATAAGACTTGATTCTCGTGCGTGGCAACGCAGATGGTGGTAAATGGAACGGGGGGGCCCAATGGCATGTCCAGCTCATTTTCATCTTCACCGTCGAATAAATCTTCTTCATCGAGTCTTCCGGGAAGCACATACACATCGGATATCTCAATTTCCGTGTCGTCGTCCTCCGGCGTAAGCGTGAAGGGACCTTGAAGACGTGGGATGGCACTCGGTTGCTGTGGTCTGAATCGCACCTCCCATTGTCCAAGGCTACCGGTGGACTGATGAATCTCGGGCTCCTCGTTATCAATCTCTTGAACCCATTCATATTGCTGACGAGCGGCCCGTCTTTCGTCCATGTCTGCCTCGTCATCGTTGATCGAAGCTATCCGAGATATAGCTGTAGTGGTGAGGGAAGGAATAGTGGTTGAGGTCGGCCTCCATCTCGACGGCAGCAATGGGCATAAAGCGTAGAGATCCCCATTCCTCATAGCCACCCAGAGGGTCATGCTCGCCCATGCATCCTCATCCTCCCCAGCACGACCACCGAAGCAAGCAGCAGAAACTTCCATATCGAAGGTATCGACGGAAAATCCGCGACGCTTACCAAAACCAGACGGCTCAAAGTCTTGATCACAGGAGACGCCATCCGCCAGCTTTCTCAAGTCAATAGCCAGCTGTGGGCGATCAAAGGACCAGTTGCTCGATCTGTCGAACCCCCATAGTCGCACTGCAGCCTCAGCAGTGACAGTGACCAGGCAGTCGGTCGTGGTAGTCGCATGAGCCAAGGGATGCCATAGCACTGATACCAGTGGGGACTCCGGAATGACGTGGACTGTCGGGCCAAGCTGATATGTTTTGACTTTTAAAGAAGACTGGTTGCGCTCCTTCAACCTTGAGGGATCAGGCAGGACGGCAATATGGACGGTGTGCTCGGTGCAAATGGCGAGGAAGAAGCCAGACGGAGATATGAAGATCTGGTTTATCTGGTAGTAGACCGGGACAGCAAGTGTCTGCATCTGTCAGCACCGCCATTTCGCGCAGAACAAACCAGCGGCTTACTTTGTAGATTGTGCCCTCAGCAGCGTCTGTCGTGTCAATGCGAGACAGACCAAGGCCAGACTTTGTGTTTTCTTCCCATTCATCTCGTACTGTTGCAAGATCCGCCCATCTGATCTTGTTGCCCACGACAGTAAATATTTCTGTACCTCTGCTTGCGACAAGTCTCCTGGGGCCCTGACGCTGCGATTCCAAAGGGGAGCCGGTGTCGTAAGAGCGTTTTGAGGGAGATACGGGTGACTGAGGTTCCGGGTCTGTAAAGATCTTGGAGCCTGGAGACGGCCGGCAGAGGTATGGCGGTGTGTATCCAATTACTTTAGGCATTTTGGGAGTGTCGCAGGCCCAACAGTCGTGAAATCAGGGTGGCATGGCAATGATAAAGTCCTGTTCGGCCACGAGCGACAGTTGGTGAGGTGGTGCTGAAGCGCAAGCGCAAGTGAAAATGCGGTCGTCGCGCGACGCGGCGGCGCGCCGCAGCTTCTTTCGTCACTCACTTCCCAGTGACTCTGCTTCGTTAACCACCAACAGCCATCCACGCCGGCATTGATACGCAGTCAGCAGCCATGTCTACCGTTGAAAGGCTCGACAGACCTAGCACCTATTATTCTTCTCGAGTGAGCAGTGCCCCTCTATTGTCACGAGGAACAGTCTGAACTGACTCGCACACAGAAGAAGGGCAAGTATGGACGAGACCATCAGGAGGAGAATGACAAGCAGCAAGATGAGTTTGATCTTCTGAAGGATGCGACCACCATCTATGTTGGCAATCTGTTCGTCTCACAATGCCTACTTCTAGGCCGAGGACTTACGCGCATGCAGTTCGTTCTACACCACCGAGGAACAAATCCACGAGCTGTTCTCCAAGTGCGGCGAGATCAAACGACTTGTCATGGGGTTAGATCGGTTTCAGAAAACCCCTTGCGGCTTCTGCTTCGTCGAGTATTACACTCACCAAGAGGCGCTCGACTGTTTGAAGTATATCGGAGGCACTAAGCTTGACGAACGTGTCATCAGAACCGACCTTGACGCTGGATTTCAAGAAGGCAGACAATATGGCCGCGGTAAGTCCGGCGGACAGGTAAGAGACGAATACCGGGACGAGTTTGATCCAGGCAGAGGAGGTTATGGTCGAGCTATCGATGCGGAGCGGCGAAAAGAAGAGGAAGAATACGGCAGTGGCAGATGATGGACATGAATATGTACACGATTCCAAACTCGCACTCGTCCTGGACTTCGGACTCCTTTGTCAAGCAGATATTCTGCCTCTATCGCCGCATCAATGTATACCATCCGAAGTCCCAACGGCGTCCAATACCTGCCTCAACCACCAGACGTGTATCCGGATATCAGATGTCAATTCAGGATGAAAGCTGGTTCCGAAGACGTTGCCCTGCTTGACAGCGATAATATCCCCCGTTTCTTCGCCAGCATTCACTTCGGCACCCATTGCAGCAGCTTTCTTCAGCCGACCAGGTAACTTGGCCATGATATCAACATGAGAGCTCATTGCCATCCTCGCGTGGTCATCCTTGGCAGACTTGGACGGTGCGACCACCGTTTCAGCCAGTTGTTGTTCTCCTTTCTGGATGCCTTCGACATTGGGCAGGATCTTCTCGACTACAGGGGCCCGAATGAAAACGCCTGGGAATGGAGCCCCTGAGACGTCGCCGTTGGTGGACAGGAACGGCAAATCTACGTCGGCTTGGAAGCTTTCGACCTGCCGTCCGAAGTGGTTTCTGTTCACTCTGACGTCCAGTCCGCCTATCAGGTCCTGGCCACCTTTCTTAGTGGCATTCGCTGCCTCCGCAAGCAGAATCAGACCAGCGCAGGTGCCCCATGTTGGTTTGCGGTGAACTCTGGGAGGAATGTGTCAGCCACCGGCGTGAAGCAAACGTCAAAGCAGGGGCACATACTTGACGAACTCTCTGAGTGGTTCCAGGAGGCCTGACTGGGCGGCCACGAGCGCAATGGTGGTGCTTTCTCCACCGGGAATAATCAATGCGTCGCACCGCGTCAAGTCTTTCACGTTTCTGACTTCTGTAAACTCGAAGGCGACTGCATGGCCTTCTGTGCGCAGATAATCCGCAGCGCGCCGCAGTAAGACCAAATGTTCCAAGAAAGCGCCTTGCAAGGCCAGCACGCCCACGGTGATGGTCATTGACGCGACATGTAAAGCAGAGATTAAGGCGGAAGGGATAATTATTCGACTCCCTGAGTCCTGAGTGAATCTTTCTTTCTCTGCTCCCTGAGTCACTCACTGCGGCGATGACGGGCACTTCGCCGCCCCCGAAAATTATTTCGATCGGGAACTTTCGCCTGCTCTGTGATTGGTCCAGCCGCAATCGTTGAGCTCTTGTTCGCCGAGCTGGACTCGAGAATCTGCGCCCTTGATGCCCTGGTTGAATCTGCGATGCTGATGCTCATCCCGCCCAATAGTCGATGGACTTTCGATGCAGGGCTTAAAGCATCAGCCTCGTGGGAGCCTCCGCCGCCGTTGATCTTTTGCCTGTTTCCGCATTCAACTTCGGCCTTGCTAAAATAAGACAATTATGATGCTTGACTCCGACTGCGATCTCTCGAGAGCAGATCATGACTTCTTGACTGAGATCGTGAGCTCGCTAGTCCGCATATACTAGACGTCTTTCTGTTGATTCTTTATTACATGAATAGCAAGCCTGCGGACTACTGTATAGCATCATTAAAAGAAAGGCTCGGCGATCGCCTAATGCTCGATTGTCAGTGTCCTCGAGCCGCTTCACCTGGCTATTTCACTCTCTCCTAAGGTCGACCCCCTCCCCCAAGACCCCAGAAATTGTCAAGAATCCACCGACAACTCATGAAACGCGGCGCCACTGGTTGCGAGATACTTACCGCCGTCACTCGTTCGGACGCCGTAGTAGCTAGGCAATATCATTCAAGATGAAGCGCCAATGTCAGGAAAACTTCGAGACCACGATCAACCGGTGGTACATCGATACTCGACCTTATGTCCCCCAACCACACAACCCCAAATCGCTCCATACCCTGCCGTTGCTCTCAACGTTGCAGCGTACGGACCAAGAAGCAGTCACTCGCTTCATCCGCCCCGCAGATCGCTTCATGTCTCTCGCCAGTGCGTTGCTAAAGTACACATTCATCCACCGGCGGGCGAAGATCCCTTGGTCCGACGTGCAGATCTCCAGGACACCGGCTCCTCATCGACGACCGTACTGGGAACCACCGGAGGACTGGTCAACCACCGACATCTACGATGAGAGCGATCCTATCCATGGAGAGCTGCGCCGGATCCGAGGCCTCGAGTTCAACGTTTCCCACCAAGCAGGTCTGGTCACCATCATCGGCTGCTCGACACCCACCGCTCAACTTCCCTCGCCTACCACGTCCAATCCAGGGCCTATATCCCCCACGGTGCTCGACTCCCTCGCGCACATAAACCTCGACTCCCACCCGACATGTACGGCCTTTGACGATCGCAGCATCATCCGCCTAGGGGTCGACATAGCGTGCACGAACGAAGACAAACGCACGCCCAAGGACCTGACCACGCAGTCGAAATTTGACGAGTGGATCGAAATCTTTGCGGAAATGTTCTCCGACCGGGAGAGAAGACACATGCGACAGGCCCCGGTGCACGTGCCGGTCAAAGAACGCGAGGAAGGCGAATGGAGTGATTCGACCTCCTCCTCCTCCTCCGCGGCATCGTCCCCGACGGACAGCAAGGGCGACAGCAGCAGCGTCTTCAGGGACCATGAAGCGAAGATGATCAACCTGAAGCTGAGGCGCTTCTACGCCTACTGGGGTCTCAAGGAAGCGTACATCAAAATGGTCGGCGAAGGTCTCCTGGCGAGCTGGCTGAGGGAATTGGAATTCCTCGACGTCCACGCTCCGCCGCCTCCACCTCCACCTCCCCAGCAACGAGGTCCGAACGCCACACTGGACAACCGTCCCGGGAGGAACGGCAGTAGCGCCACACAAGCCATTCTCGAGAATCAGACAACGCCCCTCCCAGCCTCGGCTGACATATACGCGCACAGAAAATCTACTGGCGCGACCACACCGCCATCCGCGGCTATTGTGGGGAAGTCGACCATACCTACCGCCGTCGACGGCGTGAATGGCATGCACGCGAGAGGCGCCTCTGGTGGCGCCACTCTCGCACCACTCGAGACCAACACCACCACCGCCACAGCCCATCGGAGGACACCCTCCATCCCGGCCGCCGCAGACATGTACGCGCAGCACCGGCCGTCCATCACTTCCCCGACCCCGACGGACGCGTCGCATGATAAAGCGAGAAAGCCCTCCTTCCCCACAAGCAGCCTGGCGCACGGCGCAGCCTATGTCCGTCCGCACGAGTACCTCTCCCCGTTCCCGGACTCGCCAGCCACGCCGTCCCTGCTGGAGCCTCCTCCTCCCGAGACTCTCCCAGGCGCGGAACACCACCCGGAACCGACCGAGACAGCGAAGTGGACACCCCCCGACAAAGCGGAGCGCGGGGTGACGACCCTGTTCAAGGGCAAGAGGGTCGAGGACGTCGAGATCGAGCTGGTCGCGTATGATCAGGACTTCATGGTCGCGACCGCCATCCGCGGCGTCAGGGAACGCGCGATCCCGGGCGAGGCCGGCACCATCGGCGAGGGCAGCGGATGGTGGCTCAGGTTGGATTTCGACAAGGACATCAGACCCTGTGCCGAGGGGTGGTGTACCTGTTTGGAACGGTGACCGAGGCAGGGCAGAAGCGAGAACCCGGGTTCGATCCCAGATATGCATACGCGCATGGTATAGTGCAGTGCAGTGCGGTGTAGTGCAGTTCAGGGCAGTGCAGTATCACAACAGATATCGTCGTCATGGCGTTCGTATTCACGCCGGCATTGCCTCTACTACAGTGTATTCTCGCTCTCTCTCGCTCTCTCTCAGTGCGTGTTGGTATAAGCGACTATAGACCCGTATCAACGTCTATGACTCATCCCATTATATCCAAGGGTTTAGCATTTAGCATTTAGCATTCGACATTCAACGTTCAACATTCAGCTTTCGCATCAGCTCTCCATCGTACGCTCAAACACGCTACACACGCTGATTTAGAATCTGACGCTCCTCTCCTCGCCACGGCCTCTCCTACAGTCATATTCGATCCACCTGGCTAGACCGCTGCCCCTGCTATCCTTCCGCAGGGCCAACTCGTCGATGACACGCCCGACGTTCATGACGTGGCATCCCTCGTAGGTGATGGCAAAGGCCGGCGTCTCGGCATCGCAGAGCACCAGCGCCGTAGGCAGCGGGTAGAGAGACAGGGAGGAGGCGTGGTCCCAGAGTTGCGGCCGCGCGTGCAGGGGGAAAGGCGACAGATGGGACTGATCGATGAGAGTTTTGATGAGTTTCCTCGCCGCCTGGGTGGTGGGCGAGCTGGTGCGTGTTGTGAGAGGGACATGGGATGCCGCGGCGTGGATTTCGTCGTCGAGCTCCGCGTCCACGTCCGCGTCCATATCGTCTCCCTTCGTGGCCGATGGCGACTGCGACCGCGACTGCGCTGTAAGTTCTCGTTGTTGATTTTGTTGCTGCTCGTCTTCGTCCTCACCCTCGCCCTCGGTCCTCGCAAAAGTCACAGCATGTCGTCTGAAGCGGCCGGTGATATCGTCTCGGAAGAGCACGATTTCCTCGACCGGGCCGAAAAGACACATTCTCGCGGGATTGCTCGCCCAGATAACCTCACCTTTCACGGCGTCTTTATCTTTGCCTCCACTCCCGTGGACTTCGGTGTTCGCGGTTGCCACTGCCCGTCGCACTCGACTCGTAAAAACCTCGGGTACGCCCATCCTGGGGACCATCGTCGCGCCTCCAGCCGAAAAGCTGCTCGCCCATGGGTCATTATCGCCGGGCACGAATACGAAGCTTACATTCGCCAATAGGACCGAAAACTCCGATAAAACGGACGCCAAGGCGTCGAAGTGTTCTTTATATTCTACGCTGCCGCCTCCCTTGGTCGAGCCGGCCATGCTCGCCGCAGACACAAAGTTGCCCATGAGAACTATAGAGAGGGGCAGCGAGGAGACGTGTCCAGAGCTGGAGGTGTAGTAGGAGGAAAGGATCGCGCGGATGGCTTCCAGTGTCCGCGGGGAGTCGAGGGTGCATTCTCCCAGGATGGCGATTTTGCAGCGCGGGGGTTCGGATTCTTGCTCTTCTTCATCCGCTGCCGCTGCGACAGAGGTCAGTATTGTTTGTGGTGATGGGCCGAAGATACGTCTTTGGACACGTCGCATCTGCGAGCCGATTGCTTTTTCGCTCCCAAGGCCGAGAAAGTCGATCCAGCCGAACCCTGCGCCCACGTTCGCGTGGAGCGTCTGGGCACCCATCCCGTTGGATATGCCCAGCGTTAGTGCCCTACGTTCGGCTGGCGGACCAGCCATCGTGTCTGCCACGAATACACCCTTGATCTGGCCACCCACGCCTGCTGCAGTGCCGAGGTTGGAGTTGTGAGAGCCATCTTCTTCGTAGGTGCCTTCCACAAGGACGATCATCCCGGGACAGAACCACGCTCCTTCTTCGGGGACGGGACGGGCGACTGAGAGATCTAGGACGACGCTGCCGGAGAGATCTGCAAGGGCGAGGTCCCCGGCTGCAGAGTGCGCTAGCATGCCCAAGAGAAGGTGTGATGTGCCTGATCGACCGAGCAGGTTCGATATCGGCGTGATTTTATAGGCGTTCTGCTGAGTCGTCAGGCTGCTGGCTGAGTGTAGTAGACTAGGTGGTCGGGTCGCGGTAGAGAAGGAAGGGGCTTGGAAGGATTCGTTCCTCATTAGTCGCTGGTGGACGAGGTGGTATCTGTTCCTGAACATGGAAATCTTGTGCTGGATCGGTGGGAGGAGGCTGGCGCTGCCGTTGGCCGGTTCTAGGGATTTCTTGGACGTTGAGTATATTAGACGTGGTTGTTCGAACGCTGAGATGTGTCTCAGGTAGGATCGTATATCAGGGTGAGAGTCATCTTCTTCGCCAGTGTCTCGGGGAGCCTCGCCATTCACGTCCAAGGCAGAGATACCCAGGCTCGTCTGGCTGTCGTCTCTGCTCACATCAGGTCGATTCGCAAATGAACCAGAACGCGATAGATTTGTACTGCCAACGGAGCTGTTGGTGCGGGACAGTTTTCCTGTATCCAGCCGTCCTCCGGACATGCATGGCTCGAGACTTTTTAGGATATTGGATAGCTTCTTGTCTGGGCCATCCTCGATAAGCAAGCCGCCACCCGATTTTTTCCATACCCTTGCTATCTCGTCCAGCACACGTTCTGCTAGCCCTTCTTCTCGCCATCCGCTGCCGCAGTGTCTGCCGACAAATGTAGAGAGCAAGCCCAGCCCGGACGAGGTCAACGTCAGGTTGTGCTTCTTTGTGAGTGTTCTGAATGCAACGGGTCTTAGAGTCTGGGGCGGGAGAAGGATCGGCAGAACAGTCGGGGCACCATGCGCGCTTGTGCTTGCGTTCAACTGCGCAGCAAAAGGGTTTGCGAAGGTGGGCGGTCGGGTCTTGATTGGATACGCGGGTGTGCCAAAGCCAGGCGAGGAGGAGAACACTTGTTCGTTGGCCGGTGTCTTCGAGGCTGCTTTGAATGTCCGAGCAGGTAGCCCTGGAGTTGAGACGGGCTCCTCCATCGTAGGCTGGTTCTCAGATCATCTGCCGGTGATGGCTGAGACGCGGGAAACGGTGGTGGGTGGTGGGTGGGTGAGCGGGCAGAAGTTCAGCCTCGACGCGTAAACTTGTCGATTAAGGACCATGACGCGGTTCGCGTCTGGAGGCGGAGGCGTCATTTCAACTGCTCGACGCCGCCTCGGCCGCTTCACATTTACCTACGAGGAGAACCAAGCCCCATCACACGCGACCGTGAGCAGTCCGGTTCATTGATTCTCCTGGTTAATTGCTCTCCCACGTCACTATAAGCCGCGCGTGCCTGCTGTGAGCAACTTCGGCATCAGCCGTGACCGCATCGTTCTTCTGTCTTTGAGACTGGGAAGGTTATCCGAGTGCCTGGAATGACGCTGCCAAGGGCGTCATACCTGGAGGCTTCATCTTCACAGAACGCGCCTGTACTCGTATTGTTTACACTGACCTTGAATTCATCACCTCCTTCGAATCGAGTCCGCGCTTTTCGTTCCCTTCGCAGTGAAACTCGACCTTCCCTCCAACTCCCGCAACGCTCTCATTACACGATCCATCCCTTCTTTGCCCTTGATCAAGATGGCGACCGACGGCGGGGTTGCAACGACGATCGCTGAGCAGAAGCAGCCCGGTATGGAAGCGGCGACAGCGAATGACAAGTCCGCTGGCACTCAATCCGACGCCGATAAGCGCGCCCAGCTTACCGAGCTCATCGCGCAGGCAGCAGCAGAATATGCAGTCAAGCACTACTCAGAGGCTGCAGAACTCTACTCGCAAGCGACCGAACTGCAAGCCGAACTCAATGGCGAAATGGCGACCGAGAACGCCGATCTATACTACTCCTACGGAAAATGCCTGTTCTTCCTCGCGCAGCAGACCAGTTCTGTGCTGGGTGGAACTGCGGCGTCTGCGCAACTGTCCTCAAGCAAAGCACAGAAATCGGGCAAGAAGAGGAAAGCCAACGGCGCCGCGAAGGCGGAGGCATCCACAAGTAATGGTGGTCGTGCCACTGCAACCTCGAAAGCCCCGCTTGCAGCACCCGAAACCCCAGTACCAAACGTGTGTGATGTCGTGCCCAAAGAGGACGTGCAACAGCCTTTAGAAACAGCCTCAGACAAACCCTTCTTCCAGATCTCCGGCGATGCCGAAGGTTGGAACGATTCAGAAGACGACGAAGCAGACGAAGATGAAGAGGCGGAGGAAGAAGAGGACGATGACTTCGCCACGTCCTATGAATTCTTGGATCTAGCGCGCGTACTGTATCTCAGGAAGCTGGACCAGAGTCAGGAACACGCGATGGAAGATTCAGAAAAGGGAAAATACGTGCCATCGATAGATCTCACCCCCGAAGTCAAGTCGCTGAAAGCCCGTGTCGCGGAAATCTACGATCTGCAGGCTGAAGTCGAATTGGAGGGCGAGAAGTACTCGGATGCCGCGGCCAATCTAAAAGCGTGCCTTGCGCTGAGAGAAGAGCTCGAGCGCCCCGAGTCGAGCATCCTGGCCGAATGTCACTACAAGCTGAGTTTGGCTTTGGAGTTCAGTGCCAGCTCAGAACAACGAGACGCTGAGGGCAATCCAACCGGTAAACTACTGGTCGACTGGAAGATTCGCAACGAAGCTATCGCCCAGCAAGAGAAGGCAATCGATGTCTGCAAGTTGCGCGTTGCGTCAGAGACGGCAGCATTGGACAAGCTCGACGCTGGTCCTGCCAAGGACAAGGCGATGGCGCAAATCGAGGATGTCCAGGACATGATCGCTGAGATGGAAGTTCGGCTTGAAGAGCTGCGCAAACCACCGGTCAGCGTTAAGGCTGAGTCCGAGAACGAGATGAAGCAACAGATTCAGGGCGTCTTAGGCAGCCTATTGGGCAGCAGTGTGACTGAAGAGGAGAGAAAGGAGAAGCTAGCCCAGGTGACAGAGAAAGCGACTGATATCTCGGGAATGGTCAAGCGAAAGAAGCAGAAGGCAACCCAGAATAACGGCAGCGAGAGTGGACTTGGCTCAGCTGCATCGACGCCTGCTGCTGCGCCAGTGACCACCGGGGAATCGAGCCTGGGCAAGCGGAAGGTAGAATTTGTGGACGAAGAAGCGCATGCTGAGTCTGGCAAGAAAGCCAAAGTGGAGGACGCTGAGGACTCTGGTCTCTGAAGGAGCAAGGACATTCGTCTGCCCAAGGGCAAGGGCGCATTGCTTTTCCCTTACGGCACTGATCTGGCACCGCGATCTACCTGCACTCACTTCCGCTGTACAATAGCCATAGCTTCAACCTCATACAACAGCTCCGGCCACGCCAGGGCCGCAACACCCACCAGCGTGCTTGGGGGTCGATGATCACCAATGAATTTCGTATATGCCTCCAGCCTGGACTTATCCTTCGGATCCAGATTGACGACGTAGTGGGTGACTTTGACAATATCGGCCGGCGTGGCGCCCGCCGCCGCAAGACATTTTCTCAAATTGTCAAGAGCTATCTCAACTTGTTCTGCATAGGTGGATGCAGCAGCGGCAGAGTCGGGCGGGACTCCAATCTGGCCAGCAACAGTGACGAGATTGCTCGTCGGAGAGATGGGTGTGACCTGGACGTGCGAGTAGATTGGGTTCGGCGGGCGGACGTCGGCAGGGTTGATAAGTTGAGACATTATGCGCTGGTACAGCAGTCAGCAGTCAGTAGACCTGGTCTCGTTTCGTGTTCTGTTTTAATAGATTTGGCCCAGGAATTCGAGGTCGCCGCGTGCTGTACAGAAGCTCAACAATGTTGTATCAGCTGTACGAGGACATGGCACTCAATGAACAAACGGACTACTCCGTCCTATGGCTGGGGATCGGAAATACGTTGTTCCGTGAAATTTTATCCGAGGCACACAATCTCGAATCTCGGGACAAATTTCGTCTGTCTCGATCTCTTTTCACGCGTCGCTGTTTGTTTGCTACTGTCATTACCTCGTAACCCCGAGATGAGTGCTGCTGTTGGGCTCTGTGACATGCTTTACTGATACGGAATATTCCGTCGTCGCCGCCAGCATTTTCTCGGCCAGGATTAGTACGCATGGCTGCTTACTGTGACTCTCCGGCCTACCGGCATTCGAGAAGGTAACGTGGCCTGGCCTCGCCTCCCACGCCTGGGGTGCAGGGCAAATTGCGGGCCTTGATGTGGGGTTCTCCTCTCGTCGCCTGACTCTCTTCCAGCAGCTCGGGATTCTGCAGTTCCATTCTGCATGTTACCTTGGCCTTGGTCTGCATAAGCCTCCGCTATCCATCTCGTTGATGTTGCAAGCTGTGAGGAGCGCCGTACATGAGCTGCAGTGATATGCGCAAATGACAACCTATAGCGGTCCGCAAGCCTCTCCTACCGACGCCTCCGAGGAGCGTAATTCGCCCTTGTCTAGTGATGCCGAGAATGAGAATGACAGCCCCGACGACGGGCTGGAGAACGGCACGGCGAGTAAAAAGCGGAAGAGGTCGTTGAAAATCTCGTAAGCAACTTCCTTAACCCAGCGCGCCTCCATTCTCGTTATTAACGGTGCATCGTGAAGCTGCGAGCTCTGTAAAAACAGGAAGGTCAAATGCGACCGCGCAGAGCCTGCTTGTGGCTGGTGCGCCCGCAATGGTCGAGAATGTGTCTACAAAGAACGGCAAAAACCTGGCCTCCGTGTGGGATATGGCCGAGAGCTCGAGGAGAAAATCAATCGCCTCGAAGCCCTGCTACATGCCCAGGGCCGTCGACTCGAAGAGCACATCGCTGAGCACGGCGACCTTTCACCTCTTCACCGACAGAGCTCTTTGCGAGCGCCGCATCAGCCCGGGCCCGCCCAATTCAATGCATATGCTCAGAATGATCCTCGGCCGTCCACGGCGAGTGTGCTGTCTCAAGACACGCCTGGATCAGACCCCAGATGGCCTCCGGCTGCGAATGCTTATGAACGAATGCAATACCCGCGACCCCAGGATGCTATGTCTATTCGCTCGGTGGTCGACGCTGGCGGCCATGACATAATGTCGCAAAGCGATAGAGGTCCGTCGACCACCTGGTATCCGACGTCGACCCCGGGCCCCTCCATCCCAGAGTCGGAGCTGCCTCCATACGACCTGCTGTACACACTCGTCGATCTGTACTTCAAGCACGTCAACCCTTGGTCGCCCATTCTGGACCGCAAAGCCACGTTTGACGCTTTCTTCGGCTCCCAGTCGATGGACGACTCGGACAGGGTGCTGATGCATGCAGTTGTCGCGACCACCATGCGCTTCTCGAAAGATCCCCGGCTCACGGCAGAATCAAGGCGGCAGTTTCACGAGATATCGAGGCAAAAAATCATGATGTATGCGCTTGATCATCCCAATGTCCGCGCGCTTCAAGCCCTGGTTATTCTGGCCGTCGACGTCTTGGGGACGTCGAACGGGCAGCAGGGTTGGAATTTGCTGGCGCTCATCGTTCGGAATATTGTTCAGCTGGGCCTTGAAGTGGAGAAAACAACGTACCTTGAGTCGAGCGCATACCCATCAGCAACCCTCTTGCAGGCATCACAACCTCAATCGTGGATCGAGAATGAAGAGCGCCGTCGACTCTGCTGGATGACGTTTATTCTCGACCGGTATGCTACTGTCGCCACCGCAGATGCATTCACCTTTGATGAAAGAGAAATGGATCGATGTCTGCCTTGCCGCTATGACCTGTTCTCCAGAAACGAGCCTGTGGAGACACGGTGGCGACGGCCAGGTGCCCCGTCCGAAATGATGGTCAACAAACCAGAGAACCTGGGAAGCTTCTCGTACCACTGCGAAGTGTTGGGCATACTGAGTCGCATCCACCGATTCCTACATCAGCCGCTAGACATCACGCGCCACTCCGATATCCAACGATGGCGCGAAAGATACCGCGAGCTTGACGCAGAGCTGAACGACTGGTTGCAGAATCTGCCCGGCGAATACGGCAAGATATCTCAACTCTGCCATTCAGACCCCGGCAGCAGAATCTCGAATTGGATCATGCTCCACGCCGCCTTTGTCACATCCGTCATTCGACTTCACTCGTCGGCAGCGTACCCGACGATCAAGTCCCCCGTCTTTACACCGTCATACCACGCGATCCAACGGTGCTTGGGTGCGGTCGAGAGCCTACGCGAAATCGCCCAGGACGTCATGAACACCGGCATGCTTGCCCTGTTGGGCCACCCTTTCGCCTTTGCGCTCTGGGTGTCGGCCAGACTGCTCATCGTCCACGCCGCAACCATGGAATGTGAGATCGACCCGAAGATTATGTTTTTCATTTCCACGCTGGAGCAAATGGGACAACAATGGCAGGTTGCAGGGAACTACGCGAGGATCCTCAACGACGTGGTCCAGGAAGGAAGTACCGTCTCGGGGAGAACTTTCACGGCCATGAGAAGGTGAGAAATCCACTGACCCTCTTTCCTCGATCCCTCTATGGTCCCCAAGAAGACTTGCGATTTGCGGTTTGTGTTCGATACTAATCGTCTCAACCTCTTGCCTAGGGCTGCGTACGAGCTCAATCTCATGTCATCGCAGCGTCCGCGATCCGTCCTCGACCCCGTGACCACACACAACTCGTCCCAGAGCGAGCTCGAATACCTCGAGGTCTTTGACTTCTTCAACTACCCTCGCTTGAATGCCATTGCCGGGAGCAACGGGCTCGATCCGTCCGCGTCGGTCGCCAATCAGAATCAGACGACACCCACGCAAGGCCAACCGCCGAATTACCGTGCCACACCGGCCTTCGTGATTCCCAATCCGGAGAGCGATTGGCTGATCTTCAAGCCGCCTTACGAGTAGCAATGTCATGCACACCGTGGCTAGTTGTGGCAATTAGGGAACGAAAACCATAGCAAGCCTCAAACTTGGGAGGCGCTGCATGCGGGGCGCCCACCTGATGAGCTACCTCCGCTCGGAGTATTATCCTCTAGCCTATTAGTGCGCCGCAGTCGTCAGTGAAGACGATACCAGCATCAGTCATAAGTGATTGATGCCGATGGGATAATGGGGTAGACATGAGACTGTCCAGATGAGCGATGAGTTTGGTAATGTGTGACGCGCAGACCCAGAGGGGAGGTATATCCACAGCAAAACACGCATTAACAGTGGTGGACAGCCCTAACGCTATTTCCCTGGCAGAACCGACGGGTATCATCAGACCAATACATCCATACGCCGCTGTGAGGTTCTCCTTGAGATAATGAGAGTCTTCATCTCCCCTTTCGAGGTTCATCTCCCGTGTCGAGGTTCTCATCTGTCTTCGCCGACCCGTCCAGCCATTGCAGCATCGGCAAAGCTACTTGCTGTCCACTCGTACCGCGGCCGCCCGCTATGCTCCTCTCCTCGTGCCATAGCCGGGATGATGTACCCGTCAATATGGGCGTGGAGAGGAAAGTCTCGCCCTGGAATCGTCGAGTTCAGGATCAACTTTTCCAGCCTGGGGCTGGGCTGTCTAATTATAGTACGTAGGCGACTGGGCAGGAAATCGCGTGGCCAGGCAAATCAGAGTCACATACGATACATATGCAAGCACGTCACGTCAAGTCACGTCACATTCAGACAAGAGACGGAGATAATGGCGAACATGGACGTGACACATGGACGCGGATCAGAATCATGAACATGAACAAGAACATACACATACACACTCTGCATCTTCCAAATTTTTAGACGCCCGCTATATATATGTAGCAGCCCAATTATCTGTGCCGGGATATCGATTTCCTGTCCTTGGACGGCCCCTTGCAGGTGTTTTGCTCCCTTCTCAATTAGCCCAGCCCTTGCTCATCTGCACGGCCTTCTCCCACTGGGCGAATCTCTTCTCGCTGTCCTCCTTGGAGATCTTGGGGTTGAAGCTCGTGGTGCCTTCGGTGTTGACGTGCCTGAGCTCGTCAATGCTTTCCCAGACGCCGACGGCCAGGCCTGCGGCGATGGCGGCGCCCAGGGCGGTGGTCTCGCGCATGGCGGGCCGGCGGACGGGGATGCTGATCAGGTCGGACTGCGTCTGCATGGTGAGGTCGGAGTTGCACATGCCGCCGTCGACGGCCAGCTCGCTGAGCTTGTGGCCCGAGTCCTTCTCCATGGCCACGAGGATGGCCTTTGTCTGGAAGCAGGTGGCCTCGAGCGTGGCGCGGGCGATGTGGCCCCGCTGCGTGTAGGCGGTGATGCCGAAGATGGTGCCCCGGGCGTCGTCGATCCAGTAGGGGGCGAAGAGGCCCGAGAAGGCGGTCACAAAGGTGACGCCGCCGTTGTCGTCGACCGTCTCGGCCAGCTGGCTGATCTCCGACGACTTGTCGATGAAGCGGAAGTTGTCGACCAGGAATTTGACGCTCGACCCGGCCACGGCGATGGAGCCCTCGAGCGCGTAGTTGGCCTTGGTGCCCTTGCCGAAGTCGTATGCCACGGTCGTGAGCAGGCCTGACTTGGAAATCACCGGGGTTTCTCCCACGTTGTACAGGATGAACGACCCGGTTCCGTATGTGTTTTTGGCCAGCCCCGGGCTGAAGCCCTTTTGGCCAACCAGGGCGGCGGACTGGTCGCCCAGGCAGCCGGTGATGGGTACGCCCTTGAGGACTGTGGATGCGAGGGAGCCGTAGGCCTCGGGGTCGGAAGAGTGGACGATCTTGGGGAGCGCGACTTTGGAGGTGTCGATGCGGAAAAAGTCGAGGAGCGACTCGTCGTACTTGAGCGTGTGGAGGTTCATGAACATGGTCCGCGAGGCGTTGGAGGGGTCCGACACGAAGACGTTCTTCTTGGGGCCTGGTCCTTCGATCAGCACTCGAACTGCTCAAAAAGTGTCTGCGTGAGCGTTCGTCCTTACCTCCGTTGAGCTTGTACACGAGCCAGGCATCGATGGTGCCAAAGGCCAGGACGCCTTTTTCGTACGCCTCCTTGACCTTGGGCTCATTCTCGAGCAGCCAAAGCAGCTTGCCGACTGAAGGATATGTGGAGAGTGGGACACCGGCCAGCTCAATGAGCCGGTCCGCGCCTAGTCGTTGCTTCAGCTTTCGCACCAGGTTCTGATGGCGGGTGTCGGTCCAGACAATGGCATTGTAGAGGGGCTCGCCGGTCTCCTTGTTCCATAGGACGGTCGTTTCACGCTGGTTGGTGATGCCGACAGCCTTGATTGAATTGGCATTGTGACCTTGGGTTTCGAATTGCTTGACTGCGCCGTCGATGCATTGTTCGACTGAAGAAATGATTTCCAACGGGTCGTGTTCGTGCCAGCTTGGCCGTCAAGTTAGCAAAGACCGGTTCTGGGTCGGGTGGAATGTTCACTTACCCGGGATGAGGATAGATCTGTTTGAACTCCAATTGATGCGACGCAACGGGTTCGCCGGCCTTGTTGAAGATGAGGAACCGAGAACTCGTCGTTCCCTGATCGATCGAGCCAATGAAGTGTTCGGAAGTGCTACCCATGGTGACCACCTTTTTCAATAGATTCATCAAGAACCTGGAGAGTCTTCTGCGATCAGCTTTCTGGGGACGAGCTGTTGGAGACTCAAGTTGGGGGCCTGGAGGGATTCTGCGGAGGGGAGGAGTCATGTTATATAAACAGAGCGGGGAGAGACCGCAGCATGTGGGCGTCTGGAGAGCTCGAGGCACGCGTGACCCTTCCTTGGACGGTACATATTCTCTTCCCAATGAGCCGGGTTACAGCTGCAAGCTTGACCTCGCGTAAGATGTTACACGAGCTCCAGGTCGAGCCTCGGTGTTCGTCGTCGTCTTGTCCGACCCAGGGGAACAATAGCCCGACGTGACTCCTCCCGCAGCTTCGAGACTCCTTCCATGCACGCAAGGCCAGCCGGGCGAGGAGGATGCAAAAAAGCGGAGGACCGCGGGCACATGCATGACGGTGGTCTGAACACCAGGGGCACAGACCGCGTGGCGAGGAGCTCGTGGTAAAGTACGGAGTAAATCACAGCAAGTGACGCCCGCGTTTTGGGCGGAGTTCGGGGATCTGAGCAGCGAGATGCATGCCGAGGCTGACGATTGTGAGGCTTGCTGGGCTTTCTAGGCTTCCCCCCGCCACCCCCCGCAGTTCCAAGGGCGACATGCAAACTCAATTTGCGGCGAAGGCGGCACAAGGTCTCACACTCATCTGCTCCGCCGTAGCAAATCTGCTATCCGCGGCCCTGTGCTCCCCAGGATCGCTGAGTTCGGTATCAGTTCCGCGGGCTCCCGGCATCCCCGCTTTCATTCGCCAACACCTGATCTCGTCTCACTTCTCACTTTTTTCCTATTCTGCAACGTAGTATTCTGCTTGTGGGCATGATGGTTTGGTCCACTGAGATTGCACATGGCAAATCCCGTGCCACCGACAACACGACTCGAGTCGCCATTAGGACCAGCAGCAGCTGACACCTGTGCCGGTTCTACATTGACCGCTTGATGACCAGCCGTGCCACTCTGCAATCGACCCCCAGCATATCTCCCCCCAGTCTTGGGACTCCCCACGTCCTCGCCGCAATTTCCGCTCGCCCTGTCTTCTGGGGTTTAATATCGCTTCATGAAAGGCTCTGGTTTCAGGACGACAATACTATGCAGCTCGGCGTGGTAGGGCCGACTGAACTTTAAGCATATCGGTGTCCGGTCGAGCGAAGTTCGGCGGCACTGCTCTGGAGGCCAGGCGGGAGACGAAGCCAGCTGAGTGGCAGGATCCCTTTCATCCATCGTCCCACGTTATTGGTTCGCATCTACGCCACGAGCCGTGTCATGCAAGCAGCATGCGCGGGTGTTCCGGCCCCATACCACTCTTTGGTTCTAGATGCGATACAAGGCTCGTAATGAGCATTACTCGGCGCACCCTGCATCGCTCGCCTCCAGCCTTTCGGTATCACCTGCAATGGATTCAATAATCCGCACGGTGGAGTCTGAAGGATTGCCGCGGGAAAGCTGGAGTGTATAGCACACAAGATCCATCTATATAATCCTGCTTCACTCCCCCATGGGCAGTTCTTATCGTTCTCCATCTCCACAAAGGCAAGAAAATTCCTGCTCGCCTCGCCACCGTCGGCCCTTCCCTGTCCTCTTGCTCTTCTTCGGCGTCACTGGAGAAACGAACATTTCCACCACACAACATGGGCAATCTCACTCATCACGAGCATCTCCACGTCCCGGAGGATCAAAGGCGACGCACTTCTGTTCCTGCAGTTCCTGCCTTTGCCGAGCATGGACCGCTCGTTGATCATAAAATCCCGCAAGCGGACGCCGTCCAGCAGGAGCCAGATTTGGTATGGAGCCGAATTCGACACTACCTCAGAGAGCCTCTTTCCGAGTTCTTCGGTGTCTTCATTCTCATTCTGTTCGGCGACGGCGTTGTTGCCCAAGTGGTCCTTTCTGGAGGCACGAAGGGTGACTATCAGTCTATTTCCTGGGGCTGGGGGTGAGTCTAACCGCCTTGCTCGACCATGGCCTTTCACTAACTCCGCTAGCCTCGGTGTCATGTTGGGAGTCTATACCGGTGGCATCTCCGGGGCGCATCTAAACCCTGCAGTGACATTTGCGAACTGCGTCTTTCGAAAGTTCCCGTGGAGGAAATTCCCGGGGTACATGCTCGCCCAGATCCTCGGTGCGATGGTAGCGTCTGCGATTGTCTACGCCAACTACAAGTCCGCGATCGATGTTTTCGAGGGCGGTGCCGATATCCGCACCGTCAGTGGTGACACTGCAACGGCCGGAATTTTCTGCACGTATCCTGCACCATTCATGACCAAAACCGGTCAATTCTTCTCCGAGTTTATCGCTAGCGCCCTCCTCATGTTCCTGATCTACGCACTGAAGGACGATGGAAACATTGGTGCTGGCAACCTGACCCCGCTCGGACTCTTCTTCGTCATCTTCGGCATTGGTGCGTGCTTCGGTTGGGAAACCGGCTATGCCATCAACCTTGCTCGAGATTTCGGCCCTCGCCTGGTCAGCTACATGATCGGCTATGGTCATGAGGTCTGGTCAGCTGGCGGCTACTACTTCTGGGTAAGACTCTCCTGCAATTTCCTGGATTGAGAAACGAACTGCGGCTAACAGTTACGAAAGGTCCCAATGGTTGCCCCATTCTGCGGTTGCACATTTGGAGGCTTCCTCTACGATACCTTCCTCTTCACCGGAGAGAGTCCGATCAACACTCCTTACATGGGGTTGAAGAGACTTATTCAACCTAAGCGGTCGGTCTGGTCGAACACATACAACTCTGAGAACCCGGTCTGAACTGTGGCATTTTCTAGAAGTGGCACGGGTTGGTCGCAATATCAAGATCGAGGACATTCAAGTGGGCCCGGTTATTGTTCGTTGTTGCACAGCATTGTGTCGTATTGTAATATCCACCGGCGTTGTGCCACCATGTCACCGCAGTGTTGGTGTATATAGATTGGAGGCCACCGTCATACGGCGGATGACGACGATGAGGAATGCATGGTGATTCACAAAAATCAATCGATCCTTTCCCAAACTTCGACTTTGCCGAGCTATCGGCTGGACTTTGAACGAACAGATTTGCGCCAAATGTTCGGCGTAACTTCTTTACCAGCTCGACCAGCCATGTAATATGAGTGCCGATTCTCTCGCCCACTTGCTGTTCGTCGGGGGCGGCCGGATTCGCGACACTCTCTGGCTAGCTACCGTGTGTTTATTCCTCTAATATGCACTCCTGTTAGACTGCAAGAGCGGAACCGCATTCCATTGCGAACACAGACCATCAATGGCACTCTTCAAGAGCCCACACCCAGTCTGCAGTCAACCAAGAGAGCCAGCTGTGAACAGGTCCTTACAGACGAGTCTACCCGAGTCTTGGCGAGGGCAAGGCGGCTCAAGTATGGCCTGAGAGTTTCGTCCAGCCTCGAGGCATCGGTTCGCATCATCCAGAAGTACATCTTGGATTATGCATGCAATCAGCCGATACACGTGTCATGCCACTGCCATTCAGAGACCTCGATGATGAAGTCGGCAATCCAGACCTCTGCCATCAGGGACAAGACGAGTGGATCCTGAAGAGAATGCGACCGACCTTCCCTTCGTCCAGCGCGTGTTCCTGGATCCATCGCAAATACTACCCTGGTGTTGAGCTTGGGCCTTCAAGATCCGGAATTT
The DNA here is from genome assembly GCA_002099365.1 of Phialophora verrucosa. Taxonomy (NCBI): domain Eukaryota; kingdom Fungi; phylum Ascomycota; class Eurotiomycetes; order Chaetothyriales; family Herpotrichiellaceae; genus Phialophora; species Phialophora verrucosa. The sequence goes on along the minus strand of MSED01000014.1, from coordinate 1,990,606 downwards.
CCGTCAGAATTTTTCTCCGAGACGCATCTCGGATTTGAGCACCGAGGCTCTTGGCGCGAGTGTCCGACACGTGACCAACCAGCCACATCTCGGTGAACGGAAAGCCGAGCTGCGTAGAGTTTGTTTCCCCGCCTCGTCCAAGCCGCTGCATTTGGACTCTGGTGACTGAGTAAGTTTGAGCTGGTGCGTGCTCAGCAAACACGAGATTCCTTGCAGATCCGGAGCTGTAGGGCTCAAGCCACTGTCCCCACGTGTGAAAGACCTCGGTCATGGCCATGCCCCGAGCACGTCTGGCGCAGCCTCTTTCTCCGACCTGCTGCGTTTCTTTCTCATGTCGTGTCGATCAAGAGCTGCCAACTCCCCTTCAAATACGGCAGCTGGAGCTCCCATTGACATCTGTCCTCGATCATTTTCATGAAGGGGCAAGGAAGATTCCTCATACATCGGCGTGAGTGACATTTTCCGTCCTTTTCTGGCATATGTTCGAGCCCTCTATTTGAGCTCAGGTTCTGTATCACTCGTTTCTTGATCATCACACCCAGAATGGCGTCGCGTTTCTCAGCACGCAGGCTGTTGAAGCCGTTGGCATATGGCACCGGTTTGGCTGTTGCAGGCGCTACAGGCATGTACATTGTCTATCGACCTCGTAACGTGCCCGGAGCAGAGTCGCTGGCACCGAAACCACCGAAACGAGACGAGAACGGGAACATAATCCCCCCGAAGTTCCCCTACATCAAGACGCGGGCCGAACAGATCGCCGATCTCAAGAAGTCCTCCTCGGCACCCTCCTCTGAGATATATGACCTTCTGGTCATCGGTGGCGGAGCTACAGGCACAGGCATTGCGCTTGACGCAGCCACAAGAGGCCTGAAAGTTGCCATTGTGGAAAGAGATGACTTCAGCAGCGGTACAAGCAGCAAATCCACCAAGCTCGTCCATGGGGGCGTACGATATCTCGAGAAAGCAGTGTGGAACCTCGATTGGAACCAATACCAGCTAGTGAGAGAGGCGTTAAGAGAACGGAAAAGCTTCCTTTACACAGCACCACATCTGTCCTCGTGGCTCCCGATCATGCTTCCTTTGCAAGCGTGGTGGCAAGCGCCGTACTTCTGGGCTGGAACCAAATTCTACGATCTCTTAGCCGGGTCGGAAGGAATCGAGAGCTCCTACTTTCTGCCGAGGAGTAAAGCTCTAGAAGCATTTCCAATGCTGAAGAAAGAGAACTTGATTGGCGCACTCGTCTATTACGACGGTCAACACAACGATTCCCGCATGAACGTCTCATTGGCCATGACCGCCACTCTCTATGGCACCACAACCGTCAACCATCTTGAAGTGACGGGTCTGGAGAAAGACGCAAGTGGCAACCTGACAGGTGCCCGCGTAAGGGACCTCATTGCAGACAAGGACGGAAAATCCGCGAACGAGGAATTCACGGTCAAGGCGAAGGGCATTATCAACGCTACAGGCCCGTTCTGTGACGCGATCCGGCAGATGGACTCGCCCAGCGAAAAAGAGATTGTGGCTCCTAGTTTGGGAGTCCACGTCGTTCTCCCTGGCTATCTCAGCCCTCAGAAGATGGGTCTGATCGACCCTTCCACCTCGGACGGCAGAGTCATCTTCTTCCTGCCTTGGCAAGGCAACACGATTGCAGGCACAACCGACGCGCCCTGTGCGATATCTCAGAATCCAGTAGCTGGCGAGAAAGACATCGAGTGGATCTTGGACGAAATCCGCACGTATCTAACCCCGGATATTGACGTTCGAAGATCGGATATTCTTGCTGCATGGTCAGGTATGTTTCAACCTGGGAGGCGCGCGGGAAGGATTGTTGCTGACAGTCACCACAGGCATCCGTCCTCTTGTTCGAGATCCCAATTCGAAGAACACCGAATCCCTCGTTCGCAGCCATCTCATATCGGTCTCTGACTCGGGCCTCCTTACCTGCGCTGGAGGTAAATGGACGACTTACCGACAAATGGCGGAGGAAGCAGTCGACAGAGCTATCGAGGTTTTCAAACTACAGCCGAAACCGATCACATACGTGCCAGATCTCGCCGGCGTCAACGGCATCGATCCGTCAGTCCGCTTACTGGACGGCACCTGCCAGACCCATCGCATCCGGCTGGTGGGAGCGCACGGTTATTCGACTACTCTCTTCATCAATTTGATCCAGCACTTCGGCCTTGACATGGACGTCGCGAAGCATCTAGCCGCTGACTACGGCGACCGAGCATGGGATGTCGCCGCCTTATCTGCTCCGACCGACAATACCGAGCACTATCCTCTGCGCGGCCAGCGTCTGTCCTCGTTATACCCTTTCGTTGACGGCGAGGTCCGCTATGCCGTTCGCAGCGAATACGCACAAACAGCCGTGGACGTCCTTGCAAGACGTACGAGATTGAGCTTTCTCAATGCACAAGCTGCACTTCATGCTCTTCCCAAGGTCATCGACATAATGGCCGAGGAACTCAGCTGGAGCAAGCAGCGGAAAGAGGCCGAGTGGAGGGACACGGTCAGTTTCCTGGCGAGCATGGGCTTGCCGAGCGACATGCTTCAAATCACTCGCGAACAAGTCTTGCGAGGAGAAATGGCGTCCAGCAGTCTTGCCCCATTACAAGGAGCATCAAAGGGCGTGGTACCGTTGAAGCCAACGCTTGAGCCGGTATCAGAGGCACATGGACCGCTGCCGTAAAGTCTGAGGTCTCCGGTTTTGGATGAGTTGCACTGCTGTATATTGGTATAATATTTCAAGGTCGTTATGGTCTGATGGTATTTAGGGTCGGAACAAAAGCGGGGAGACCAGATTGACGTGATACCACTTGACGAGGAGCAAGGTGTTTGGAGTTGGCAACTTCTCGGTTCATTTCATGGGATATCGTAAGGCTACACTCGTGAGGAAATGCGCACCTGAAGCTTGGCTATTCGACGGTCATGGCCCAGATGTCAGTGGCCTCTGATATACTTTTATATGATATTTCCAAAAGCTTCTTGATAACCGATCCTGCTGGCACCCATCTTTCAGCCTGCGTTGCGTCTGCACGGTGGTCAAGCCGGGCTTTTTCTGGAGCATGGAACTATGGGACAGGCAGCGCATGTGGCTTCTGCGAGATGCCCAACTTCAACAATAATAAAGAAAGCGCCCCAAATCGGCCTCCTGTGGAAATTGGGGAAGCTCCAGGCCAAAAGGGACAGGAGGATGACGCCCCCGGAGGAGACCCCAGGTCCGCAATCCTCCCTCCAGGTGGAAGCTTGGAGAAAGTGGGGCTTGAAGACCGCGGACTTGGAGCATTCGACCTCGGGGAAGTCTGCTTCGAGTATGCGGTGCCCTCCATGCGAGGCTCGGACGTCTCGCGGACACGGAGTCGAGCAAGCCGGACGAGCAATGGAAGCAAGTATTATAAGAACGGCCAAACGCCGCGCCTCGTGGCACTATCCATAGCGAACCTGCCGGTAATCGACATCACCCCTGCAGCCCTCGGATCACCATATCCAGCCATTCAACATGCCTTTCCTCGGCATCCTCGACGACACCAAGATCCCCCACGTCCCCGGCACGGTGATACTCGAAGAAGATGCTGCGCATTCGCAGGGAGTGACGGGCGGCCTCAAGCATGGCACAGGGCGGAATGCGCACATCGTCCTCGTCCCACAGCCTTCCAACGACCCGAATGACCCCCTCAACTGGACGTACACGAAGAAGCTCACGGCCCTGGGCATCACCTGCTGGGGGTCCGTACTCTACGCGGCCGTCGTGAGCGCCATGTTGAACGCCGCGTTTTTCGAGATGTCGATTGAAATCGACACGACCATCCCCAAGCTCGTCCTGACCTCGGGCTATCAGACGCTCGTGGTCGGCGTGACCGGGCCTCTCTTTTCAGCACTGTCCCGAAAATGGGGTACTCGGCCCATCTTCTTGCTGGCCTCGATCTTCTGCTTGGTCGCAGATATCGTGGGGTCGTGCGTCACCACTTACGAGGGCGTGCTCGCCTCTCGAATCCTGCAAGGCTTTGCGATCGCGCCGTACGAGTCTTTGGTGTTCACCCTGGTCAGCGACATGTTCTTCGTCCACGAGCGCGGCATCTACGCCTCGGCCATCAACTTCATCCTGGCTGGCATTTCCAACCTGACTGGTGTTGTTGCCGGCCCGATCGCGTCAAATATCGGATGGAAATGGCTGTGAGTTTCGCTCGCTCAGTTTACCTGGCAGGCTAAGACTAACGGGATCGCACAGCTACTACCTCCTCGTGTTGTTCGGCGGCATTCAGACAATTCTTCAGTTCCTCTTCGTCCCGGAGACCAGCTACGTGCGAGACCGGCGCTATGAGATCGACGAGCTCAAGGACGACCACCTCGACGACCTCGCGGCGCTCGAGTACCAGGAGAAACTGGACATGGAGAAGCCCGGCGTCGCCAGCCACGCCGAGGAAACGGGCGCGACGTCGACCGCTCCTCGCGCAGACGCGCAGGGATCTTACCAGAAGAAGACGTTCGTTCAGGAGCTCGCCATCTTCAGCGGCACGTACTCGAACGAAAACCTACTGCAGCTCTTCCTTGCGCCGTTCGCCGTGGTCCTCAACGTGTCGGTGTCCTGGATCCTGATCATCAACTCCATGTTCGTCGTCCTCTACGTGGTCATCGCCTTTGTGCTGGCCCAGCTCTTTGCGCCGCCGCCGTATCTCCTCAGCCCGGCCAGCATCGGGTACCTGTCGCTCGGCCCGTTCGTGGGCGGCATCCTCGGGTCGATCATCATGGGCGCGCTCTCGGACCGGTTCATCAAGTGGTGCGCGCGGCGCAACCGCGGCGTCTACGAGCCCGAATACCGCCTCATCCCGTGCCTGGTGGGCGTCTGCGCCGGCGTCGGCCTCATGCTCTTCGGCCACCTCGTCGCCGAGGGCGCGTCGCCCTACGCCTGCGCGACCGTGCACGGGCTCATGCTTTTCGGCGTCATGTTCGTCTGCATCGGCACCTCCAACTACGCGCTCGACGCCTACCGCGGCATGGCCAACGAGATCTTCATCGCCAGCATGGCCGTCAAGAACCTGATCCTCTTCGGCTTCAGCTACTTCGTCAACGGCTGGACCGCCGACGTCGGGCCCCGGCATGCCTTTTTCGTGTGGGGAGGCGTGGCGTTCGCCCTCATCGCCACCGTCCCCGTCATGTACGTCTTTGGGAAGAAGTACCGCAGTTACTGGGCGAGGAATAATCTGTTGGAGAAGATGCATGTGCGGACGCACGAGGAATGAGGTAGTCACTCGACAGGCGGCAGAATCGAGTCTAATCAGCTCGGGATCAACAATAGAATAGAGACACAATGACGGAGTACTTGTTAGAGTAGACCCCGGTTAGAATTAGACTTGGAATTAGAATCGAACAAGTAATGTGTCGCAGCACGAGATCTGAATCCTACACAGTACATCCTTTCACCTCATGCTCACTACAGTAGTCTAGAGCAGTACAGTACGGGGCGGACTCACCAGACAGGACAAGACATCGACCTCGACCTCGACTTCGACACGTCGCAAGCTCGGGAAAAAAGCTAGGCCTGAGTATCAATACTTAGTAATTATTAATTAATTATGTGCAGTTCCCTTCAAGTGAACCCGAACTTAATCCCACATGGCAACAACGATCCCCAAGTCTCGGCCTTTCCCCAACAGTCAACAGTCAGTGCGAGAGGAGACGAGAGGCGCGCACGACAAACGTTTGCGATCGTATGTAGAGTTCAGTAATACGCACATGCTCCTCCTGTCCAGGCTATCCAAACTAGGTTAGGCGGGATTGCCGGCCTTTTCTTTTTCCCCGAGCAGCCAGGTTCCCCTCGGGGCATCCGCGCCAGTTATGCCATGGGATATGTACTGTACTTACTGTCAGTCCGGGATCCGTGCTCCTTTCCCCGTTCGCCGTGACTCGGTACTCCGAACGAGGACTTGTACGGCCTTGGGGATGAGTAGGCGGGGACAGGCCAGGGTATTCGGACGAGGACGAGTACGAGTACGAGTATGGGACTGTGTGGTGCTCTCGATATGGACATTGATTGACATGGACATTGATCGACATGGACATGGAAAGGCATGTACATATGTATGGATGGACATGGAAAGGCATATAGATGTGTATGTGCATGTAGAGAGGCGTAGATATGTGTAGACATGGACATGGATATGGACAGGAACAAGAATCGAGCGATTAGGATACGACAACGAAACCGAAACCAAGATCGAACCAGCTGATAATCACTACAGTTTGTGCAACTAGTGGCTTGTTCGCTCACGCTGGTTCGTCTTCTCGTTCCGTTTACCCTGGTTCTGATTCCTGGAATGGTTCGGATGCTTATTTGATTAATAGTCAACACGGACGACGTGTGGTAGTGTCGACCCGGGAACTAGACTGTACTTGAGCGGCGCATTTAGGGGCATCTGATATTTGGGCGCGCCATGCCTCTACAGTAACACTTCTCTCGCGGTCTGGTCACGCCTTGGTCACTGCTCTCTCCCGCAGTGGTCACACCTTGAACACTTCTCTCCCCCGCCGTCTGGTCACGCCTTGACACACTCGATGACGGCAACGTCGGTCGCCAAGCTCTTGTGCACGCCGACCATCTTCAACCCCGCGCTCGCTGTTAGTGCATCGAACATCTTCTCTGTCCGCTCCTTGCCACCGAGGTTCATCATGCACAGATCGGTCCAGGCGTTCAAAGCCGTGGGCGGATTGGGCATGATCTGCTCCGTGATCAGAACCCTAGAGTCCGGGGCCATGGCGTCGGCGAGGTGGGAGAGGATGATGCGATCGTTTTCGTCGGACCAGTCATGCATACAGCGCCGGATGTAGTAGACGAGAGCGCCTGGAAGTGGGAAAAAAAGATGAGTCTTGCGTGAAGGGAAGAGGGTGGGAAGAAGACTCGCCTTTGACAGGATTCGGCGTGAAGAAATCATGCGGAATCTTCGTGACCTCTTCAAACCCGGGTTCCTTGGCCTGGATGACCTCCTCAATGACGGGTGCGCGATCCTCCAACACCAGCCTCTTTGCCGGGATCTCTGGGAACGCCGCCATGATGCGCTTGAGAGCCTGGCCCTTGCCGCCGCCGACGTCGACGATCAACGGCCTGTCCTCGGGACCCTCGGCCCCGGCCTTTGCAATCCAGCTGAAATCGTACATGCCCGTCACGGGCAGCACCTCGTCGAGCGTGTTCATGCTTTGGTTGAAATCGACCTGCCGCTCCGGGTACTTGCTGATGACCTCCCAGAAGTTTTTCTCTGGGTCGCCCCAAGCGAACGAGTGCGGGTTGTGATTGCCCAGTTTCGGTTCTTTCAGACCGTACTTGTCGAAGAATTGCGGCCATTGGACCCACGGAACCATGGCTTCATCAAACCTGAGGACAAAAATCTCTTTTAGTGTGTTCAATCGTACAAGGCGAAGTGGTGGAGAGGGTGGTGGGTTGGTTACATGATCTGGAAAAAGACACCTTGGGCATTTCCAGAGACATAGAGCTCTGAAAGCCTGGAATGAGCAACTCGGTCCTCCCCGATCTGATGGAGGAAACCTGTTGCGGGTTTGAGACGCAGCCTCGACGGGGGGTCAAGAACTGACCTGTAGCCACCATCATCCACGCCATACGAGCTTATCATACCCGTCAGTCATTGCCTCGACAGAACGTGCGAGAACAAATCAACGTACTGATGAGCGGCACCTCGGCACCAAGACTGGCGGCCAAGTCGTCGTAGGAAATGCTTCCTCCCAACGGGATCTTGTCAAAGGCTTTCATCTTCATGAACATCCGAATCGCCCCCATCTCGGCCATCTGGAAGCAGTTTCAGCGTGTCATGATACTAGCCTTAGCAGGGGGGATCAAAATCTTAACGTGTGTGGAGAATTCATATGGCGTCTCCCCAGGCTCACGGATGATGTTGATGATCTGCCTGGCCGCATTGGTCATTCGTTGACGCAACAGCAGGCCTTGTTGTCCCGAGGGGTCCTTGTAGTCCTTGGAGGTCTGGGAAATCTGATTGGTGAGGGCGTGGAGAGTCTCAACGAGCTGACTTGTGGCCTCGTCCAGGGCGGCGGGAGGGGGGTCCCTACCTTCGGAGCCCATTCTGGCAGACCAAGTAAGTCAGTGCGCGGAAAGCTGAAAAATTCCTGCGGTCAATCAACCTGGAAGAAAAGGCAGGCCACCTTGAGATGACAAAGGTAATGCCTACTTCAATGGAGGGAATTGACCCCTCCCCCTCCATAACACCATGGTGCTCCCTCACAAGGGCCAAGGGCAAGATGCAAGTTGCAGCTAGGCCGCGTTTCGGATGCAGCTCCGGGCGTCCGCACTCCCCTTGGCTTGACTGTAGCTGCCGATACAGTATTCCACAGTCTGTGGGCACCGTCTCGATCGGGCCGGTTGCAGGCACAGGATGCGTACACCCGGCACACCATGACTTGGCCTGTGGCAGCGAGAAGCGAATCATCAGCAGCGTTGGTCGCAAGCTTAGCCCACTAGAAGATGTGTTGTACATATCCTACATGGTGGGGGTGATGCAAGCGCAAGGTTTCGGGCATGGACCGGCACGCCCTGTTGCCCAACATCCGCGGGTGACTAGTTGTAGTAGCGAACTCGACTCCTCAACCACCAAGTACTCCGTACGGCTTGCGCGATAGCGAGAAGAAGAGGGCTAGGTATCTAGAAGATGCTGATATCAAAAGGTATGCTAACGTAGAACGTTCTCTTCCACACTCTCATCCCGTGTTCTTGGAGGTCTGGTGGATCCAGTACTTGGAGCACAAAATAGTCCGGATACATATGTGGGCGCCCCCCCTTGGCCCCGGACATGGGCACGGCTCTCGCAAGGCGTTAGGCCGCAGCTGCCGGCAGCGAATACCCTCTGCCAGTGGGCCCCCCACCTGCAGACGGAAATCCATTTACGCAGTACTGCGGACGAGGGTGGCGAGGGTCTCTCCCACGCACCACGCAGGCTTAGCACATTCGCATGCCACGCATCATGCCTACAGATTCAACATCGCTCGATCGCCGCGTTACATGGGATCCACCGATACAGCAATACATAGCCTCCGTGTTTTCCACCTTGATCAAGTCCCGCACAGGATAATGGTCCGCCAAAAGACTGTGCTCCGGATGGCACACGCGATGACATAAAAGGATCCGACAATGGCAGATACGCTGGAAAATGAACCGAGTCCGAGTCGGCATACGCAGGCGGCCATTGAGCCAGATGTAAGTCAAATCCATCTCGGCGGCACGAGCTTTTCTGAATTGCAATTGCAGTCCGCTCCGGAAGACGAAGGGTTTGCAGAGTCGAGGTATTAATTCGCTAATGCGCCTTCAATATCCTACCTATCTGGCTAACGAAACCCTTCAAAAGTACGTCGAGTTACTGTACATCGATCCAGTCGGAGATCAGGAACGGGCGGATCGAGAATGGCCGTGTGTACGCTGCGTACGGACGACATGGTAATTACCAGGCATAGTCCCAATCGCCTTCTGAAAACTCTTGACGTGGATTATTAGAATATGGCTTGCCCGTTGACGATCATGAGCTGGACCGGATTGACATGAACCACGAAAAGTACACCCTGCTGCAGAACAATAAGCTGTTTCTTGCACCATTGCCTCCAGATCCGCAGAAGATGTTAGATATCGGCACCGGCACAGGTACTTCTTTCTGCTCACATCCACGGACGGGAAGCCCACTGACACAGCAAGGAATATTTGCCACGGACCTCGCCGATAAGTTCCCGTCGGCCATCGTCATTGGGACGGACATTGCGCCCATGCAACCCATGTGGTAGTGGTTGGTTCCTTGTCGGTCGAAGAGGGCAAAGTCTGACGAGTATCGTAGGGTCCCGCCGAATTGCAGTTTCGAGATCGACGATGCAGAAGACGATTGGGTGTATCCGGAAAACTCTTTCGATTATATCCACGGTCGAGATCTCTACCACTCGATCCGCGATTGGCCCAGGCTCATTGGGCAGGCATATAGGTGGGCATGCCGCTCCAGAGCAATCCAAAGCCCACCCAAACTAACGCGAGTCAAGCCATCTCCGCCCCGGCGGGTACCTTGAACTGGCCTGCGTATGGCCAGTGCCCAAGAGCGACGACGACACCTTGCCTAAGGAAGGATCCGCATACGTCGAGGTCTGCAACAAGTTCCAAGAAATTGCAGATACCATCGGCGCCGCGCCTGACGCTCCCTGGAGCTACCGGTCGTGGATGGTTGAGGCCGGTTTCCAGGATGTTCGCGAGCATGTCTTCAAAATCCCAACCTCCCCTTGGCCGCGCGACCCGAGATTAAAGAAGGTCGGCGCGTTGGAGCTGGTAAATGTCATGGAAGGCGCACAGGCATTCTTGCTTCGCGGTTATACCGCCAACCTGGGCAAGACGAGAGAGGAATTGGAGATTTTGCTGTTGCAGATGAGGAAGGAGCTGATGACTCAACAGTTTCACAGCTATGTTTCCTTGTGAGAATTCCAATACTTCCCTTTCTGTGGGGAAGCACCAAAAGCTGATCTAATCTCCAGTGTTGTCGTGTACGGGCAGAAGCCGGGGGCATGAGTATGGTATGTATGGCGGGGGCGACCGGGCTTATGGAGGGATCTTTCTGCCGCCAATCCCCTTTATCATCGCCGTGTCTGGGATTCATCTTCTCATGAATGTGACGGGCGAAACTGCCTCGAGAGAAGGGTTTATGCTCTCCGTCTCCTCCGCGATCCAGTCCCGACGCGCTGTGTCGGCAATGTGCATGAGAGGGAGAACTCGAACTTTGGACCTGTATACAAAGTATACTACAGTTGGACAGCTCTGGACGATAATGCGCGTCTTTCGTGTTGCTCGATCCGTGGTAAGCGCATATTATCGTACCACCTGCAGAGCTACACAAGAGCCACTTGCCGAGTGTCTAAGGAAATGTTTCTTGATCATCCCCAGTCATGCGACTCTATGCTTGCGAGCATTCCTGCTCAACCCACATCCCGTCTTCCAGGAGCGATTCGAGGAGTGTGCTGATGAGAATGGCGTGACTATAGCATGGTCATTTACAAGCCACCAAGCGAACCCCGGAGCGAGGCTTGGACTCACCAACCAGATAAATGTCAAGAGCAAGGCTGCAGGACCGGATCTTGATCTCCGGACAACGCCGCGCCAGAGAAAGCCGGCCTGGCAGCATTTGATTCGATGGTGGATGCCTCGCTCTTCAGTCCCAGAGCTGGGCTTGTCAACTTTTGATGGCTTCCCCGCGGCCATGGTTGATCCCTTGCCTCGTGACCGATCACACGGGCATAACTCGCATAGTATCGGGCAATGTTGAACTCATTTGTTCGCCAGAATGTGATCACACCACTTCAAAGCGCCAGGATCCGTGGTTGCTCGGCGCCCTTGGCGACGCGCAACGGCAGCAATGTGGTTGCCCATATAAAATAGAACGCGCTCGGGGGGAGTGAGCCGACTGTCGACAACTATCTTAAACCGCAGATTAAAACCAAGTCAGAACGCCATCTCGGCCCCAAAATACCCTCGAACCACACGCCCTCTTCAAACGACATTCAACCACTCCGTACTATCCTACCTGAAGTCATGGCTTACTATGGAGGCTACGGCTACCCTTTGCCGCCAATGTACATGGTCGATCCATGGCGTACTACATATGTGCCCCAACACTACCCTGTGAAGCATCCTCATCTGGACCACTGGCGCCACACGGTCGGCGAGTCTCTAGGCGACATTGCGACTCATGTCCTCCATCCTTTGGCACCTGAAGAGCCTGTGTTTAATCCGAGGACAGATGTTCGAGAAACCAAAGGCAACTACTACGTCGAAGTCGAATTGCCGGGCATGGAAGGCAAAGAACACCTTCAACTCAAGTGGATCAACGTGAGAACCCTGTTTGTCGAGACAAGACTGGAAAGACCAGAGATCTCAGAGGGGCCGGCGGAAGAAGTCGAAGCACCGCCGGAAGACACTGATACAGCAAAAGATCGAGAGACCAAGGATGATACACCAGTCCTCACTGTCCGGGAGCGCCATATCGGCGTGTTCGCCCGCGCCTTCAGCTTCCCCACCGAAGTCGACCACGAAAGGCTCGAAGCAAACCTCCATGCTGGACTGTTGAGGATCAAAGTGCCGAAGAAGGATGTGGAAGAGGCGAAAAGGGAGTTCAAAAAGATCGACGTGAAGCACGCTGGCACATAGGGGCCGCCACCCAGGATATGTTGTCTTGAATGGCGGGCGATTGGGGAGTTTGTCAACATCTTATGCAGCAATTCCCAAATTTCTGGAAGATACGTCGGTGTATATGTAGCTTAGTGACGCCTAATAATCCTTTCACAACGTGACAGGTTGCCAGGCATCCGTCTTCAATTGAAAGATTGGCCACTGCCCCATGATCACCAGATGATTATCTGCACTGGAAAGAGAGCAACAGTACACGCTCAATCTGTCTCAGGACGAACCGCAGAAGAAATTCGTTCAAGGACGCATATCAGGACTGCGATGTCATGGACATTGTAGAAGACAGCTGCCCGGACCAGACCCTGAGGGGTGCTGCTCTTGTCAAATTGGACATCTGTGACAATGATACTTATGGGATCGTCTACGAGAGATTCTTCGCGGTGGGTGAAACCGATCGGGAACTCTCAAGATGCAAAAGACACCCTTTGATGGGGACAAGGGCTTGAGAACACCCAAAAGTGGCTCGTCAGCTGGAGGAAGCATGCGATCTTCACTTTTCCGGGGCAAACCTGGCCACTTCCCTACAACTCAACGCTCAATGCATCTTGATTCCACGCCATGCTTCCAATGCAATTCTCGATTCAGAGGGTCTGCTGCCGTGTCCATTGCAATGCTCCCCTGCTCGATAGCTTTCTCAATGTGTGGTATCCTCCCAGCCTTGCCACCCTCTGCCTTTGATCTCCTTCAACTCCTCCTCGCTATAAGACTTGCCCGTCGTGAAGTAGCCGGCATTGATTTTGGCGTCGATTTCGACTCTGGAATCCGCAGGGATAAGGTCTGGCAAAGGAAAAAGAATGACATTGTTAATGAGATTGAAGACAAATTAGGGAGAGATTGGTTGAGCCGGCATGGAAGCTGAGAGAGAGGAGAGAAAGGAGAGAAAACTCACGGTCGGGAATGGGAACTCGCTCGTGGATTGGGATGCCTTGTTGTACTATGGCGTCGTACTTCATGTTGGACATGGACAGCATACGGTCGATCTTTTTGATGCCCAGCCAGTGCAGGATGTCTGGCATGAGAGCTTGGAAGCGCATCTGTGAGATTTGTTAGTCCAAGCCGGTAAAGCTAGTGTCTCTGAGCGAACGACGACATAGGACATATTAGAGAGGAACAGAAAAGGAAAAACCTTACATCTCTGACACCAGCAATGGCTTCAGTTCGCTGGAAATACTTATCGGCAGTGTCCCCTCCGCGTTTCCTCGAATTGTACACCAAATACTTGACCACCTCGCCCAAGGCACGGCCTTCCTTTCGGAAATAGATGACCACACCAGAGCCACCGGCTTGTGCCTCCTTCAGGGCCTCTTCGATCCCAAAGGCAAGATATGGGCGACACGTGCAAATGTCTGATTGGAACACGTCGGAACCATTGCACTCGTCGTGGATGCGGAGGGCCAATTTGACGCTCGGGTCCGACACTCGCTCGGGCGGACCGAAGATGTAGACAGTCAGCCCACCGATCGGGGGCAGAAACACGCTCAGATCAGTTCTCGTGATGAATTCCGGGTAGCTCCCTCCAGAGTGCTCGAACAGGGCTCGCCGCAACGTGGTTTCATCCACTCCAAAGCGCTCAGCCACGCCGGGGAGATACCACACCGGGTCGACTGCGACCTTGGTCACGCGCACATCGCCCGCGTCGTTGAGGACGATTTTGCCGTCCACCTGCAGTCTCTTTTGTCGTAGGGCGTCGGTGATCTCGGCCACACGCATCGTGGCCCGCGTGATGGCGATGGTGGGCCGCACGTCCATGCCGGCGGCGAGGTGGTTGCCAAAGTACTTGACAATGTCGTGTCCGTAAGGGTCCATGGACACGATCTTGGTCGCATCGGACCAGGCAGGTTGCGGGGCGAAGTCGAAGGTCGGTTGTGTGTTTGTGAGGTCTGGGCGGAAATCGCGCGTCAAGTCGCCAGCGGCCACGGCCAGTGCGTTGTAGAAGCTGTAACTCCCGCCGTGGGCGCCGATCGCGTTGCGTCGCTTGAAGCTGTCATGGCTTCGGGACACGATGATCGGCCCTCTTGTCTGGGGGTCTGCGGCGCCCCATCGCAGAGGAATCGGGTCGGCGACGCTCTGCCCTGGGTAGGTGGTCAGCACGACGCGATTGCTGTATTTCTGGGTCAGCGACAGCACACTCGACGAGCTGGCACTGCTGGGTGTGCTTGGTCGAGAGTGAGAATGCTCTTTCTCGTCGATCGCCGTGACTGTGGCCGTAACGCCGACCGCCATCTTGAGCCGTGCAGTTTGAGTAATCGTCGACAAGGGTGTCCTCGGTCTCTTGACGCTTCGCTCCTCAGACGACGGGTCGGGCTGGTCGAAGTCGAGGGAATATGCCGTGTTCAGCATTTGAGACGGTTCTAGCGTTGCGAATCATAAAGTATAAGAGGGCGATGGACTGTCGAGTCACACCTGGATGATAGGGACGACAGTTGCTCTTCTCGTCAGATCGATCACAGAGAAAAGAGGGTGGAGAGGTCATCTGGTGCCTGAAGCAAGACAAACTTGATGAAGCTGTCGCCGCCATCGCTGATACCCCGATACTGCCGAACAATCTTTGTGTTTTCTGTGTTTGATCCCAATCATGGGTTGCAGTGGGCACTTTGCAGTGGGAGGGTTCTGGTGGTGCATCTGTGGAGATGGCCGAAGACTGCAGCGATAAGTAAAGTATCCTTCAGTCTCGCCAAAGAACGTGGGTCCAGATAATACGATTCGGCTGAAGATAGGCAAATGGGGGGGTGGGCCATTGCTCTCTGGGTCCGTGGGTGGCGCAAACATTCTGATAAGCCGGACTCCGCACTTCTGGGGTCGTCCAAGGCTTTTCCGCTCGATTCAAGACTTCGACAGAGCGACCCTTATTCCTAGCACCTAGGCAGTGAGTCCTACGCCGCGGCGTGGACTCTCTTGAGGTCTTGCGAGAGCGAAGGACTGTATGAATCCACGGCTGGTATAGGAGTCGGAGTCGCTAACTTCTGCATCTTGTGCAGTAACTGTGTATTTTCTCTCTCTCTCTCTCATCTCTGGGCATACTACGTGAACTGCAGTACCTTATCCAGATTCCCTCGTCCGTCAGAAGAGCGTCCCATCACCAGCGATCAAAATAGGGCTTGATCTGCTTTTTGGGCGCTTTGTGGCAGCCAGCTCGCGACCGGTTTTCCATGAGCCAGCCTCCAGCATTTGGGCCATAGTAATAGTAATGCCTTGAGCTGCAAACTCCTTGGAAATCATCTCATGCAGTCGATCAAGGAGAGCAACTGTCATCGCACGCCACTCGACAACCACATCGCTAGTGGCGTCGTAGACAGGCAGAATCTGTCCAGATGCCCTTTGGCCCACACTTAGAGTATCCTCTTTCAGAGATAAAACACCCATGTCCACAAACAGACCTCCATTCCGATATTCAGGCAGCCCAGTGCCCAGCTCCATGTTCTCCCACCTTGCATGCAGAATCTTCACAAACGGGGTCGTTAACGAATATGCAAGCCACTGGGTTAGCTTGTGAAACGGCTGGATAGCTTTAGCTAGGGTGTCGTTGGCATCGGACTGAGACTGTTGCGCGAGAACCTGAAGAGGCCAGGCATCTCCAAGAGGTTGATTTCCAAGCTGTGTTCTGGTTTTTGGCCATGCGGGAAGCAGTAGACGCTGCAGAGCTGACCAGAGGACATTGTAGTCAAGAGCATCGGTTCCCGTGACCATAGTGGCCATGTAGTCTAAGACAAGGATTGCATTCGATCAGGATTCAGGTTGAACTGACGTTTGAAAGCAGGGGCTTGCACCATATACATACCAACAAGATTCCCTGGTCGCCCCTGGGAGCCGAATATGTCAGGCAAAGAGAGTAAAGAGTTGCCCACGTCCCTCAAAAGCTGGATCCGAGCATGCACACCGACCATGGGGTTGCTACTCGAGATCTGAAACCCAGACAGAAACCTTTCCTCGTCGAGGTCAAGCAATGCCCTTCCTAGGTAAAGCGTTCCGTTAGCATTACACCAAGACAGTGCAAAACTGTTTCCCACAACAGTTCAAAGTACGCACCATCCACAGTGCAAAGACACGCAGGGTTTGATGAGAACGCTCCCGACTCAAACATGTACAGTGAAGCTACCGCAATGCCTTCGGATCGGTTGTACACGTTCTGGTTTTGCGTGTCTGGCTCCTGGAAGCTCCAAAGATCTCCCGCCCCTGCGTCGAGAAGGACCGACACCATGAACAGGTCAATCAAGACCCTCGTCTGTTCCTTGGGATCGGCCGTTTCTTTCGTCCGGAGCAGCATCCGGGAAATGCGATCGACATTGCCGACATTGAAGTGCTGCCAACGCCCATGCGGAGGGATTTCGTGATATCTGTCGGGCCCAAAGTCGCGCTGCACATTCATATTGCTTAGTTCCAATTGCGAGAGCGCTGTTGCCTGTGTGAAAGAAACTTGACAACTCACTGAAATTGTCTGGGCCACCAAGCGGGCAGCCTCTGGGAGTTGATTTGCGTTGTAATGGAAATGGTTGAGTGTCCCTCTCTGCGCACAATCAAAAACACAATTGGCACGTTCCCTGACTGCTTGTAGTGATACCAAGTATTCGACTTCTGCCACCATGTTGAAGGAACCTGGTAATCAGTATGCCAAAACCCTGAGGAAATTCTGTGAGAAGATAAAAGATTTCTGTCTGTGTACGCCTCTACGTCGTCCTCCTCTGCCTCCCGCTCCTCGTCTCCACACAACGTCCAAACACTCTTAGAATAGCTTATATGCGGTATGAGCTCAAAAGATCCAAATGTCTACCTTGTCAGATGAAAAGTGCAAACAGCATCCGCTTGTTGCGCTCCTGTAATGACAGGCGACCACCACCCAGAGCTCTCTTCTCTTGGTTAGTCGCCGCGAAGCAGAGTCGATACCGAACCACAGGATAAGGAGTGACCACGTCGAATCATCTAGTGGGACCTCTCGAAGGGTCTTCTACCCCACACTCGATCTAATTAAAACGATCGGCCTGGTTCGGACTGTGGGACCCCTTGAACGGGAGAGGCGACATCATGGTGATTGCTTATCGCCAATCTAGCATCGCCCTGATATAAAAGAATGTGGGTCTGGAGGATGGGAGGGTCGGTCGCACCACTGCTATCTCTACTCGTGTCTCTAGATCCTTCCCAATGGAACAATTGAATCCAGAACATGATTGGGGTGGCATGCATTCCCACGAAACAGAGAAGGGCAAGGTCATCTTCTCCATTTTGCCAAAGAAATCGAAGGCTACTGCAAACCATTTCGGACCGGGGGTTGATATCTTCGGATTCAGAATCCTAGATCTTGGTTGATGGACCCCCATTATTCGAATCTTTATTCCACAAATCCAACGTTACTTGGTTTCCCTTTGACAGCAGAGAACACAGAGAGACTCGCAATCCACACAACACACCCTTTTCAGAAAGCAGGATTAAATACAGACAGGACAGCGTTAGCAACACCGCCAAATCTCAGTTGACCTTTCAATCCCAAGATGACAGTCGACGCATCCAAGTCCCAGTCCAAGATGTCCTACGCAACAAAGCTGTCCCAGCTCCGCGATCCCACCCTTCCACCCCGCGAAGTCCGCCGGCTCACATCGGAATTGACCACCATGCTCGCCGAGACGGCCATTGAGCCTCCCTCGGCCAACGAGACTGTGGTGGTTGTGGTCATTCTGCGATCGGGAATGGCCATGATGGACGCCTTTCTCGCTGCGCTCCCTCCCAAGGCAAATGCAATCGTCCACCATCTGGGCATTTTCAGAGACAGAAAAACACTCCAGCCCGTCGAGTACTACAACAAACTGCCGCCCCGGTCCGGCAGGATCAGACATGCTTATATCCTCGACCCTGTCATTGCCACGGGCGGTACAGCCGAGGCGGCTATTCAAATCCTCAAGTAAGTAACACGTCTTTTCTACAGCTCGCCGCCGAGTCTGTTCTTTTCTTTTCCCTTTTTCTTTGTGCCTATCTATGTGCTAACATGCCGTTTGTTTTCCTCTTCTAGAGATTGGGGAGTCGACAAAATCACCTTTGTCTCCATTTTGGCCAGTAACCCTGGGCTGGACAAAGTCGCTTCTAGTTGGCCTGAAGGCACGAACTTGGTGGTAGGCGCCGTCGACTCGGATCTGGACAATGCAGGATACGTTCAACCTGGCATCGGAGACATAGGAGACCGATTGTTTGGAACAAAGTTGGATTGAAAGTACTAAAGATGGATCATGGAACAGAACAGGCTATGGCAGTACAGGAGCAAAGGACCGATGGAATATAGAGTTTTCAACACACAATCATACCTTGAATTTGATGAGAATTTCTATTATATCATTGGAAAATCGACTTCTATGCATTGCTGCTCCTTGCGTGTCGGCAATTCCTGTCTGTGATTTTTCCCCTATCTGTGCTGAATAGACCAGAGAAACCTTCCACCACGAAAGATTTGGTGCTTCAAGTGTGAAGAACCAATTCTTGATTTTCATAATCGAACCTCCCTCTACTGGTGAACGTGATACCAAATTGTCCGTTCGATTCAGTAATAAATGTTAGTGGATGCTCGCCGTCTTTGTGGCCTTTTGCTTTCAGATGGGAGATACGGAGTATACCTCAACTGGCCCCCGACAATTGGCAACCTTTTTCCCATTACCGCCACAGCGCTGTGACAGTTTTGGGCATTGTGAAGAACTGCCACGGGCTCCGTCCACATACATTGTCTCCCAGAAATGAGTCTTTGTTTGCTGTTCGTGCAACAGGACCCGAGGCCGCCAGGACCGGAACATTAATTCCAATCTGGCCTATGTTTATTTTGCGCTGGAAGGTCTGAGCCTGGACAGGGTCGGTAGTAAACAGCGAGCATCCATTGCCGTACCTGTTCTCGTTTGCTATCTCGATGGCCTCGTCCAGGCTGTCCACCTCGATGCACACGAGGACAGGCCCAAAGATCTCGTCCTGGTAGCACTGCATAAACGTCTGCACTTTGGTGATGATGGTTGGCCCGACAAAGTTCCCCTCGGGGTATTCGGGCACGCAATAGTTTCGTCCGTCCAGCACGACATGGGCGCCTTCGGCTTCGGCAAGGTCGATCATGTCTTCCACTCTCTCCTTTGCAGCGGCCGTGATCAAGGGACCGACTTCGGTGCCAGGATCAGAGCCGCAGCCGACTTTAAGCGACCCGGCGAGCTGGACGAGGTCGTCGATCCATGCCTTGGTCGACCCGACGCAGAGCATGACACTCAGCGCCATACACCTCTGGCCCGCGGCTCCGAATGCGCTCCCAGCGATGGCATAGAGAGTCTGTGTCTTTGACGCATCCTCGAGAACAATCCCGTGGTTTTTCCCACTGACTTCGACTTGGATTCTCTTTCTGGTGGCTTTGGCATGCTCGTAGACCCGTTCTCCGGCCAGTTCGGAACCCACAAACGACACGGCGCTGACAACAGGCTGCGAGAGCAACTTGTCGACGGTCCCCGATGATCCGTGGATGATATTGACCACCCCAGGAGGAAACCCCGCCTGCACAAAGCATCTCCCTAGAAGGTTAGCAGTCGAAGGGGCCTTTTCGGAAGGTTTCAAGACCACTGTGTTGCCGGTGATGACCGCGTAGGGGATGGACCACAGAGGGATCATAAAAGGGAAATTGAAAGGGGTGATGACCACGCAGACCCCGACGGGCTGGTGGATCGTGTAGGTCTCTGTCGAATTGGTGGTCCAGTGCTTGCCATTCATCTCGGCCGTGGCTGAGCACGCGGTGTGGATCGCATCAATTCCTCTCTCGAATTCCGACTCTGCATCCTGCAGTGTCTTGCCCACCTCGAGCTGCAGTGACTGTTGAAAGTCGACTGTGTGCCGCTGCAAAACACCCAGCAGGGAAACAAGCATTGCTTTCCGTTTCGCCATGGGCAACGATGCCCACGCGGACTGCGCCGCCTCCGCCACCGTCACGGCTTTTTGGATTTCTGCTGGAGTTGACTCCGGCACCCGGGCGAGCAGCTTTTGTGATGCAGGATCCAGCACCTTTATCCAGACTCTCGTCTTGGACACGCCAAATTCATTGTTGATCAGGTTTTGAGTTGTGGTAGGCGGCATGGCCAGGGCCATTGTGCCAGTGCTGGCGCTTGGATTCAAGGGCACGGCCACCCTGCCAGTGTCACTGGTGCCTAATCGGGTGCTTGTTTCATCGCTGCGAAGTCTCTTGTTCCGATGGTGATGGCTGGGAGAGTAGTCCCCAGCTGTATCATCCTTGCTGTTGACTACCAGAGAAAAAGGCTGCTCTAACACCGTCACCACAGTCGCCACCGTTGTTGCAGAGCTTTGGCCGACCATCATGTATTTTTAGTATCAGGCCTAACATAAAGCCTACCGAACCTATCTTCTAGCTTTCGATCGGTTGATAGCAGTTATCTCTATCAAAAGATTTGAGCGAGCGACAGACCACAGATTGTACGATTCGAGTGTAGGATAAGACATGATGGGGAGCACCACGTGTCAAGGATATGACATTAGGGAGTTCGTCGAATCGGGACCATGGCCAGACCTTTGGCTTGGTTCTCCATCTCCTTTCCTTCCTAAAAATGCTGCCAAGGGCTTCCATACATTCATCCGGGATGCCGGATCCACCTGGTCGAGGCGTCGATACTGTCCATGATATGAACGTGGGGAGGATCGCAGAACTCCGAGAAAGCCGGGTTCTTTGTTGTCAGGGATTCGCCAATTAGAAATGAGAATAAATGCCCAATGGCATCAAATCGATCCGGAAATCGTCAGAGTGTGCATGAAAAGTGCCTGGAGATCTTCTAAAGAAGGCACACTGGGATTGTGAATTGCAAAGCGTATGCTGTAGGATATACTGTAGAATTTTAATCGGCAGTGTTGAGACATCATCTCACCAATTCCGGCCTCACCCAACGTGTTGATCCTAATCCATTCTTCCGGTCTTGCATTGTCTCTGTACCCGTGATCTACCAGGCATCTGCCATCTGCCCGTCTAATTAAACAAAAAGGAGATGCTGCATTGATCTCACTTAGCTTGGAGTAATTGCTTGCCTAGGAAAGGGGTATGTTACTTACGATTCCCCATGGTGTGTCCGTCGAATTGCTTCTGCAATGATGCCGCTGACGTCGATGTACTCGATTTTGGGACATTTTCGAGCCGCCGGTGAAAGAGGAAGGGTGTTTGTGACCACGAGTCTCTCCAAAGAGCTCTCCTCGATCTTCTGGATTGCAGGACCCGAGAGAAACCCATGGACAACGACGGCGCGGCAACTGATGGCTCCATGGTCCTTCAATACGTCCGATGCCATGATCAGGGTGCCACTGAGTGCCAAGTTAGTAGAGGTCCGCTGGCCCCCCAGAAAAACTGAAGCTGAAAAGGAATTATTGCATGGATATCAAGAAGGACTGACCATGTGTCCGCGATGTCGTCAACAAGAACGGCAGTCTTATTGAGAACCGATCCAACCAGAATCATACGACTGACTTTATTGGCGACTTTACGCTCCTTGTGGATGAGGGCGAGATCGAGACGGAGCTTGTCCGCAATGATAGCAGCTCAGTGACAACGTAAGCCTCCTTTGTTTGTAGATCCACCCCCATGAACTCCTAGACTGAGACTCACCTCTTCGCACCACCCGCGTCGGGAGACACAATGACGACGTTGTCCAGGGGCATGTTACGTCGAATGTACTCGACCATTGCACTCTCGGCGTAGAGATTGTCCACGGGTATATTGAAGAAGCCTTGGATTTGTGAGGCATGCAAGTCCATGGTGATCAAATGATTGCAGCCGGCTGTCTCAAGCATGTTGGCAACCAGTTTGGCCGTGATGGGAGCTCGGCTGCGGTCTTTCTTGTCTTGCCTCGAATAAGGGAAACAGGGGAGCACGGCGGTGATTTGCCTGGCCGAGGCAGTCTTGCAGGCGCTGATCGTAATCAACAGTTCCATGAGCATGTCGTTGACTGGTTCTGCCGCTGTCTGGATGATAAACAGATCGGCGCCGCGGACCGAGTGTTCGATGACAACACTGGTCTCGCCATTCGAAAATCGCGATGATGTGAGTTTGGTGGACGGTGAATCCTCCCCCAGCCTCTGGCATACAAGGTCGACAAAGTCTGGATGACTCCCTCCTATATTCGTCCCATTCATTCCGGGTTAGTGACAGCCTTCAACACGTATGGTACCGAGTACCGGCGGCAGAGTAATAACACTCACCACCAACCACTTGAATGGACATTTTGGGATACAGAATCTGATCGAACAACGCTTTTTCCCGCGGTGCAAAATTGGTGTCTGCAAGAGGAACACTGAGCACGTCGGATACACAAGGAGAATGCGTGCTCCCAGACCTACTACTCAGGCTCCTCAATGTATCAGTGTTGGATATATCATTCCCCTTACGCCTAAACTACAACCACCTAGCTGTTGAGAATTTTTGCTTCTATTTCCATATCCTATGTCCTAGGGCGCACAGCGTCCCTAGAAACAAACAGTCTGACCCGCTCAAGCAGGTGCTAGGTACAAACTGACCTAACCACAAACACTGTACTGGGAAGATAGTTGAGCTCCCCAATAGAGACTAAGTTACTAATCTCCCCAATACTCCAGCGGAGATCTCGTGCTTACGAAGGCCATCTGGGTGGGGCCTGTAATCGATAGATACTGCGTAGATAAAAGATACTTAAGAAAATAGAATACGTGGGGAATCTCGGGACTTTCAGAGGACCTCGCATTGTCTATCTGAGATCTCTCTCTCCGGATCAGAGGTGGAACCTCTTGATATGTAATCTACAGGCGTTGATAAGAGCTGTATACCTATTCTCCAAGACTGGATGTACCGGTACGATAGGTTTGTTTGTTACGTCGGCCACTTGGTGTCCCGACGCTCACATGCTAAATCCTGGCGCCCCAGGACGTAGACTGCTGTCTGCTACCATAGGGCTTTCCAGAACAACACCTGTGCGATCTAATTGTTTAATTTTCCCGCTGTGAGAATGCGCAACACCATGGAGACTTGCGTACTCCTGCCACAAAACCATCAGCTCCTAAGTTCCATGACCATTCTGCGCAATCAAAACACGGAGGACAAGGATTTTATCGCTGCATTTGCAAAAGTGGCTGCGCAGCTCATGGCCAGAGGTGAGAAAAGATACCGCCTGATGGAATTGACACTGGCTGTTGTCCGATTTCATGCTCAGTCATCTAACGAGTTTGTTTTCTCTCCTACAGCGTTGGATTTCGTCCCAGTCGAGTGTCAACAAGTGACCACCCCGACAGGAGGCATGTACCAGGGCGTGCGACAAGCAAAGAAAGTCTGTGGCATCAGCATCCTAAGGGCAGGTGCCAGCCTGGAAGACGCTCTGAGAAAGGCTTACAAGTATGTGGATACGAATTTGCCCGCTATTTTTCCAGCTCGACCAGCAAACATCCTCCCTTTTCCGCTTCTCCCCCTTGCCCCCCAGAGGGCGGTGAAAGGCGAAAGTGCATATCCATACTAACTTTATCTTTGCGATTGAAAAAGTGGTCCTGTGAGCTTCGGAAAGCTCTTGATCCAACGAGACGAGAAAACGTGCCACCCAACGCATCTGTACTCCAAATTTCCTCCGTCGATTTCGGACGCTTGTAGGGCTTCAACCACGACCACAAACGGGGTGGCTGTCGCGTTGCTGACTTGGGGCAGATGTACTGATTCTTGAGCCAATGCTCGCGACCGGAGGCTCAGTGAGTAAAGCAATCGAGCTTGTCCTTGAACAGCGTGTG
The DNA here is from genome assembly GCA_002099365.1 of Phialophora verrucosa. Lineage (NCBI taxonomy): Eukaryota > Fungi > Ascomycota > Eurotiomycetes > Chaetothyriales > Herpotrichiellaceae > Phialophora > Phialophora verrucosa. The sequence goes on along the minus strand of MSED01000014.1, from coordinate 1,966,638 downwards.
CCAGAGGAACAGATCATTGTGGTGAATGTAATAGCTTCGGCGAGGGCAGTTAGCCTAGTCTCTGAACGGTTTCCGAACTTGATACTGGTGACAGCGGCCGTTGACAAGGATTTGAATTCAAAAAGGTTTGTCGATATGATATATGCCGTTTTTTCAACTTGTCGACTTGGATCACTGACAGAAAGCCGACTCTACAGGTACATCGATCCAGGACTTGGCGATTTCGGGGATCGATTCTATGGTACATGAAAGGATCCTCCAGAAGGGCATAGAAAGCTGGAAGTTTGCTACACTTATTTACTTTTCGAAGATGAGACTGCCGATGCTCGATACAAATGAAAACTGTCGCCCCGACCAGTGTCTCTATGTCGTCAAAGTATAGGCTTGATATAGGCATAGTATTCGCAGCTATCGCCTCTGCCATGGATACGCACTTCTTCGCCTCCATGCTTCTGACCTTGTCTCTACCTTGTTCATCTGCAGGCATCCATGGCCATTTCACTTCAGTCATCAGACCACTGGGACTCTGGTAGAGCTTTCGAGAATGAGGCATTGTTACTGATGTAGCAAGAAGGTCCAGTTGTTCTTACAAAATATCGGTTGTTCGCAGGAAAATGTCAAAGTCTATCAGCTTGCTCTAGCATTCCTCAGCTTCTAATAGGCGTCACCATAATTGTGCAGTGGGTCACAAACAGCACATTCTTCATCAAAGGACTCAATATCCCCATGTGAATCACACAGGGCCTTCAATGCTTCACCTCCTCCACAGAAGACTGCACCTCGCCGTCCTTTGTATCAGCAACAACGCTGGCTTCTGAATCTCCCTTCGCCTGTTCATATGGATCAACGCCATTGAGCATAATCGATGGAACGAGGGCCGCGTCTCCTGTTTCATTCCAGCTCTTGTTACATTCGACCTTGAAAGGTCCGAATCTGCACATCACGTAGTATGCCCCTCCACTTACGAGGACACCCATGAGGAAGTTGAACTGATCTGAAAGTTGAGAGAATGATCAGGATTTCTAGTCCTTCAAAAGGAAGACGAAGAAAAAGGGAGGAGATCTTGCCAACAGGCGTAAACTTACACAAGTACCAGGCACCAATTGGTATTGACGCCCCCATCGCTCCGGCCACACCAACGATATTGAATATCAGCCCGCATCTGTGAGATTCATTAGCTTCCGCAGTCGAAGAGCAGGAGATGCAGAAACCCACAGGTATCCCACGTAAGCGTTGATGCCGAACCCGCCCAAGCCCCAGTAGAGATCGGACGACTTGTTGGAGTAAAGCTGATCAACTGCAAGATGGCCTCGGCGGACGATAAAGTAATCACAGAAATAAGGTCCGACGAAAGCAGAAAGGAAGACGCTGTAGGCACCGACGTATGCTAAGAAGTTGTTGCTGCTGGATAAGAGTTTCCACGGCACGCAGGCAAAAGACAACACTGCTGCAACATACCCGCCACGTCCTGGGTCTTGTGAGTATTGCCCATCCAGATTGACAATCAAGGGGACAAAGGGATGACTTACGAATATTGAGGTATCGAGGGAAAAGAGCGGTAAAGTCACTTCCTGCAGAGTTTGCACCTGTCAGGTTTGTCATGGCCTGAGCATAGACAAAGATCAGAGCGAGGAAGAAAACCCCGGCCCTGTCGCTGCTGGTCGGATTTTCGGTGACGAACTAGCGAGTTCAGAGGTTAGATGGGGATCTAGGATTTGCAGTTCTCTTGCAAGACTTAGTACTTACTCGCTCCAAGACGTCCAGAGGATTCCAAAGTGGGGAGCCGTATAATGTAGCACTGCAGCTGGAGACGATCAAACCAACCAGTGAAGTGAGTGAGAATGAGACTGGAACTGTAATAAGTTGAGACCAGAGGGCATGGGAGGGTTTCTTTGAAAATCGCGTAAAGTCGGAGTCTGCGCATTGGTAGATTCAATAAATAAGCCAGAAGAGAGGGAGGGCCTGTGGGGTTTCATCCCACACTCACCATTCAGAATGAACGTGCTGAAGTTGTCCAAGGAAGAGATGATGGCTTGGATCACGGTCCATGTCAACGCACTACCTTTGAGGGCTGCGTAGTCAAAATATCAATGATGGGCTTGGGAAAACATCGGAGCTCATCCATACTTACAGCTGCTTTGACTCATGACTGGACCGGCACCATCGCCTGCTCGCACAGCCACCCATGCAGCGAACGCGATGCCTCCGATGGGAGCTGTCACCGCCTTGACAGTGTAAAGATGTCTGACCCTGTGCAAAGGGAAGTATATGCCTGTTTTGCGGGCTTAGCAGGGTATTCTCAACCGCAAAGCGAGGCTTGCATGGGTTTTCTAACCGATCAGTTGACAGAGCCAGAACAGAAAAAAGCACATCATGTGCTTTGTATCTGTCTGAGCAGATGCTGGGAGATGGTTTGGGATCCGAGCGGTCCCTGGCCAGACCGCACACAGCATGAGATAAAGGCATCTGTTTTTGGGGGGGCAGTATCGTTAGCCTTTTTCCTGCATCCAAGGACCAAGATTGCTTTGACAATTCACTTGGGGACAAACTCACTGTCCTCCAATCCAGCTCTGGACAGCGTACCAGATAATGGCCAGGACAATACGATTGACGACCGGCCACATCGACCCATAAATGCCGAACGAAGAGCGAATCGCCACAGGAAACGGAATGTGGTACATTGCTCCCATTCGGCCTCCGAGGGAGACGAAAATACCCGTCAGGATATATCCTGCCCAGATACAAAGCCAGCCTTGCCACCAGGCGAGACCACCGGCGACGTAGGTCCCGGCAAGCTGCCATGTGTTGACATTGAACGAGGCTGTGAGAAATTCCAGTCATCAGCAAGCCCAAAACAAACTCGCCCTAGATGGAATTGACAATGTAGGACATGGCTCGATAGGAACCTACCCGAGATCCAGAGATTCATGTAGTTGTACCAGCCCCATGTCCGTCGTGCAGGCTCAATGGGAGCCAGGTCAGGAGTCCAAAGATATCTACTCCGCTGAGCGCCATCGGTGTTGTTGTCATAGTAGTCGTGCTTGATCTTGCACTTCTCTGCCACCTGGGCTGTGCGCTCTCTCAGAGTCATGTTTGTAGACCTTGCTTGGCCGTTTCGATCCAGAATTCTAAGCCTAGGAAAGGGCGCAGTCCGTTTTCAATTCCGATGTGTAGAAAGAATTGACAATTCCGAACTTCTATACTTGTACGCACACCTGCCCATGCTACCGTGTCAGTCATGGGCATACTCTTATCCGATATTACCGGGACCTGCATAAAAGATTTATAGGTCCGCGCAACAGCCCCCGTTCCGGATAAGATCATTCATAAATGGTATCTATGATAAGACTGATAGGATAGTGGGGACTGAGATCTAGAGCCTACGCCCCTTATCAGACTTCGACTTTATCATATACTTTTGGTACTATATCTCGCCATTTGCGTTCCTCTCCGGAACTCAAAATCTGGAGCCGAGACTCACGTCTCGCCCAACTCAACCCGCAGTTCCGGAGTTTCGCCTCGATCCCCGCCAACTGCTACTGTACTGGAGCTCTGGTGCAGGGGCTTGTATGGGAAGTTTGTGTATACCACGGAGTCTTGATGGCCTAAGGATGGACCATGGTAGGCTGTTTTAGACCGTGTGACTTTGGGACACTTGATATGTGGATTGACTGAATCTGGCCACTGTTCCATCGTTTAAATACAACCACAAACTGGTCGACGGCTCCAGGTGGCCTCTGCATCTCTAGTACGGCGCGAGTCCAAGGGCAGCCATATATCCAGAATTCCATCTTCAAGCAGATTGCCAAATATGGTTCCCGACGAACAAAAAGAAGCACCTGCGGGCCTAAAGTTGCCCTTTGAGACTGAAAGGTTGCTTCAGGTGCGGACCGGAAAGGTCAAACCGCTTTACCACCTCCCAGTAAAGTCGGCAATCTACAAGAGTCCTCATACTCAACCTGCCAAAGTCACAAAACTTGGTTGCGAGGGAGATGAGCAAGCATACGAGTTCCACGGAGGGCCAGACAAGGCGTTGCTTCACTACTGCGCGAGACACTATGAGACGTGGAAAGAAGAGTGTCCGGAGAGTCGGGAGCATTTCACCGTGGGCGGATTTGGGGAGAACCTGGTCAGTACCTCAGCTAATGAACAGAATATCTGCATTGGAGACATCCTCACGATTGGTCCAGAAGTCCAAGTGCAGGTCAGTCTGCCACGGCAACCCTGCTTCAAGCTGAACCACCGTTTTCAAGTCAAGGATATGGCATGGCAGTCGCAGATGAAGAGCAGAACAGGCTGGTACTATCGCGTCTTGAAGGAGGGCTACATTTCACCTGGCGACGAAATCAAACTTGTTGAGAGACTGAATCCGACATGGACCGTGGCCGCAGTTCAACACTACCTGTACCGAGAGATGAGAAACTTTGAAGTCATGGCCGAATTGGTCAATCTTCCAGGCCTCGGCGGAGAGTCGGTCACAATTTTCGAGAACCGGTTGAAAAAGAACTTTGAGAATCAGGACGAACGAATGTTCGGTGACGTCTCCGTCGCTCTGGAGACCTGGTCGGACTACAAGCTGGTGCAGAAGCTTCGACAGACTCCTCGAATTTGTTCCTTCGTTTTCGAAGTTGTCCGACAGCGGCCTCAAACAACGAGCCACAAAGTTGAACCTGGATCTCATGTGCGCTTGAAACTGGGAGATAAGGGTGACCTGATCCGCTCATACTCCGTGGTTGGTGGCACCAGAGACCGCTTCGAGCTGGGCGTGGCTCTTGCAGACGAGTCCCGTGGAGGATCTCTATATCTGCACAAAATTGCCAAAGTGGGAGACGTGTTCGCAGTAGGGAACATCACCACCAGCTTCCCGCTTGCGTTAGAGGCGGACGAACATGTTTTGATCGCGGGTGGAATCGGAATCACAGCCTTCCTTCCCGGTGCGGAAAAATTGAAGGAATCGGGAGAGAATTTCAGGTTGCATCTGGCCGTCCGCTTTACCCATGATGTACCCTTCAGAGCGAGAATATCGAGGCTAGGTAAGAGCCTCGTCGTTTATGACAAACAAAAGGGGCGGCGCCTGGACCTCGCCCGTATCATGTCCAAAGTAACCACCAATACCCATGTGTATTGCTGCGGCTCTCGCAGATTGATGGACGACGTTGCCGCAGCCGCAAAGCGATATGGGCTTTCAGAAAATCAGGTCCACTTTGAGGCTTTCGAAACCACGACCACAGGCGATCCGTTCACCGCGGAGCTCCTGATGAGCCAGAAGACAATCCAAGTGCCGGCAACACGGAGCCTTCTCGAGGCATTGAGGGAGGCGGGCATCGATGTCCCGTCATCGTGTGAAGCCGGAAACTGTGGGACTTGTCGTGTTCAAGTTGCAAAGGGACGCATTGACCATCGTGGGACCGGCTTGTTGGAGTCGGACAAGGCCTCAGCAATGCTAGCCTGCTCTTCTAGGGGCATTGGACATGTAGAACTCGAGCTTTAACACTAGGTAGGCAATTGACGGACTACTACTGATTAGCGACATTCGACAGATTTCCCCAGGACATATTGATTCTAGGGAGATAACGGCTTCCATACACTTGAGTCTTTGGGGAGATACCGCTTCCAATACACTTTAGTCTTCAGGGAGATACCGCTTCCAATACACTTTAGTCTTTCGGGAGGGACAAGATGGAGGAAGAGATATCGAGGAAGTGGGGCGATAAAGGGGACACCGATAGCGAGCTCCGCCAGGCCAACAATCTCTCTATAATAGGCGGAAGGCACTTATCTGTCACGCGACTGAATGCAGGCCATGCCATTGACCTTTGTGTTGGTGTATGTGATTTGAATAGTTGTGTTGCCACCTATTAAGAGTCGAGAAAATCGCAGTTCGTCTTGAGTAATTGTTTGCATGTCTCCATCCTGGGAACGAATCTTGCCGTTAATTCCCGCCAGTACGGGCCCCTGACGTTCAGAGGCTTGGATCAATACAAACTTGCACTCACCTTGGTCCTTTCCTTATCACTAGCTTGAAGTTGAACGAAAGGGGGCAGCAAGAAATGGGCAGCATCCAGGAGCCGCTCCTCGGGGAAACCCTCCTGCAGACAGCGAAGAGGCTCGAGGCTGCAGATTTCAAACAAGTCCCCGTCATTGACCTGGCCGGCCTTTCCAGTGGTGAAATCACCGACCGGATCGCTGTGGCGCGGGAAGTCCGTGATGCTTGTATCCGCGTCGGCTTTTTCTACGTCAAGAGTCATGGGGTGCCTCAGGAGGTGATTGATCGCGCGTTTGAGGTGTCGAAGAAATTCTTCGCCCTGCCGGCCGAGGATAAGATGGAGGTGTATGTGACCAAGAACTCGAGCTTCAAGGGCTATGAAGACATTCATTATGGAGCGGTGGATCCGCAGACAAAAGGAGGTGAGGGATTTCTCCTTCGTTCTTCGTTTTCGTTCTCAACACTCGTTGTTCCCGGCTCGAGTGTTTCCTTGCCTCCTTTTGCCCGAGAATATTCAGCCAGCATGTGATGCCATGCAGTCATCATTGACTGACATTCATGCGTGCAGATATGAAGGAAGCCTTCAACTTCGGCTACGAGCCCGTCGCCGACTTACAGACTCCTCTCTCCGAGCCATGGCCATTGTATGATGGCTTAAAGGGTCCCAATGTCTGGCCTCGAAGCGTCCCCGAGCAATGGAAACGAGACTTGTTTGCCTACTACGGCGAGGTGTTGAATCTGGGTCGACGGATGATCCGAGCCTTTGCCCTTGTGCTCGACCTCCCCGAAGATTATTTTGATCATCTCATGACTCGACCGGGTGCCATCATGCGGCTGCTCAGATACCCTGCTTCAATACTCGACCCTGCCCATCCCGGGATCGGGGCACACAGGGACTACGAATGTAGGTGTTGGCGCGACGGAGATAGATTGAGTACTTGCCACCTGCTACCAAATCAACACTAACTCTTATTGCCTGTTGCAGGCTTTACGATTCTCTGTCAAGACCAGACCAACGGTCTACAGGTGCAGACCAAGAAAGGCGAATGGATCGAAGTGACACCGATCCCCGGCACCTTTGTGGTCAACATTGGCGATTTTCTCTCTCGCTGGACCAACGATGTCTTTCGCTCAACCCTGCACCGGGTCTACAATGTCTCCGGCCGCGAGCGTTACTCTTTCCCGCTCTTCATCGGGCCAAACTACACCACCCAGATCCAGGCCATTCATACCTGTGTCAATGAAGACCGGCCTGCGAAGCATGAGCCTTTTGTCGCCGGCGAGGTAAGCTCTACACCTTACTCAACCATCCTGCCCCCCCCCCCCCCCCCCGGGGCCACGAGAAGCTCTCTGCTTGTAAAACTCAGACCCGGGAGCAACCAATTCTCAGAGTTACTGACATGTTCTTTGCTTGAAATCTCTTCTAGTACATTGCCAAGAAGCTCTACGGTGCGAAACGAGAGCATCTTCCCATTGCCCTCGAGAGTTCCGCATGAGAGACCATCTACTGGGCGGCACCTTTGGGGAGGAAAGGGGGGCCTGCTTGGGTTGACGAGTCAATTGAGCCCTTGACGCGTTGGCTGGGGTCAATTTTGAAGTGTGGTACAGTTTGATCTGCATGCCGGTTTTCATACAATATGGCTTTCTGGCGCAATTGACTTACCAGACGTCCTAGCAACCGCTTTTCTCCGGGCTGCAAGTGGCCATCGTACTCTCCTTTTCTGTTGTTGTGCATACAAGCGCGGGCAAGACCTCTGAGGCACTGGGTGTGCAGGAAGGTGTTCCATCTACTCAAGTAGTGGCCTATTCGATGCTCCCGTCGAAAGGATGCGTCGGTGCCCATTGGGGATTGGGCATGCCATCCCAGGATCGATTACGGGTCACTTTTTCATGTCACGAGGCTGCAATGGCTAGATGTATTCGGCATCCGCGTTTCAGGACAAGTCGGTTTCGTGCCTTCAAGTGCTCCTGACGAGAAAGACGAGAGCGAAAGAGTCTTCAGCAATAGGATAAACCCGGGTAAAGCCCCAATCCAAGATGAAGAGCGTTTCGTTGACGAGGCGTACATTCCGCCGTGCAGGGTCGCCGTGGACAATTGCTGTCGGCCAGTCACTGAGATCAATCATATCAGGTGTAGTTGTAGAGCTAATTTGAATGCATTTTACCATAAACTTCTCCATTTATAAAAATCGAAGTAATTCTAATGAGGGATCTGTTGTCCGCCCACAGGTAACCGCCAGGTAGTCCTCCTGGGAAAGGGCCGAGCTTGTAGTAAGCTGTCGATGGACTTTTCCACAAACCGAGGAGGGCCGCGCGAAACAGATGAGGATCAATGAACTTATCAGTGTCTTCTGTGATGGATTCAATCAACAAATTCCCCAAATGAGAGGAGACGCTTGATTCTCAAAACAGACGAAGATGCTGCACGAGGGTTTTGCTTGAAGAGAGCCTTGGCTCTGAGACTCTTCCAGCTCGGCCAGCAACGGTCGCCTTCGGGAACCCGATCTTCCCATGTCTCGAAGAGGGTGTCGACGGAGGCACCTCCAAGAAGGCCGAATTACGATGCAGCCCCAACTTCATGGCAGGTTGGACAAGGAATCCAGCCATAGACCATATGTAACGTTGTCGAGCTCAGGTGAGAGATATTGTCAAGGCCCGTAGTGTCGCCACGTCGGGTGCACTCATGAAGTTTGCTTTTTGCAGTGAGCGCTCCACGCCGTGCCGACAGCGGTCGAGTAGCGACTGCAGGATCGAACTGATCCGCCTCTCGGGGCTACATTGGGAGCATCTATAAGAGGTATTAGGTAGGCTGCCTCGGTTTTGACCTCGTCTTTTTGCCACGATGTACCTCGTACTGATCTAGCCCCAAGAACCATGCAGTCCGTCGGCCATATATGATGCGAAAGGGACCTTGAGCTTGAGCTGAGCCGCCCTGTCTCACAGGACTTTTCGAAAGCTAGTTGGTAGGTAACAAGGTGGCCGTTTCTTGAAGTCAGTCAAGCGAGGACGGGGTATATATGTGGCCTTGAGGCACGTTGGACAGAAATGAAAGGGGCTCCACGCCCTCATCACCACCATGACTCTAGCCGGCGTAATACTGTTACCGTTCGTTTCCCGTCCCTACCTAGGGGAGTACCTCTTTGACCAGGTCACTGTTGGAAAGGGCCATGAGGGATAGCTACTGAGTTCGAGGTACTGTGGATTGACTGGGGGGTTCCAGCCCTCTATGCACCATCAGAGCATGACAGCGGCTCGACGGAGGTCACTCGCTTGAAAGGGCGGAGGGTGTGTTCCGAAGTCCGCGTCCACCAACTGCGCCTTAGGATATGCCTCGACTCATTGAGCGGGTTCTCCAGAAAGCTAGGCAATCCCCAGTCAGTCTGGGATAAGAGCCCCGGGGAAACAAGGGGTGGGATGTCCTGTGTATACTGTCGGCCGTGCTCGATCCTGAAGATTGTAAGTGAGAACTCCTTCCCCCGGGCCCGCACTGAAAAAGCCGCTTACACAAAGACACGGACAGATTTCAGATCAGAGCGAGGCATACCAGATGGAAAAGTCACCAGAAGTTCGCGCCGATGATGGCACGGGGGTAGGCTCGCTTTGCAGGGCATGCTATTAAAATGCCTCTTCGTCAGCCCTTCAAGGACAAAAAAGAGACACCGATGCAGGATCTGTCTTGGAATTGTCAGCCTCACAATGGGCGCCCTGCCAGAGGAGAATATTCAAGCAAAGGCGATGGTGGTCGAAAAGCCCCATGCTCCGTTTGAACTAAGAGATGTGATTTTGGATGAGGTTCGGTCCAACGAGGTCCTTATTAGGACGAAATACACGGGGATATCCTATGCCACACGATTGAAATTTGCCATTTTCTGCGCCAAGGGGAATACTCTTGCAGCCAACGATTGGCGATAGGACCTCGTTGTACCGAGCGGCGGCACACCCGTAGGCTCATTCCCGGCGGCGCTCGGTGACGAAGGTGCAGGCATCATCCGACACGGGGGGAGGCACGGCACACATTTGCAGAGCGGCGACCTGGTGCTGCTCAGCTTTTCCTCCTGCATGAGTTGTTAGGCGTACCAGCAGCAGCAAAAAGGGTCTTGTCAGCACATCACCAACATCAACTTTGGCGGTGCCTAGGGCGCGGACGGTACACCTGTCAGCTTGTTCGATGTAAAGCGTGTCCGAGGGCAATTCTTCGGACAATCATTGTTCAGCGAGCGAGCCATTGTGGATGTTAGATCGATGGTCAAGTACGTCGGGGGCGAGAACGACTTGTCATTCCTCGGGCCTCTCAGATGTGGGTATATGCCAGGTGCTAGAAACATCTTCCAAGAGATCATTGCCGTGAACATTATGGACTCGAAGCTCGAGCTGGCCCAATCCGTTGGTGACAGGCACGTCATCAATTCACAGCAGGGCGACACCACCGAAAGCATTTGTACGAGATACCCTGATGGTGATGACCATGTCGTTGACACCACCGGGTCCATACCTCTGACCACCGGTGGGATCAAGGCACTTGGCCATTCCGGGACCATGGCAGAGGTTGGGGTTTCGGCGCCTGGGGCACGAATTGAGATTGACTCAGTTAATCCAGTGATATCGTATAAGCGGGTGATCGGCGTGATTCTGCGATCCGCGAATCCTCAGCAGGTGTGTTGGCAGGCAGCCTCGGCGGTGAGAGACGGAGACTCTGACCAGGCGGATTCAACACATAGCTGCTACCGCGCCTTGTGAAGCTGGTGCGGTCGGGTGAGTTCCCTGTCCAAACGATTGTCCGAGGTCTATGCTGCCTACGACATCGATCGGGCTATTGCTGACGTGGAAGAAGGACTGGTGAGCGATAACGCGTGGCCCGACCATTTGTTTGGGCGAATCTAAGCAGCAGTGTCTAGACTGTCAAACCGGTACTGGCGTGGTAATATCGGATGGGAGTGGTGGAACAGGAACGAATGTACCCTCGACAAGTGCCGACATATGCTTACATACAAGGCACCTTGATAAGTCCACTCCACCCATTCGAGCCCATTCTGTGCATTTAACAGCATGTCCTTACGTATCTCTTTCCAAGGAGCGACACGGGCTCGGAGGAAGAGGCGATTCCTGTGAGGGTTTGGCAAGAGTCCTGCAACCAGCTAGCTAAGCTAGTAACAAGGAGGACAAATCTGAAGTAAGAAAAGAAGAAAGGAAAGAACCACACATCCTCCTTAGGTCGTAGGCTTTGCCGCTGTAGCGCGTCTCGACGAAATAGCAAGCCTCCGCAGGGGTTTCCTGCGTGCCCGTAAGTGGACATGCTTGTCGCTATGGAGTTCTGCTCCTGTAATGTAGTCGGAGGACTGTGAGGGGGCGAAGCGTAAATCGTGAAATCTCAAGTATTCGACGTCGGTTCAGCCGCCTCCTGCCGCTCGCCTTTCTGCGAATTCTGCACCGCCGTGTCGGGGGATTGCTGCTGGTATTGCATGGTTGCTCGCTTAGGGTATGCTTTAATATGCCCAGCAGGGCGACCGATGATCTTGCCAGGCTGAGTTTTGGTGCGCAAGTGATGCTCTTCGATTTCATCCTTCATGCCATTGGTGATAGCACTGGTGATACAGCAGCGGCACATCCAGCTTAAGGGAAAGCCGTTGTCATTCACGTACTGCGAGGCTGTGTAACTGTGTGTCTGCCTCATTGTGGTGGGAAGTTCGAGGGATCAGAAATTTGGCCCCGTGGAGGAGGATGGCGGGTGAGCTTTGGACGGATTGTTTGGGGGTCAGTTATGCAACGCACTCACAAAAGAGAGATACTCATGTGATGGCGAAGGACTTGGCCCCCTCGGGTATCAAAAGTACTGTCCGTGGTCAATCCCGATCCCGAGGTTCCTGCGCCGCTCCCCCGAGGCTTGCCCTATCACGTGCCACATTAAAGCGGCCTCGCTCCTTTCCTGAACGAAACTGTGAATGTGTCTTTAGATCTCTTCATACATGTGTAACTTAGGCTTCGGCCTCCTTGTCACAGCTAGTCGGCACTGGAGATGCGGCGCAGGGCGTCTCCCGGCAAAACGGGGCATCTACATGTCGGAAATGGCTGGCCTTCCTTTCTATCTTCATGGTAAACACCGAAGTCACTGTCTGGGTCGAAATAAATTCATGCTCCTTCGCTCACAAGCAACTGCACCACGCGCCCGAAGTTCGATTCTGACAGGATGATTCGCATCATCTTATTCATCCTTTGGCAACATCCGCATACTCGATACCTCCAATCCATATCTTTGCAATGTCCCTGGTGTTCGTGATCTGCTCGAGGGGATTGCTATTCAGCAAGATTAGATCCGCGCGCTTCCCCGGCGCAATGACACCGCGATCGGGGACATTGTGGAGCATGGCCGGAAGCGACGTGGCCGAGCGCAGCGCCTCGGCGGGAGTAAAGCCGACCTCGACAAACTTTTCGAGCTCTTGATGCAACGTGTAGCCGAACGGTAGGTCGAAAGGGGGGTTGACGCCGATAGAGTCCGTGCCGGCCAGCAGCGGGATGCCGGCCTCGTGCATCGCTCGCACGTTGGCTTGGACGAGGGCGAATGACTGGTTGGTGTTTGGATATCCCTGCAGGGCCGTCAGCGCGGCGGAGCTGTTGAGTGTCCTGTTGAAGACGATCATCGTTGGGGTGATAAATTGTTTGTTGGCTATCAATTGCGCGATCATGGCGCTGGGCATGTGCGCGTCGGAAACTGTATGTTGGATGCCATCCGTCATGGAGGTGATGGCTTGCTGATAATATTCCAGGAGCGACGCATGGGTCATGGACTTCTTGCCCAGGCGATGGACGTCCTGTACGATGGCGTTTTGCGTCTTCTGGTCCGGTCCGTTTCCTTCGGCGGTGATTTTCATGTAGTCGGAACCGTTGTTAAAGGCCCACGACACCCATTCCTGCGCCTGCGAGGCGTTGTGGATTGTCTGGCGCGCAGTGAGATTGTGCTGCCTGGCATGGTCACTCCCCGGTCCAATGGCGGGCAGACCAGCAGTGAAGATTGACGTCAAGCCTGGCTGATCGCGGACGGCATCACACTGCGGATAGGAGAAGCAGGCCATATTGAAAGCGGTGGTGATGCCAAAACTGCTCAGCTGCTCAAGCGATGTGAGGTTGGACACATGGAGGTGGCTGTCGATCAGACCGGGTATCAAGACGCGTCCCCGACCATCGACTACTGAGTCGACGTTGGCGTGATCGGAGGGATCGCCGATCACGCCTGCATTGATGATAACAGTACCCGGATGGAGGAGCTTGTAACCGTCAAAGACTTGTACATTGACAATGGCCGTCTTCTTGTGAGGTGCGGTGACGCTTTGTCTGCGGTCCATGGCGTGGAATTGGAGGGCGTCGATATCCTCGTTATGGATACCCGAGAAACAAGCCCAACCCACGTCAACGATGGCGCAGAAGAGAACCAGAATGAGTTGCATGTTCATGACCTTGGGGCAATATCGGCTCAAAGAGAGGTCGGATGCGATGCTTTGGCGAGAGACCTTTTCCAGCGAAACAGAATTAGCAGGCGACGTGGTTGCAGAGATTTCGTTTGCTTGCTTATCATATGTGCCGTATGTGTGATATCGTGCTGGTTTATATACACTAGGGAAGGCGTCCTAGAAGGAGTGCTTTCCTCCGATGTCATTGTCGCTCGTGTCACTTCATGAGATGCGTGCCCCTTGGTGAACACGGGGCCTCTATGTCGATCTCAGTCTGCCTGGCCTCATCTTCGTAGACTAAACCACCAAGGGAACGTTGGAAACTCCTCAGATGCAGATCTCGTTTTAGCCATTCGACAGCATCTCATGGATTGCATCACAGCAAGGCTGATATCAGGATTAATTGCGAGGGTTTAGGGAGCGAAGAATGACAAAGGTACAATTCAGGCAACCATGCTCCTTCAATATCCCGAACCCCCTGTCCCGCCCTTCTCTTGGGGCTGAGAGCAGATTCTTCCCAGTCAGTGGTCGCGCGGAGAACCATGTAATACCATATCTGTCTCCTGGATGGCTATGACGGGACGATCATTGAGGCGATGTTCATCCCAAAGTCGAGGTTGGAGCATGGAGCATGCGGTCGGAAAGCCGCCGATGCACTATATCGTGTTGGGCCAAGTGTACGAAGCTTCGGTCATGACCCTTCACCAAGGGCCGAGATGGGTTGGTCTTGTGGATTACGCCGGGGCCGAAGAACTTCAGCTTCAATACTGTACATCAACAAGGGGTTATAGCTAAGCAACTATAACCCAGGCCCATAGGCGGCCTAAAAGAAACCCCTGAGCCTGAATCAGCTGGTGCGAATGCGCATCAGGCAGCACTCGGTGCGGCTCGCCTCCCCGTTCTCTGCCGTGGCTCCTACCAACGCTCTCCTGTGGTCGGCCGGGCCTCCTCGATGTCTAACACGACGGGTGCCCAATCGAAATAACAGTCCATAGGCAGAGGCCACGTGCATGGCGACGCGAAGAAGTGTCCAAAGAGGTGAACTTTGTCATGGCATCTCAAGAGGAGGCCCATCAACACCAGCGCACCTCGCACCGCTCTCAAGCACTGCTCCCACCCCTCTCTCTCACCCGCCCTCACCTTCTATTCACCTATAGTACTCACTGTCGACTCTCGCTCTGTTATCTTGACGAGTATATCGACGCCAAGCTTACTACCGCCGAAACGTCTCGTAGCACTACTCCGTAAGTAAGGACTATAGTCTGACGGTGCCCGGGACCCTATAAGAATGAACAAGTCCTCCACGCACAATCACATTTATGAGCCAAGGCTATCACGTGTGCCAAGCCCTACTACAACTGCACATCGGACAGGCTCGAGGGCGATGCCGCCTTCTTTTTTGAAGTTACAACTTATATTCTCTCACCACCGAAACTTCTATTGTCACATACAGCGCCATGAGCTTCCGCATGAGCTTGTGAAAGAAAGAAAAAAACAAGAAAAACAAAAATCGCAGTGCTGCAGCGTCCTCAGGGACTTTGGACTTGCGTCCCCTCGGCCTCTCGGCCTCTAAACCGCGTCTTGTCGTGATATCACTTCCCCACTTCCTGAGACTTGCCAACAGATGAATGACCCACTTGGGGTTACGAGCAGATGGTCTTTGCTACCTCGACTTCTTGCCTCTATACAGAAGAAGAGTCCTCAACCCGTAGGTCTCATCGAAAGAGTTAGATATCCTTAAAATGTCTAAGAACTAATGAAGGGGTCACAAAAGGGCACAGCCGACACAGCAGAGCAACAAGACCATTATGACCACAATCCGCTCCTCGATCTTCCCAACGAGCTAGTCCTCACGGTTGCGAGCTTTCTGGACCAGGAGTCTCAGCTCCTGCTGAGCCTCTCGTGTCGACGACTTCGTCTTCTTCTCAACTCCCACCTCGACATGGCGCTTGGTGATGATAGGGCCACCAAGGTACGGTTTCTACAACTTCTGGAACTCGACTACCCGGAATATCTGACATGCCGCTCCTGCGGCCTTCTATATCTCTGGCGGAAGATGGAATTCTTCCAGTACGATTGTCCGCGTGCCAACCACCACCTGGTTGCGGATATACTCGTATCATGCGGTCAGTTTATCCAAGCAGGAGACAAGAAATATGTCTGGGTGAGGCGTGGAGTGGTCGACCTGATCTTGCGAGCCTACGAGCATGGGCCCCCTCACGGCTTACCTGTATCTTTCTTGAATATGAGCGGTCATGATCACCACGGCGTTTCTCGAACGAACGAGGCACGGTTGGTGGACGGTCAACTTATACTGGCTAGTCGAATGGAGGTGGAGGCAGAGTCGGGACTTGAAGTGAAGGTGATGGCGCGCCTCTTCCTCCCGAATATATGCCTGCATCTATGTGCCACTGCAGGGGTCATCGAAAAGATATGGCAGACCTTCGAGCAAGCCGTCGCAAGCATGATAGTAGGCTCGGAGATATCCGAAGTGTTCAAGTGTCCCTTCTGCGAAACTGACCACCAAGTGCACGTGGAGAAGACCGCGGGGAATCGGGCAAGGATCGTTCTGAATGTTTGGAGAAACTACGGACGACGATACGGGAACAGGCTGTCGACTGAGCAGATCTTTCATCGAGACCCAGCGTTGCGGCTTGATACCGATACAGTCTCGCAGAGGGATGTGCGAGCGGCCTTTGAGTCTAAAACGGAGTGTATTCCAAGTATGGAGACATAATCATGCCTAGAAGTTATACAGTTTATCTGCACCATCGATCAAATTGTGCCTTGTGCCAGCCCGAAGTAATTTGTAGCCATTCTCGAGTTGTGCAACCGTCCGTCATGCCGGGGCTGCTGCCATTGCTGATATTCTCCATCGGCTATCTCTTTCCAGATAGACCAGCCCCTCGAGCGTCACAAGCCCACAAAAATTCCAGATCTTGGCTATGTACTTGGTCCCATCAAAACATGGCCGCAAAGTACCCGAGGTCGAATGATGGAGAAAGGCGGCATAAGATTTTGGACTTGTGCGAGAAGAGCAGCGATTCTGTGGCAGGCCGAGGGAGAGCACGCGAGCCTGTGATGAGCGTGAGTCAATGACTTTTCCACGTTCGGAGGGGTCAAACTTCCCTGGCTAGGATGAGGTGTCCTTGGTTGGGCTTGTCCTAGTTTCACTCGTTGAAGAGCTACTCGTCACCAGCACTACGTAGAAGTGCAAGCCCTTCGCTGGTGCGACCAGGTTGTTGAAACCATGGCCGCCGCTGGTAGCTCCCAGCGGTGAGCCTACACCACAGTTAGCGCGCTCGCGTGATGGTGCTTGTGACTGTGTAGGTATCGGCGTGACGATCATTTGCCTCATTCCGCATCCCTTCTGTGACATTGACGAGCTGTTGAAGCAACGCGTTCTGCCTTCGAATTTCAGCGGTCAGCGCCTGATCGATACCAGCGGCCCTAAGGCCTTCCTGCACGGCGTCACGCAGAGCACCACGCAGCAGGACAATAGGTTCAGCATCGAGACCAACCTGAGGCTCCCCATCCCGTTGATTAGGACAAGGGCCTTCTTCCTCGGGAAGAGATAGCAGAGGACTGGACCGACAAGCCGAAAATGCCGAGCCCAGTTGACCAGCCTGGTGCCCATAGCTGGTCCAAAAGGGGAGAGAAGTGTGCCGCCTGCTGGCCACAAGTGCTGAGAAAACATTGCTACGAACCCAAAACGTAGACTTTGAAGAGAGGAAAAGAGAAGATTCGGTCAGGCAGGAGAAAGGTGATAGCCATCCCGTACACTCACACCTTCCAGCCCAACGGCTCCTTCCATCTCTTGAGGTAATGGCAAGTGCAAGCAGAGGTGCTGCAAGAATGCGTCGCCTTCCTCAGGGATGGTGGTATAGTTCGCAGTGCAGGTGCGAGAGTTAATTGACGGTCACTGCCAGTGGGAAGAATGATACCTAACTTGAACGCGTGAGATTGGACTGGAACATGAAGACTTCAGGCGAGTTGTGAAGAGACGGGGATGACGATAGATGCACATGAAGTCTTAGCCATTGAAGGTAATCTTGGAAACTTCGGAACGACCTCATCTCCTGGGTGCCTCCCTTAAGTCTCGAGAAGATCCGTGGGCTCTCAGGTATAACGCCGTAACTTCTCGCTTTGGGCAACGCCAATGTCAAAATCCAGCGGATGACTACTGTTCATCACGCATATTCTTGTTCGAGTTTGCGATGACGTGATGACGCAATGACAAGAAAACGCGAAAACGCGGAATCGAATGGTTCGGGAGCTCGTTCACCTGATTAAAGCGGCCTGGCTCCCATTCCTGAACGAAAATGGCAATGGACGAAGCACGGTTCGGGGCATATAATATATATATATATATATATATCAGGTCTTCAGGTGCGATCTGGTGGATGAGAAATCACTTCAGGCCGCTCGCAATCCAGACCTACCTCAAGAGCCGACCATTTCTGGCGATGCCGGAGCGAGAGGCACGATTGATTGATCACTCGCGAGAGAGATGCAAATCAGAGCAGGACCGACGACACTTTTGGAGCCCCTTTATGCGTTCAGTCGGTCCTCGTCCGAGGTGGTTGGATAATATGGACTTCCGCCCGACAGCAATCCGTCGAACTCGCCTGCCGCCCACTGACGCTGCGAAAACCAATTTGTCCAGCGACCGACTGGAAGAAGGGCTCCCCAGCCGCAAGCTTCTCAATACTTGTCGCATTGTTGGCATCATCTTCCTCTGGGGTCCCAATTCCCCAAACAACGACAAAGTCACATGGCATACCAAACGGCGACAAGGCTGGATCAACGCAATCGTGGCGCAAAACAAAACAATTCTGCTGGTGCCAGGCCTGACCAATGCCTTTGTGCGCTGGCTCGGTATAGGAGCATTCATAGAGGCGGCATGCGCCGTTTGTCCCAAGTGTTATCATACACAGCATAAGTATTACTCCAACATCCCCTTCCTAATCGCTCTAGCCAACTAGAACCATGATCAGTATTCATTTTGATCAGTCAATCGAACAATGGCTACTAACCTGAGCTAAGCGACCTGTTTGTGTTTGTTGGACGAATTTCTGTTGTTTCACATTATATACAGAATTGGTTCTTGTGCAAAGACTGGCTGTGACGTCACGACGCCCGCAAAGGCTGGTCCTCCATGACTAATACATGGAGAGTTGAGTGGTGTAGAGCACTGGGATTCGGACTTGTGCGGATTCGTCAGAGTAAGGAGTCCTCGGGGCGCGGACACGACGTTTATTTAGGAGAGAGACTGTCATACTGGGCATCTACACGTCCAAAATAACCATGAAAAGGTCCACTCCTCACTGCTCCTGCTCATTCATCACTCACAGCCCGAGTCGGAATCGCCCGACAATCTCGTTCAACTTGTCGAATCCGACCTTCTCGCCGATCTCTAGAATCGCCTTCCCCCTCCCAGTCTCCAAGGAGTCGGCATCGACGACTTTGCTCGCGGCCGTGGCCGTGGCGTCATCTCCCTTGGACGGGCCAAATACCTTGGCGGACCTGCTCTCAGGGGTATACCCTTCCCACGGCTTCTGGCCGGCCACAAATTTCATCCACTCGAGGCCGAGTTGCTCGGCTGCGGCGCGCTGTGCTGGGGATAAATTGTGATTATGGTTCTGGAACAGGAAGACCACGTCCAACACGTGCGTCGCACGGCCTTGGTACGCGCCCGGCCAGGGGTTCGGCTCGTTGAAGAAGAAGGCGTAGATTTTCGACTCGCTCGCGGGGGTCGGGGGCCAGCCACGAGCATAGGCCGTCGTGGCGCCAAAGAAGCTGATGTCGTTGACGAACTCGAGGAACTTGACAAAGGCGGCGTCGTCGCCGTCTGCTGCTGACGAGCCGGTGAAGCCGTATGATTCCAGGATTAGGTCTGCGAGACCGGGATCCGAGGCCAGAGAGGATTTAATGGACGCTGGGAACTTCTCCTTGATGCCCGCCTTCATGTGGCCGAGCATGAACCCCAGAACTGATGCCTATAGCACAGGTCAACAACGAACAAAGGCCGAACAGACAGTGCAGAAATCAACACGCTTCGGACTCACATCGAATTCGGCGTTTCCAATCATTAGTGCGTCAGCCCATTGCTTCCCAGGCATGCTCTGGTCCGACCTATCGGCGACCGAAGCGAACGTAGGTCGGACGGGTATGATGTCGCTGTCGAGCGTCGGCAGAAAGGCAACAAAGGGCGGCAGCTTCGCAATCACCTCGTCCGTGGGCAACGTCAAGAGTTTTTCAATCCTTTCTTCGGCAGTCAGGTTCTCGAGTCCCAGGATGGAGAGGACCTGCTGGTAGGTGCGTTCCTGGTCCGAGAGCTCGAATACAGGTACCAGGAGAGAGGTGCCACCCGTGGCTATTGCTCGGTTGAACAGCTTCTCTTGCGAATACAGGTGCAAAGTTGTGGCCACTGTGCATTGATCGGTCAGCTTCATGGTTCGTGTCTTGCAGACAGCTGTTCTCTTACCAGCTCCGGCACTCTCGCCGATGACAGTGATGTTCTCGGGATCACCGCCAAACCCCGCAATATGTTGCTTCACCCAGCGGAACGCGGCTCTTTGGTCGATGAGGCTGTTGTTGGCTTTATACCCCCTTTGCCGCAGTTCCTCGGACGTCAATAGACCCGGAAAGCCCAGTCG
Source organism: Phialophora verrucosa (assembly GCA_002099365.1). Taxonomy (NCBI): domain Eukaryota; kingdom Fungi; phylum Ascomycota; class Eurotiomycetes; order Chaetothyriales; family Herpotrichiellaceae; genus Phialophora; species Phialophora verrucosa. Next base: position 1,946,551 of record MSED01000014.1, on the reverse strand, counting down.
ATAGCTATATTTGTCAGTGTAAGCAGGCGCTCTCAACCATGGCGGATTTCGTTGGCTTTCGGGAAAACTCGAAGCACTCACTTGATCCCGACACCGATCACAGGGATTCCGTTGCTATTGGCAAGCTTGATCAATTTGCCATGGTCGTAATGCGGCCACGAATTCGCTCCCACGATGAAGCCACCACCATGCACCCAGATGAAGACGGGAAACTTCTGCTTTCCCAAGTCGGTGCCACTCGGGCTCTTCGGTACAGTGATGTTAAGATTCAGACATTCCAGATCGGAATGGACCGTCTTTGGCTTGGGCATCGACTGCTGGATAAAAAGCATCTCGTTGTCGTACCCGTTGTCCGGGGAATATGCCGATGGTCTGAATAGTCCATGCCTCAGCATGCGTGTAACTTTCAAGTCGAAGCAATCAAGACTCACCCATGGCTTGTAGCATCGATGGGACTTTCGTATGCTGTCTTGACTTGGGCTTCGGCAAGCCTGTCCTTTAGCGTCGCATACTGGATGCCGTGAAACTGATAGACCCCATCTCCTTCAAGTCCGCGGATCGAGCCGATCGAAGGGTGTTCAACTGTTACCGTCGACATTCTGAACCGTTCTATAACGTACGCAATTGACAAGATCAGCCCACTTCAATGCGAGACAGGACCTGGCTCTTGATGCAAGTCCGTCAACAAACTTTCTTGATATCAACCTCATTCGTAGTCGGCATGCTGAACTGATTCTACCCCAATCCCACAATGTGGAGGGCCCCACGTTTCCTCTCCTGGTCGCATCCTACCGGATGCAGCACCACATCCGCATCCGACAGGGTCACATCGTATCCTTTGCCTGATATATTCGGCAAGACTGTGCTCAAACAGCCACATTAGGGTTTGTGCTGCTGCATCCAGGGATCGAGAGGAATCCGAAATCTCACATAAGGAATGCCTCCTGCAAGATCATGAATCACGGAATCCCGTAGCGAGTTCCAGCCTGAAATCATGGAATGCCGAAACATAAGAATTGTGCCAGAGTGTGCGATTTGCCGATAACGCGCTGAAGACCTGCGCTGAAGACCTTCGCGGAAGACAGGTGAGCTCGTTTCCACGACGGCGTGGGCGCGGAGATCGGGGTCGATGAAGCGACAAGATTACGGATCCCTGTGCCGTCTAAGGAAGAGATTCAGTCTGAACCTCCATCGACACACTTCAAGCAGCAGCCGATTCGGTATACTCCCATTTCTTCCACGATGAGGTTCGAAGGTGGTTCATGCTTGCTACAAAGCCTCCGCCAGAAGCTCATTGCTGGGTGTTGCGTCCTCCTTTCCGTTTGCGCCGTGGAGTATTGGATCAACAGCACGGTGTGATGAGGTGCTCCTCGTCGTAAGATATACCTGCAGCATTTTCAGAGAGATATGTTTTCCGAGGATAATATTCCGGAGCTGCATGCCATCCAAATGTCATAGGCTATCGCAACCGAAAGAAAGCGATCACTGGGCGTCCATCTCCGCTCGCTTTTCACTCACACAGTATTGCCTCTTGATTTCGTGTCATTCCTGGTAAGCACTCGACTTTCGTTAAATCCTTAATAGGCAATATGTCGACCAGATTCGCCCTCACTTTCCTCCTGCCGCTGATTCCGGTCATCCTCTACAACCAGTCGGCGCAACTGTGGAGGCTGGCCGGCCGAGTTGAAATCGACCAAACACGACTCGTGCGGTGGGAGAATAGTTCGCAACTCAACAACGGCGATTGCCGCGTCATCGACACGGCGAATGCCTGTGAGGATGTGAAGATACACTTCCCCTCAAAGACAGCATTCCTCGCCTGCGGAGACCCGGTTGAGAGGACGCACTGGTATCCGTGTGCTGGTGTGCGAACCGTGAACCTGCGCGCCGAGTCTTCCTTTCGAGAGCAATTATTCAAGTATGATTTGAAGACCGGTGAGACCACTGAATTGCAGGTCAAGGGTCTCGACGGGGACTTTATCACACATGGGATTGACATCTTGACGTTCCCTGAAGACCCCTCACAGGTCGGACATGCTGGTATCCACGTGGGAGCTCTGAAGCTGACAATGATCAGATACATATCTTTGCCGTCAATCATGCTCGGAGTGGGGATTCAATCGCCATCTTCAGCCACAAGCTGGGGTCTGACGTGGTCGAGTTGATAAAAAACGTCAAACATCCAAACATTAAGACTGCGAATGGAGTTGTAGCAACAGGCCCCCTGTAGGAAACCCATCAACTCGGCCGACACTGGAAAACTGATGTTGGCAGAGAGTTTTTCGTGACCAACGATCACTATTTTGCCGATGGTCTCCTGCGAGTAGCAGAGGAGGTCTACGGGCCATGGAGCTGGGCGACACACGTACAGCACTGTAACGCAGCCGCCGAGGTAGGCCGTGTGCTGTCCGAGTCCTGGACTATTTCTGACCCGTTGCAACAGAGCGTCATTTGCAGGCAGGTGTCGGGCACCTTCCCTTACGCCAATGGTATCAACCTGTGGGAGGATCGACTATTCGTCGGGGACTCGAGGAACGGCACAGTCACCATATTCCAGATCCACGAGGACCGATCATTGACACAGCTGCAGGTAGTTGTAAGTAACTCCCCCCCTTCCGACACGGTAGGGCAAGGCACGAGTCGAGCTGACGAGCAACGTCGTAGGATCTGGGCGCTGCAGCCGACAACATAAACATCCTACCGACGACCGGAGACCCAATTGTCGCAGGTAGGGGATGATAGAGCGCATCTGTCGCGTTCATGGCTGACTTCAGATAGTCTTTCCCACCCTCGAGGACTTGCCGAAGTACCTCGAGAACGTGAGATCGTTGGGCAAGAGTCTTTTGGTCCCGGCTGCAGCACTGCGGCTACGCAAGGACAGGGACTACACACCGGAATTGGTGTACTTCGACGATGGCTCTAAGGTCAGTTTCATGACTGCGGCTGCGGTAGACCCGTTCGAAAATGTCTTCATCGGCGCAAGTGTCCTTCAGTTCGGCGGGTTTGCGGTCTGCAAGGTGTCTGCAGACACGTTCGAATAGATGCAAGCGTCGTCAGGAGAGCGGCAATGGAATGTTGGGATCCGATGTACTGTAGCATACTCCCAGTGCTCTGTAAATGAGACACGACCAGCAACACTTCGCGGGAGAGCTACAACTACTACTCGGTCCGGAACATGCTATCCCATAACACGCGCAAGACCACAGTTATGGCTATGACACTGTCGAATAGATGAGGCACAAGTGGCGCGAGGAGGTTTGGAGGAGCGCGAACAGGTTAGAGTCGACATCTTGTGTGTTTCATGAGTCTAGAGACAATAGAGGAGGGCAGGGAGGTGGTTGAGCCACAAAGACCACGAAGGACAGACAGAGGGTCAGCGAAAGGTGCTAGAGAAGCAAGTAGAGAGGACATCTATAAATGGTCTGTTTGAATATTTCGTGTCATTGTGCCTACGACTGCATGGTCCTTGCGTCTGAACACGGGCATTCACAAGTCTGTAGGGACAGCCCATGCCGCAAGCAAGTACAAAATGTCAACCCGCAATGCCGGGACTCGTGTGTTGTAGCAGGATGCCTCCACTGAACTGCTCGACCAAACATGTCGAGTCGAATCACACTTTGATCCCTTTATTGGATCCAAGACCGGCGTGTGTCTCCTATCTTTGCGTGCTTGTCGAACCTCAGTCATATGCAATGGAGAAATAGTAGGTTTCCAAGTTTGAAACAAAGATAACCCGTCCTCAGCGTTAGCTGAGATGTCGAAACAGTGGTAGTCACAACTCCCTATAATCCGCTTGTCTTGGCCTCCTGTTCCGGTTGTTATGTCGGTGAGGGTTGACTGGCTGCCGCATATAGGCGTTGTCCTCCTCATTGCCGGTATGCCGTTGCTGATTCGAGAACTTGTTCCCGGCTGGTCCTGACGGTGGATAGAAGTTCTGCTGGTTTTGGTTCGTGTTGAACTTATTAGGTTGGTTTTGTTGGGTCATAGCTTTCGGTCCGGTCGGTACCCCTACCAAGCCGGCGGGTTGTTGTGGTATTGAGGGTTTTGCGGGAGCTTGGAAGTTCTGGTTTCGGTGGGGACGGTTGGGGAATTTGTTGTAGCCGTTGAGTTGGCTCTGGTTCATGTTGTTGTTCGGATTCGGGTTCATGTTCGCGTTCCAATTCTGCTGGTCTGCAAAGTTCATGTTCATGTTTCCCAAGTTGCCGGGGTTCATGCCATTCATGCCATTCATCATCATCGGGTTCATGAAGTTCATTGCGGCCATGCCGTTCATCCCGTTCATACCGTTCATGCCCATGCCCATGCCCATCATCATAGGGTTCACCATAAACGGATTGAAGCCAGGCATCATGGGCAGACTCATGTTGTTGCCTTGTTGCATTTGCGAAAAGTCCGGCGGCATCATGTTGGCGGGTAGCGCATTAGCGGTGTCAGGAGTAGGAGCAGCCTCCTTGGTACTATCGTTCGTTGTCCCTCCGTTGGTGTCTGGCCTAGGCGTGGATGACGATACAGCCTCTCCGGACTTCTGACGCTTCATGGCCGGAGCGGCGAGATTGCTGGAAGGCGTAGAGCCATCAACTTCACTCGCACTGCGCTTCTTAGCCGAGCCATTCGTGGACTGCGGAGTACCAGTGCCATCTCGAGAATCGGGTCTGGAACCAGCGGGTGAAGCATTTTCTTTTGGCGAATCTGCTGCTAGTGTAGGGCTTCGAGACCGCTGCTTTGAATCAGACTTCTCGGCTTCATATTCTTTGATTTTCTTCTTCATCTCCTCGTCAGGCTCGAGGCGCTCAAGGCTGATATTCTCTGTCTCACAGCCAGGGCACGTGAGATCGTTCTCAAGCAGTGCGTTCTCGATACAATCATGACAATATGTTTTCCCACAACAAGGTGTCTTCATTGGATCTACAAACAAGCGCTTGTCAATCGGGCATTCCAAGCCTCGATCTTGCAGCTCTCGGTCGCCAAAGGTTTGTTTCTTCTGGGCCGCCTCAGAGGCTTTGACTTGTTCAAGATGCTTTTTCCACGCTTTCTCATCCGCTTGAGCAAAGACGTATTCTCCTTCAGCATTTACCATGAGGTTTTGTCTTTGTGCATCGTCAAGTTTGTCAATATCGGCCTGGTCGATCTTCTTCAGCATGGACCGAGGAATACCAGTGGTCCGCTTGATACGGTTCTTGTTGTCATATTTGGTGTCGTCATTCGTTGGACATGCTTGAATCCAATGGCCTGGTACGATTAGCGTGTGGCTGGAACAAACAGCATTTGGAATCGGGGCCTACCTTTCTTGCCACACCGGTAGCAGATGTACCCATGAGGTGGCTCACCTTCCGGCACGTTCGCTTTCTTGTTGAATGGCTTCCCTTGCATAGGTACGCGGGTCTCGTGTGACATTTCTTCTTGCTTTTGCTGCCATTGCGCATCGGTCAATTGAAGCATTGCCTTTAATTTCTCCTCCTCTGTCATTGCTTTGTCCATGTCCACTGTCTTGACCATTCTGCTCGCGGTAGCCGCAGCCGAAGGCTTTGCACTGACAGGTGGCTTCCCAGATACATAACGGGCAGCACGGCCTTTGCCAGGTGCTGATGCAGGTAACCTTCGGGCGAGGACCGTTGAGTCTTTCGGGATTATCTCGGTGTCGTCTGTGTATTCTATAAGGTGTCAGTGACGATGGGTTGAGCAAGCCGGTGAAAGGATCGAGCTTACCCTCATTGCTATTTTCTTTATAGATCTTGAGGTCAAAATCGGTACCGTCTCCGAGACGGGAAATGCTGATGATTTCACGCTTGAGGTTCCAGACATCGGTGTGAGGCCCATCAATGGTTACGCGCTGAGGCTCCTTCTGTGATTTGAACTTGAAATACACGTAGGAAGCCATGGCAGTAGAGCCAATCGGCGACTGTGGGTGAGTGGCAAGGACTGCCGATATGTTCGTCCAGTTAGGCTGACGGTGAGCGCAATGCTGATGATGCTGCGGTTGTGGTGTAGATAGATTCCGAGGGACAAAAGTCAAGGAATTGCAAGGGAAATGGAAGATGTTATTGTAGGTAGACGAGTAATAAAGTCCTGTTTGAGGAGAAACCGAAGTTCAACTCAGGAAGGACCCTCTGATTCCTCCACCAACCCCTCTTGCGCAAATCCGCCGCTGCCGATAATGGTGACAAGCAACTTCCGCCTCCCCAACTGCAACTCAGCTCTTGAACAGGAATATGTTTTGCACTTTCCAATAATTGCTGCGGATGTGCAAGCAAGCCTAAGCACGATGGGCGGGAAAGCCAGGAACCTCCGTCAGCAGCGCCGTCTCGTGAGCAGGCGGCCGTTTGCAGGCAGTGAGTGATGCGAGAAGTGAACACAAAGAAATGCCTAATCAATCCGACCGATGAATTTGTGGTTACAATGCAGCGACTTTGCAAAGTTGTTAGGCGAAGGGAAGACGAGACTGAAGTGAGTGATGAATGAGAGAGACGAGAAGATGAGAAATCGAAAGACAAGTTGGAGATCTCGAGGAGAAAGAGGCCGCCACGACTTGTCTGCCCTTTAGCCACGGAAACTGCGGCTCCAACCTCGGTAGGTTTGCCGACCGGACCACGTGATCTCGGCCCGAAATGGCCAGACCTTTAATCCGTGTAGTACTCGGTATAACCGACTCGGTGGTATTTCTACGAGGACGCTTCAGCTGGCTTCCACAAGCCCGGGTATCATTATTGATTGGTTCCTTGAGATCAACTCGACGGGCCTAATGAGCCCATCGGTATGTTACTATTCTGTGTCCGCAGATGGGCCCTCGAGCCTCGAAATAGACTCTGCCAAATAAAGGCTTCACTCAACAAAAGCTCAATATCCTTCTCTGTCCATTCGCGGGTCGGGAGCGCTTGCAAGAACATCAGGATCTCTTGAAAGTTCATCTTGATCAGCTTTTCCGACCACTTGACGAGGAAAGCCGCGCACACGTAGAGGTGAAACTCGGAGAAGCCGTTCTCTTCGGCCTGTGAGATAGGTTTAGCATCCTGAAGAAATGCACTTGGTTCGCGCTCACCATGTATGTATCCCACATCCTGATTACACTTCTGATGCTCAGTTCTCGCATCAATAAACAATTCATCCACCGGAAACTAAATTGCATGTATTCCACATGTTGGTCTTCAAAGTGCCTCGCCAGACCTGAGTCGATCCGGGTTGTCAAATCTCGAAGTGCGGCGACCTGGCGATGGATACCGGGCTGCGCCACGATATAGTTGTCCTGTATGCCGTCGAGCAATTTCGTCAAGCACCAGAACGTGTCAGCCTCGACAGCGTCAAGGACGGGTCGGGGTAATTGTCCGGGGTCCATCCCACTCTCAATATTTAGGTCGGTGATATAGGTTCCCAGGAATACCTGCCAGAAGGGTGTAGCGAGGTCGTTGATCCCTTGCACGTAGCCACTGGCGGGATGTCGGATCGCCCAGACGTATAAGATCCGTTCGAGAGAACGTTGGGTGGCCTCGAAGCCGTACAAGGGTATATGAGGATTCGTTCGTGGTACGTCAATACTGACTTGATGCCATACAGCCTCATCTAGTCCTCGTCCGCGGCTGGGTTGTGACGCAAGACCCGGAAGAACAGTGCCCGAGACATTCCGGCTTGCTGAATTGCCCGAACTGAAAGCTTGGTTAACAGCATCGAGGTACTCTTTCCGCTTTCGCTCAAGTGTTGCAACACGACGCTCACTGTTGGTGGGCACATGGCCAAGTAGAAGCTGCCATGTGATCGCTCGTACTTCTTCGGGCACCCCAGACCACGCTGCAGCCCGTAGATCCGGTAAAGACACCGAGCTTGCCTGTAATATTCGCTTGAACTTATTGATTCGTGAGATCCGCGTGCTATGGGCCTCTGTTTCCTTGGGCGTTGCGTTCAATGGTAACGGGGGGTGGTTGATCAAATGGAGTGAGTTTGCTGGGTCCTTCAAGATATCTTTATACTGAGGCCTTAGGATCTTCCCTTCTCCTTTCTTCGCGCTCGGATATGCCAGCGGATTGCGCTCTTCGGCAATGTCAAAACTGTTCGACCTGACGGGCTGGGCAAAGGGTGACGGAGCCAAAGCTGGAGCAGACGTGGTCTGTAACAGGCTTGGGTATGATAGTTGGTCGACTTTCAGCGTCTTGGTCTTCCTGCTTCGTTTCCGCCGCATGCTTGTGATGCTGGGCAGTCCGAACTCGTCCTCATCATCCTCATAAACAAGATCATCATCATCCTCTTCCACGTCTCCGCCACTATCAACGTCCCAGCTCTCGCCCAACGCGGAGGTGTAGCCCGCGTACGGTCTCGTTTCTGGAGATTGAACGTTCTGCCTGTCTCGCGGAGGTGTCTGCGACGGCCTACGTGTCGACGGCGGAGGTGTTCTCGGTCTCGAATGAGGTCCCAGATTCCTGCCATGCATTAGTTGTATGGTTCTATATCTCCTTGCAACGGTCTTCCCTCACAGTGACTCGAACTTCAGCATATCAGCATGGGAGTAAGACGCGCCAAAGACCTTGGTAGGTTGGCCCGATGCCTGCCGAGGAGTGGAAGGCCGTCCTCTCCAAAAGGGGGAGGATGGTCGTCTACAAAGCGTTAGCAAGGCCTTTGTTGAGATGTTGGATGCTTGTACTCTGTTCTGTCTGCCAGTCAACCAGCCGTTAGCCCTGAGTCCTGCCAGAAGTATAGATAGCAAACGAAGATCTAGAAGGAGACACGAACCGACCTGGACCATCTCCTTCGAATGGTCAGTAGGAAGTCGTAGACAGCATTGGGCGGGTGAACGTTACCTGCTGTTGGATCCTCTTGTGAGCCATATTGAGTCAACTGGAGTCAGTTCACGGTAAGCGAAAGCCTAGTGACGTTTCCTCCTGATCACTTTTGCATGAAGCGGGGAGAACATGCTTGAACCCTGTGAACGACAATAGCGATCATTGCAGTCGACGTGTTTACAAGGCGGGAGTGGGCAGAGGTGGTCTCGCAGGGGCGGCTTGTCAGTGCCGGCGTGGTGTGTCCCTAGGCAGTGCCTGGGGCTCCCGCCTCCGCCAACATGAACACCGTCACAGATGTTGCCAAGCTTATCGGCGCCTAAACCTCCGGCTGCGCTGCCAAACAGCGCGTTCGTGGCCTCTCGCGGCTCTCCTTCAAGTGGCTTCTACCCGTCACCTCACTCCATCCTCAGCGTACCTTTTGATTCCATTGCATCTTCAACCAACAACCATCAGCCGCGTCGTCCCTTTCTCCTTTGGACCAGGTGGCGTAGCCGCTTTATCCTTGCATTAGTTCACCTTCTGGAAGTATTAACCCAAGACTTCTGAAGTCGCCTTAGAGAGAATCTCGTGAGCGCCAGGCACGCACCCGATCACTCTTTGTTGGGCAAACGGCGAAGATGGCAGAACCCGACGACGTAGAGGAAGATCTTTTCGCAGATCTGTAAGTCTAGTCTATACCCTCACCACACTGCTCCAACCCTTGAACCCATGTTTGCCCAGAGCGCTGCTGCTAACCTCACTTTTCAGCTATAATGGCGAAGAGAATACCAGTGCAAACAATAATGCAATCCCTGCCGCACCTGCCGCTTCTGCTGCACAACCTTCCTCGAGCGACAATGCCGTGAAGACCAAGGATCCTCCGGGCTACGGTGAAGAGCCTGAGCTTGCTTACAACGATGTCTCTTTTGAGACCGAACCCCAAGGTCAGGAAGAGGCGGCCAACGGCGCCTACAATGATGTCCAAGCACAAGAGGCACATGAGATGCAGCCGCAGCAAGAGCGATTCAACGTTAATATGAAAGAGGATGGGTGAGTCACTTCTGCTTGTCAATGGTCCTCTTGTTCTGTTGTGTCTCCTTCCCTTGAAACCTGTCGCGTTCTGGATACGGAAGAGTAGAAACCCCAAAGAGGTGGATCACGCCAAAGCGTACATCATGGGTGGCAGAGCTTTGGACTGTCCGTGAGACAACTGGATCGACAGTTGCCGGCATGGAAGGAGAAAGGTTGCACAGGACCTGAAAGGCGTCATCCAATTCCGTTGAAGATGCAAGGCCGTTCGTGGTTCGAAGCCAAAAGAGCTCGATACTGGCGGATGTGGAAGTTCTCTTACATCTCTGTCCTACCAAAGGATGATGGGTCATGCAAACACCTACCACTGGCAGACGCCGTGCATGTCAAGGACGGTTGCATATGATGCTAGCATCCGCTCAACCTCCTGCCTGTTGGGTCGTGCTTGGGCGGCTGCGGTTCGAAGTCGGTCGGACTGATCATGGAATGAGAGACTCGTCAGATATGGATCCTCAGGTCGATGGGTTTCCACATGTTGCAACAACTAGCAGAGTCAATCTACATTACCGAAAGTGGTGGACCAGGCGCGCCAGAATAGTTGGCAGGAGCTGCTCCAATACAACGATATACTCCCAGGCAGAGCAACGTAAAAAGACCAAATCAGGCAGGAGATAGATGCTATGGAGTGTCTGTTGAATCTCAGAAAACGCCAACAAATCTTTGCCTCCGTCGGCTAGAAGTCGAGCAATACGGAGCATCGCTACTGCTTCCCATGCGGCAGACGACAGCTATCGGCCAAAGGGATGGGTGTCACTTGGCGCATTCTCATGCCCTGCAGATGTGCCGGAGCCAGAGGACAGGGCATTGAGTCGGTGGCCGGGGTCTCTTTGTTTGCAGACACCGGCACAGCGTCCATACGAATAGTCTTGGCACATACCCACCTTGATCATCACGATGCTGGCTGGCCTGTTCCTCGATTACCCAAACAACAAGTTCCTCAAGCCATGACACCTGCTCCTAGACACCACACTTCGTCGGCTGGTACATATTTCCCTGCCGTGTCTGCGTCGGGAAGTCTGCGAAGTCCTGGGGCCGGGTGTAATGCTGTTGCTGCAAGGCAGTCGTTTACGGCAGGGTCCAGCAGATGATGGGGGTTTACGCGCCATACTCTGCTTTTGATGTATCGCTGTTCTTGTCTACTTCGCGGTCATCTGTCGAGCATGTTCCGGCATTGGATTCATAGCTAACATAGTGCTATCTGCAGAAAAATGTTCATTGGTGGACTCAACTGGGAAACCACCGACCGTAAGAACCTCCCTGCGCCATGAATCGACGGCAAACCCGCTGGAGCGTTCTTTCACCAACGCCGACGTGATGCTGACCCATTGACAGAGTCCCTGCACGACTATTTCTCCCAGTTCGGCGAAGTACAAGAATGCACCGTCATGCGAGACAGTGCCACCGGCCGCTCTCGAGGTTTCGGTTTTTTGACGTTCAAGGACCCGAAGACCGTCAATACAGTGATGGTCAAGGAGCATTTCCTAGACGGGAAGATTGTAAGAGCCACCCATTTTGATGAATCCCGGGAGAGACAAGAAACCCTTGGATCAATTTCCCGGAGACATTCAGATTCCCTGAAACGAAAACACAGAGACTTACTGAGTGGTACCCAGATCGACCCGAAGCGTGCGATCCCCCGGGACGAACAAGAGAAGACAGCCAAGATTTTCGTTGGCGGCGTCAGTCAGGACGCCACGGAGGAAGACTTCGAGGGGTTCTTCGCACAGTTCGGCCGAGTCATCGACGCAACGCTCATGATGGACAAGGACACAGGTCGACCACGAGGCTTTGGATTCGTAACCTTCGACAGCGACGCGGCGGTGGAGAAATGTCTGCAATTTTATCCTCTCGAAATCCTTGGGAAGCCGATTGAAGTGAAGCGTGCTCAACCAAGAGGCAAGATGGGCGAAGATGAAGATTTTGGTCGTGGCCGAGGGCGCGGAAAGTTTGGACGGGAAGACCGCTTCGGCAGCAATGACAACAACCAGACTGCACCGGCCCCCCAAAATCAAACCCCAAACATGATGGCTGGCAATTCCGGCATGACTCCGCAGATGATGGCTCAGTACTGGCAGAGAATGCAACAGTATTTTTCCATGATGCAGCAACAGATGGCAGCGAACATGATGGGCGGCATGGGCGGCATGGGCGGCATGGGGAATATGGGTATGACTCCACAACAGATGCAGATGATGCAGATGATGCAGCAGCAACAGAAGATGCAAGGCGGAAACAGTCCCAACTCACAGAACGCCAACATGGGCAACATGCAAGGCATGAACCCCCAGATGATGCAACAGATGATGAATATGCAACAAGGTGGGATGAACGGGATGAACATGGGTGGCGGACCCCGTCCACCAATGGGTCCGGCAAATATGGGTGGAGTGCAACGACAGTTGTCGGCACAAGAGCAGTTGGCGTTCGAGCAACAGAAATATGAACAACAACACCAGCGTCGCCAGGGTGGTTTCCCCCAGGGTCCACGCGGAGGAGGCTTTCAAGGTCAGCACGGACAACATCACGGCGGTGGGCCGCAGTCATGGGAAGGCATGTACGACGATGTCCCTCAACCAGAAGGCAACGCCGGCGGCAGAGGCTCCGCGGGACCAGTCCGTCACAATACGCCGAAACCACCCAAGGGTCCTGGCGGAGCTGCGGCACCCAGCGCTCCAGCCAATGCACCCACGGGGCCTAAGAACCCAGGAAACAAGCCAGTGGGAGGATTCCGGGGAGGGAGAGGTCGATACCATCCGTATGGCAGATGATGATGAACGAGATGCCTCTACTGCTGTCGCTGACGGGATGTGATGCATTTTGGGGGCGTTCAGGACGTCAGAGAGGCAAGCCTGGAGCTATTTGTGTGCTTCTTCATCAGAGGAAAAGTGACCAATCTTCTGACGAGATGAATGGGCGCTTTTGCGTCACAGAGATGCCATGATGGAAGGGAGCCGGAAAATGTACACTACGAAAACAGAGCATCCTAGTGCCTCCGAACCTTAGCCACGTTCACTGTACTCGTAGGAAGCAGCATGTCGTCTTTTTCTCCACATAATTGGCCGTCTTTTTGGCTTGACGAAGCTCAAAGCTATGGACCACCGTTCTTTTTTGGGTGGAGGCATGTGCTCCTGAAGTCGACGAGGCTGTGAGCATTCGCGTCGCGTGGTCCTTGGCTCAAGAAGTGGCTCCCGCTATTATTAGGATCTCGTTGGGCGGGTCGGCAGCCATCACACTTGGCTTTCTCGAGGACTAGAGAGATGCAATGCTTGATTGAAAATGCATCTCCATATGGCCCTTGCTCTCGGCGTGCAATAGCGCAGGCAAGCGCAGATTTTGCGTCCCGTTGTTATCTCGTGCCTTGCATGTCCAGAAGATGCTGACAAGAGGCCCGATATGCAGGTACAAAAGCACAAAGACGGACGCGGACAAATTCGTTGAAGGATTCAGAAAGGAGTTTCGGCGAGGCGCAGTCAGCCGAATGCTCGAGCTTCCAGACGAATTGGCGAACCGCAACAGGTGGGAATGTCTTGCATGGTTCGGGCTGCGCCTCAACGCCAGAACTGCTGGAGGGCCCACTGATGTGCTGAGGCCGTTCACTTTTCCATCATTTTGGGCAGTGGATTACTCGTACGTACCAGTGATGGAAGATGGTGCGACACAAACAACGGCACGGCCACCGGGCATGCTGACAATGAAAAATATACTCGTAGCTCCTGGTCGCATCTCTACTCGTAGCCCGCCGCTCTCATGCCTGCACCCAGAGAGCAGGGCTCCCAGGGCCTTTTGGGGTGCCATGCGAATGGCCCAAGCCACCACAGGGACCACCACCCACCGCCGGGGACCGTGGCGCTACTGGCTGGCGCCATTCTCGGTGCCCCCTGAAGTTCCAAGAGCTTGGCTACGCGGCAGGAACCACTCGCCCAGTCACACCCAGTCAGGTCCAGTCACACACGCCCAAAGTTTTTCCCAAAGCGCCACTTACCCCAAAACTCCACTTGCCGGCGATGGTTTTTGGGCGGGACTTCCAGAGGCAGTGGTCTCGCTCCAGGTGCCCGCAGCTTGAAACGGCGTCTTTAAGCGGGCCTTCGATCCTATCCAAGGCGACGATGAGGCATATCTGCATCGTCTTGCCCGCGATCAAGACTTCAGCTGAAAACCCAGTCAACCCAGTTCTTTTCGTTCCTGCATATTCTGAGTCGCTCGCTTTCCCAGTGCTTCCCACGTTCGTTCACGACCCTTATTGATTCTTTCCGGCAATCGCTCATTCGACACTTCCTTGCACCTGTCCAGAATCTCATCTGATTCTGTCCTCGTTCGTTCCATTCGAATACACGGAATACGCAGTTTTGGAAGGCGGCATTCGAGAGAGTGTGCCGGCCACAAGAGACACATATTGAATCTCGCCATGTGGAGGGCGTCGGTGGTAGCGGTGGCCTCGCTGGCTCTGTTGCCATCTGTGCTGGCCACGGATATCCTGAAGACCAATGGCTTCTCGAACTGCAACAACGGCTCGTCGACGATCAAAGTCAACCACGTCGACATCTCATTTGACAAGTCAACCAACAACATTGATTTCGATGTTTCTGGCACAAGCACCAAGGAACAGTTTGTCACCGCCGAGTTGGTCGTGACGGCGTATGGCGTCAAGGTATACAACAACAGCTTTGATCCCTGTGCCGATGACACCAAGGTCGATCAGCTGTGTCCTGGTAAGTCCAATTCCTCGTCACCATCGGACATGCCATGCTAACACCGTCCAGTACCTGCGGGCACATTTGCCGCGAACGGGTCGCAAGTGATTCCTTCCTCCTATACCTCCCTCATCCCATCAATCGCCTATTCACTTCCCGATCTCGATGGAAATGCCCAGCTGGTTCTCAAGGCCAAAGACGGTTCAGAGGTGGCTTGTGTACAATCGGGTGTTTCTAATGGAAAAACCACAGATGTGCCGGCTGTATCGTACGTCGCCGCCGCTATTGCTGCGGCTGCGTTGGCTGTCTCCTTGGTGGGTGCAGCTGCCACTGGTGCGCACCCTGGCTCGACCAGTTCCAGCCCCGGCTTCTTCGAAGTCATGTCGTGGTTCCAGGGGATGGCGATGAATGGTATGCACTCGGTTAATTACCCGGGCGTCTATCGCAGCTTCTCAAAGAATTTTGCGTTCAGCACGGGCCTCATCTCATGGGGTGGCTTGCAAACCTCCATCGACTCGTTCAGATCGCATACTGGGGGCAACTTGACGAACAACAGCTACGATTACCTCAAGAACGCCACTTTGGTCTATCCCGACGGCACTACGGTCACCACGACGAGCGGCATCGCAAAGCGTGCACTACTTTTGGTTGCACGCCAAGTCACCACTTCCATCAATGGTACCAGCGACGACTCTGGCTCGAGCACCTCCGGGGAATCTCACCTTGTTCAGGGAATTCAGGGCTACGTCGAGCAGCTTACCATTCCACAGGCCAACACCTTTATGACGGTGCTCTTGATCTTCGCCATCGTTCTTTCCGCCATCGTCGTCGGTATCTTGCTGTTCAAGGTCATTCTAGAGGCATGGGCACTCTTCGGGAAATTTCCCAAAGGCTTGACGACATTCCGCAAGGAATACTGGCGCATCATGTTCCAAACAATCACCAACTTGATATTCTTACTCTACGGTGTCTGGACACTGTATTGCATTTTCCAATTCACCCATGGCGATTCTTGGGCCGCTAAGGTCCTTGCTGGGGTCACGCTGGCAACTTTCACCGCGCTCCTTGCCTTTTACACCTGGAGGATTTTCACCGTCGTCAGGAAACTGAAGAAGATCGAAGGCAACGCCCACGCTCTGTTCGAGAACAAAGAGACCTGGAAGAAGTACAAGTTGTTTTATGAGAACTACAAGCAGGGTTATTGGTGGCTGTTTATCCCGGCCATCATCTACATGTTCGCCAAAGGATGCGTGCTCGCTGCTGGTGATGGTCATGGCTTGGTTCAAACCATCGGACAACTCGCGATCGAGTCTCTGATGCTCATTCTTCTGCTCTGGAGCCGACCGTACCAGCGCAAATCGGGCAACTGGATCAACATCATCATCCAGATCGTCCGGGTCTTGTCCGTGGTCTGCATTTTGGTCTTTGTGGAGGAGCTCGGAATCGCACAAACCACCAAGACCATCACCGGTGTCGTCTTGATCGCGGTGCAATCTGGCCTGACCGCCATCCTTGCACTGCTGATCGTCATCAACAGTATCATCACCTGTTTCCGAGAGAACCCTCACCGCAAGCGCCGCAAGGCGGCAGAGAAGAATCTTTCTCAAGACCTGGAGGGCGACGCATTCCTCATGCAGCCAACTCCCTTCGGTTCACCACCCCGGCACGACCGCAAACCGTCCGAAGTCGGTGGCTACGAACAAGTGCGTGCCCACGCTTACTCACGCTTCGGGCCTCGACTCGACGAGAGCCAGGAAACGCTCGTCACCAAAGGCGCCGAGATGGGCAAGAGCGGCTACCGCAGCCTGAGCCAAGGAAGAAGTGACCATAGTGGAAGTCCTCCACCCTTCTCGAGGGAGCCCAGATTGCCCGACCTGGCTTTTGAACAGTATCGGCACAAGTAGCGGGTATCGGTGGAGTGGATGTTTTGTTTTATCAGCAAGCGTTACTGTGCGGATATATCCCGAATATGGTTTTTTCCGGCAAAAGCATAGCATTATTGGTTTACATATTTTGGTCACAGGACTGGCACTGACGATGTCACGACGATCTCCTTGTTGTTTTGGGA
The DNA here is from genome assembly GCA_002099365.1 of Phialophora verrucosa. Classification (NCBI taxonomy): domain Eukaryota; kingdom Fungi; phylum Ascomycota; class Eurotiomycetes; order Chaetothyriales; family Herpotrichiellaceae; genus Phialophora; species Phialophora verrucosa. The sequence continues at coordinate 1,929,959 of MSED01000014.1, read as the reverse complement.
TATAGATTACGACCACTAATAATACCGTCTGCATATACTACCTGGTCTGTTTGCGAGATATACGAGTAGTACGATGAACCACATCGACTTGCACCGGTCGTCGTGCCCTCAGGGGAACATGCATACACGGATGCACATTAGCAGTTAGCAGTTATCACTTGGAAATCCAGTCAGAACGAGCCGGTCGGGTATCGATTGCGTTATTATTCGAGGAAACTTTCTCGATATTGATTGATCTTGGTACTGATCTTGATACTGATCGTGATACTATCTTGACCTCGATCTCGATCTTGATCTTGACATCGTGTCTCCGCTAGAGTATGTCTTCTACCTTCTTACACCCAGCTGTAATCCCAGCTGTAGGACATAAGAAGCTCGGTTTCTCCCCTTCCCTTCGAGGGTGTTCCCTCCTCTCCCTTTCTCTACTGTACCACCACACAGGAGACCGTTCGTCTGCCTGGGCTCCTTTTTTCAATTTCGGGTCCTTGCCGTCTCCTCATCTTTCGTCAAATCGTATCAAATCGTAACATTGGTCGTTCAGAACAAAGAATTAAAAAAAAACCCAGACGACAAAACGTTGGCTCTGAGGTAACGTGGCGCAAAGGCCGAGTACCTGACGCGCGCCATGGCCCAAGAAAGCCCAATCAATGGCCACCAACAGGCTCTGAAAGCATCATGACACAGAAAAGAAAAAGGAAAGATCCCCATCACCAGTGCGTGCATGCCACAAGTTGTATCATATCAACACATCAACCCCCAAGTGCAGAAAATCCGGGGGAAAAAATGCCACTCGCTGCTTTTCCCACGTTGGCAGCCCAGCTAACCAACATGGTTGTTCCACCTCCCTGCCTCCGGCTATGCTGAAAGCGAGTCGAGGGGGGGTATCAAGTAACTTTTGTTGGACTTTTGGTTTTCTTTTTCTGCTTTGCTTTTTGCCATCAGAAAAGACGGTTGGCAAACATCCTTGCCCAACGGTAGAGCAGCAACGGGCGACGCAAGCGTGGCCCGCCTCGTCAAGAGGTACGGCCTGCCCGGAGAAACGAACACTCAAAGCCATGACAATCTTGGAAATAACTGGCCCCTGAGCAAGAACGCAGGAAAGAAAAAATGTTCCAGAAAACGACACGTCAGAATAGCCAACCATCGGGTGGAGGAGGAGGTGGAGGAGAAGGAAAAATCCGCTCAGATGACCACCCGTAGCACAAAATACATGCGCAAAAACGTATGTCCAACCATTCCAGATCATCCGGCCGCGTAGAAATCGTCGTATTCTCTGTTGTAATCAATTTCCCTGCTGTAGTCGACGCTTTGTCGTTTCGAGGAGTAGTCGTGGCTGCCTCGGTTCATGCTCGGGGCTCGACTTGGCTGACGGCTCGATCTCAGACTCGTCGGAATACGATCTTCCAGCTGTGACGGTCGTCGAGAAGCAGAAGGCGGCATGTCTCGGCCTCGAGGGTTGGAGACAACGCTACTGGCAGCGCTCCTCTTGGAAGTCCGGCTGGCAACACTGGGTGCACGTTCAATTCTCTTCTGCTCTTTGGGACGTTCGTTCTCTTTGCCTTCTGCCGCAACCGAAACAACAAGACCGCCAATGTTGATGCTAAGAGGGCGACCGTCTCTGCTCATATAGCCTTCGGGAATGGTCACGTTCATGCCACCCGGGAGCATTATACTGGTCTTCGTACCGCCGGCAGTCTGACTTCGATCGCGCCCAGACGAGTCTTTGGATGACGACTGATGGCTGAAGTTGCTTCCTGTTTCGGATTTTGAACTCGAAGTGCGCTGGTCGAGCTTGCGGAGGGCTTCAACAGTCAGGCCACTGGCAGCCGCAGCCGCGCTGTTTCGTTTCATTTGGTACTCCTCCACCTCTGCCTCCTTTTGTTCAAGAGGTACGGTCATACGCCGAGGCATATGGTGCGACGAAGAGGACGCTACCTTTGTCACAGTCGTTCCTGCGGAGTATGAGACGGACTTTCTCGCCGGAGGTCGGTCACGTGGCTCCACATGTGTAAGCGGCCGGTATGATGAAGGTGGACGGGAGGAAGACTCTCTGCGTTCACGAGAAGCCGGTGGAGGCGCGGCGCGGACGTGGCTGTAATCACGGTCATCGTCGCTGTCATATTGGTCCGGCTCGAAGACGACTCTCTCGCGGACAGTAGGCTCTTGTGGATGATAAGTCTGGGACCTTCTATTGCTGGGTCTTCGTCCGAGGACGACCTCATGCTGCTGCGGCCGAGGTGGGGGCAGCATCTGCCCTCGATCAACCTCAATGCTACGAGCGGACTTGTGTGAAGGAGGTGCTGGCCGGCTCTCTTTCGAGGGAATTCGTTCGAGGGACATCATTGCCGAGTCAGGATAGCCTTGTTTGATGACCGGTTCGCCATATGCGCTTGTTCGTCGAACAGGGCTTGGATGTCGACTTGGTCGGGCTGATCGTGGTTCAGGTAATTGGTCGAAGTAAGAAGGCGGAGGCAGCTGATACGTCGCATACGACGGTGTTGGCATGGTAGGATGAGGCGCGTATGAGAAGGGAATTGGGCCGTATGGACCTGATGGCGTGACTGGAGTCGCGTAGCCCGATGCCGCCATGCTCGGATGTGCGTATGAAGGATACATGGCGTATTGTATCGGCATAGGGGGGGCATTTTGGGGCAACATGCTCACTGGCCTGGGTTGTTGATTCGACGACGGCCTCCTGCTCCTAGTGGTCACAGATTGGTCATCTTTGGTGCCCTTTGGCATTGCCATCTTCGCAGCCACTGGTGACGGGGGCGGATGACTCGCTCTAGCCGCTTGCTTTTGATCGGATGGCTTTGCGTGATGGTCGGCATACCCTCTCTCAGGAAGATCGTCTCTGACTCTGGTCGGCCGTTTTTCCGGCGAAGGTTCTTTCGACTGAGACGTAGACTGGCGGCGAGTTGGTGGTCTGGGAGCAGCGGTCTGAGAATACAGATAGGGGTGCCGCTCCCGCTCGCGAATGCCGGCGGTGTCGAGTTTCAAATCAGGCATTCTCCGACGACTTGAGGAGGTGGATTCGCTAACTGTTGTTGCAGCACGGCTGGCATATCCCGAGTCTCCGCCGTCTACGTAGAAGTCGTTTGTCTCTCGTTGCCGAGGAACGAGGTCATGGTCGGAGCGTTTGGCGGAGACATTAGCGGTTGTTTGGGTTCCCGGACGGGTTGTTTGAGCATCTTCGTCCCAGTCCTCGCACGTGGCGACTCGGGGACGATGACGATCAGGTTCTGGCATGAGAGCGGTGGTGCTTGAAAGGAACCAGACTTTGGCGATTGCGCAAGTTATTTGTTATACTTGAACAAGCGCAAGGGGCTGGCTTACCAGCCTATTCTTGGACGTGGCCGAAGAATGTGGTTGTGATGGGGGTTGAGAGATGTGGAGAGTCAGGGTCCCTGCCCTGGCCACGAATGATGATCCGCTAAAATTCACGGCAAAGTACTTTTTGCAGGGGGCTGTAAGGCTGGTCGGGGTCCCGGGGCGGCCAAACACTGGCACGAAAAGCCACCGACCGTGCTGGATTCCTGAACGGTGATGACCAACAGTTGGGCGCGGCTCGTGGCTGATGGCTCGTCCCGCGGATTTTTGTTTGCTGAAATAGCAATTGATATATTGTCTTGTCCCAGGTGTGCCAGACGTCCTGCCTCAGCTCTCGCCCAATTGACCCTTTCTAAATCTGGAATTTTTCAGTCTTGGAGGTATTGGGAGGCGTCCATCCCGAAGGCCTTTCCGTCCCAACCGCGCAATTGTGCGCTTTCCTCGCTCTTCGGTCGGGGGTTGCAGGACAAAGTCGGTGCTCAGGTTGCCTCAGGCTTGTTCCACCTCCCGACGCTGTGACAATGGCGTTGTAGATATGATGCAAATCTCCGGTCGCACAGGCGATTGCGCTTCGGCCAGTACAGTTTCCTGCCGGAGGGCGACGAGCAAAAAAGCAGGTCTCGTAGTGTTTCAATGACGATCTTTAGTGAGTGAAGCGGTAATCGTGTGCGATCTTGATTTGCCAACCAAGAATGCGCGCCTGTCAATGCAAAGGCAGGCCGCAGAGATCTGCCAAACACAAATGAAAGAAACTGATATGAGATCTTGCTGGTGATATGGACAAATGTAGGATTTAATGGCGCCTATGCTTGGATGTCTTTTGCAGAGAAGTCATTCTACCTCGACCCCACCACGCGTCCCTGGAGGCAGAAGCAGAGGCAGAGGCAGGCAACGCGGAGCAGCGAGGGGCAAAGAAGACAGAAAAGATTCAACGGCCAGCGGGATGCCAGTCGACTTGACTGGTGACTGCCTGCAGGATGACGAACAGGATTCGGAGGCAGCAATAGGCAGAGCAGGGGCCTATCCTCGAGTTGTCGAAAATGGCGCGGCGAACGAAGAATGTGTGCGCAAGAGAGGGGCGGGCGAGGGACAGGTGAGGAACAGGTGAGAGCCAATCCCCCCGCCGGCGTGTACAGCCCATCAACCCCTTCGCGCTGTTCATCCTCTCAACATTCGCCGGTCAACGGCTGGTCAGAATTAGTTGCGTGATGTGCCGCATTAATGAACGTTTGCTGCAATGTGAGTGGCAGATAAAGCCCAATGAGCTGCCCAACCTATACACACCACGCACACCCCAGCTCTAGTTGCAGGCACGAGCGGACGAGGACATCCACTCGGGGAATGTGACTGCCGCCATCTGCCACCCTCGGCAACCCTCTGCCATCCATCTCTGCCACTTGGGGGGTTGACCACCTCGCTTCCTAGCCCTCGTTGCCATCAGCATCTCGCGTCCGCGTGCGGTGATTCTCAACCACAAATCGACGTCAGCAGGGATGCTCTGTCAAACGTGACCAGGCAGCCAAGTCGGCAGCATAACGCGCTGCCTACAGTACACCAGCCCTCTGCCTCTCCCTCAACGTGTAACGAGCGAGGGGAAGCAAGCCGCCCGAGGTGTTTGTGTATCCGCCTAAATCCATCTAGCCTGCCAGCACCATCCACGAGTCACACGGAACGTGGAGTGGCGTTCACGAAGGGGATGGCATTGTGATACAACACCATGACCTGATTGTTACACGGCAGCCTATTTGTTGGCCAGCAGCAAACGCGGGGAGCCTACACACAGCGAAGGGCCGATCCCAGATTCGCTCAATGCGCTACCCGTGCTCACCCTCGTCGCTACCATCCCCTCCATGCATCAGATTACCCCTCCAGCGTTGGAAGCGGTTTATGCGCTGCAGGGCCCTTTCGTCGTGGCAGGAAACATCCTCCTTGTTCTGCGTGTCAGGTTCAAGCTCGCGCAAGCAGTGCTCAGTCAAGTAGAATGCACTCTCTTCACCCTAGGCATCACGATTGACCGGCCCCCAAAGCTCCCTCTCCTGCCATATTTTCGTTGTCTACCTAAGCATGTCCACAGGACTCGGGTTCCCCCAGATCCGGTCCGGATGAAAGTGGTGGCAAGAAGGATGATGATCAGCTACGTGTGGCTGCCCAACGCACTGTGACGCTGGCAAGCAAATTTTTGCCCTGACTAGAGCCTACTCTGTCTTCGCGGGATGCACCCTCACCACATCCAGCCACGGCAGGACGACATGGCATCATCAAGTCTTCCTAGGTACAAGGTCCCCGTGTACCACGCATAAGGCTAGTTCATGCAGCTGCCCCGTGTTCTTATCAGCCTGATGCCTTGCTCCAAGTCCCTGATCGGCCGGTCATCCGTGGTTCGCGCTTGTCTCTTGCATGAACTCACGGCCGAACTCCAGGTTAGAAGGGCAGGGTATCAATCCTTCAGCAAGATGCATATTCCGGAATCTCCCGCTCAAATGCCAGACCCATCCCTGTCCACACATTAAACACTCCGACAAAAGTTCCTCTGCGTTCGATTGTCTGTTCTTACATCCTCTCCACCGGGGTTAATCCGAGCAAGGTCATGCCATTCCACAGCACTTGCCGAGCAGCCTCGTATAATGCCAGCCGAGCTTTCTGCAGCTCTGGTTCACTTCCGACGACTTGTAAGTGGTCGTAACTCGAGCTCAGCGCGTGGGCCATCTTGAACAGGTAAGTCAGCACGGTAGCCGGTTCGCGAGTCTTGAGCGTGTTGAGGACCACGTCGGGGTACTGAGCGAGGGATCGTGCTAAATTGATAGCGTGAGTCTCTTGCAGCAGTGACAAGTCGGCGGAGCCCAGCGCGCTGAGGTCTGCGTTGGCTTTCCGTTCGATCGAACACAACCTCGCGTGCGCGTACTGCAGGTATGGGCCGGTGTCTCCCTCAAATGCCGTCATCTGGTTGATGTTGAATTCGTAGCCGTTTCGAACCTTGCCGGTCAAATCCTGCACCATGATCGCTGTGATAGCCAGAGTATCTGCCACGGCTTCTGGGTCGTCCAGTGCCGAGTATTTCTGATCGTTCTTCTTCATCACCTCAAGCATGGTATCCTTGACCGTCTGGATGATATCGTCCAGAAACTTGACCGTGCCTTTTCGCGTGCTCATGCCCTTGACCATGCCGAAGGAAATGTGCTCGCATTTGTCGGCAACCTCCTTGTGCCCGCTGATTTCCGTGGTCTTGAACAGCTGCGCGACGTGTTCGTTCTGCTGGTCTGCAATAACGTAGATCATCTTGTCGAAATGATACTGGTCATATCGCTCCAGGATGGCAGCCAGATCTCGGGTCAAGTATAAGGGCGTTCCGTCCTTCCTCACGATGATAGCTTTGTTGAGCTTCTTGGCACCGTGCTTTGCGAAGTCAATCAATATCGCGCCTTCCGATTCTTCTGCAATCTTTTGCGCCATCAGACTGTCCAACACCTGCTTGATCGTCTCTTGCTTCACCTGCGACTCGCCGGAGTAGACATCGAATGCGATGTTCAACCTGGCGTATGTCTTCTGGTATTTCTTGATACTCAAGTCCCGGAACTGCTGCCACAACGCCAAGGCTTCTGGGTCTCCCTCTTCCATACTTCGGAAATACTTCCTCGCCTTTTCGTCTTCACTCTCTTCCACCATCGGCGCAAGCTTGGCCTCTAAGTCAGAGACATCTTCACCTTTAGCTTTCTTCTCCTTGATCTCCTTCTTCAGCTCGTTGATCGGGCCATCTTGGGCTTCTTTCACCTTGTTGATTTGGACGTAAACCTGGAACAGATGTGCGATCGAGTTCTTGTCCAATTCTTCTTGGCTGCCGAACTGCTTGAAGCCATTGGCCAGCAGACCATATTGTTTGCCCCAATCTCCCAGGTAGTTCATCCTCAACACCTGCCAGCCCAGGATTTGATAAAGCTTCGCCAAAAACCCGCCGATGATGGTACTTCGGAGATGGCCTGCGTGGAACTCTTTGGCGATATTCGGGGATGAGAACTCGACAATGACCATCTTTTGTCCTTTGGAGGGGTCCGAGGGGTCTTTCAACCCGGGAGCTGGATTTGAACCATATGCCTTTGTGTGTGTGAGGATTTCGGGGATGGTCATTTTGATGATATGTTCTGGCTTCGCGAAAAACTGGACGAATGCACCGGCTTGGCTCACGGTGACGAAGGTATCATCCGTCTTGGGGAAGGCTTCAGCAATTTCTTTTGCTTGGTCCTGAGGCGGTTTGCCCTTGGCCCTCAGAGCGGCAACAGCTAGCATGAGATCTCCCTTGTCCTGTGTGGCAGTCCATTGTAATAATGGAATCAAGTCCTTCTCTGGTCGATTGACAATCGGGGATAAGCGCTCAGCGATATGCTGTCGGTAGAAGTCCATAGGATTTTTGACTTTCGCCATTTCTTCGAGCGTCAATGACGACACTCCGCCGTCGAGTTCACCAGCCATGCTTGACTTTGTCGCTGAGCTGCCAAAATAAAGTCGGGATTGCTGGGTCACAGAATTTGTCCGAGTTGATGTTATCTGGCTTCCTCGACAGATGTAACTTAGAGAGCCTCTTGTCCGGAGACTCCGATTTCCTTGGACGATTTTGAAGGAATTGAAAAGTTCTTGTTTTAGGAACGAGCGGCAACAAAAGGACATCTCTTTTGCAGAGTCACATCTCCACTGCCAATGCAGTGCAAAGTTCCAGTTTTTGAGTCAGGCATTGATAGCTTGGCAGAGCGGCTTCGGGTTAACTTAGTTCCGTAATCCGCATGCCCTTTGACTCTTCCATCCCTGGCGGCGCCATGTCCGTTGGTACTCTGCTTTTATGCGGCAGCGCATTCTCAACTCTCCGCTCATGGCCTCATAGCCCTGCAATGTCGGGAATTTCCGCAGATGCCGCGGCAGCAGGACCTGCCAGGGAGAACGACGGAGCTGATGAACGACCAAAGCCCTTCCGCTTCAAGTCTAAACCAGAGGGTGGCCACCGCCCCGAAGACGGCTCGAGAAGTCACAAGCGGCGGAGACACCATCACTCGTCTCATGGACATAGAAAGCGGCACCGGGCTTCGAGATATTCTGACGATGACACACATACGCACAATTACGATTCCAGAGATCTGCCTCCGGACCAGGCATTTCGAGAATCACTGTTCGATGCCATGGGTGATGATGAGGGCGCAGCTTTCTGGGAGAATGTCTACGGCCAACCAATACACAGCTATCCCAACACGTATCGAGACGAGGAGACTGGTGAGCTTGAGCGCATGACTGATGAAGAATATGCCCAGTTCGTTCGGCGCAAAATGTGGGAAAAGAGTTGGGAGGGGATCGAGGCTGCAAAGGAGGAGAAACGGAAAGAGAGGGAACGTGAACAGCGGCGAAAACGTGAAGAAGAGAACAGAAGGGACCGGACCCGGCAGGCTCAACATGAAGATCATATCTTCAATACCGAGATTGAGAACAGCCTGAAGCGAGGCGAAAGGCGTAAGGACCGCAAGCGGTGGCAGATGCTGTGGGAGGACTATCTCCGCCGCTGGCAAGACCTTCAGACCCTGGCCCAGAATCGGCAGAAGCCAGGAGAAGACACCGAACAAGTCTTTCTACGGAACAAGATTGCATGGCCAGTCGAAACGGGGAGACGCAAGGATGTGACGAGAGAAGAGATCGAGCGCTTCGTCAGGAAGGGCACAGCTAGCTATGGCGCTGTTGATGGGACAGATCCGTTTGCTCATGCCATCAAGACCGAGCGTGTCCGGTGGCATCCTGACAAGATCCAGCACCGCTATGGATTCATGGACATTGACGAAAATACCCTCCAGGGTGTCACAGCGGCTTTCCAGGTGTTCGACGCCCTCTGGAACGAGATTCGAGACGGATCGACTTGAATTCCGGGCTGTTGAAGCAAGGCTATTTCTACTGTCTATGTCTTTGCGTCGTCGTCGTCGTCCCGAGTCTAATTATTGATAGGTTGGTCGCCGTCGGTCCATTCCCTGATGATCTCGTCAGGCACATCCCTGACTAGGACGTGGACGTGCTCCATACCCGGCACAGATTGCAACGCGGTCCAGTTCTTGAACCAAATGACCTTTTCCTGGTCGCCTGGCAAGTCTTGGACTCGATCTATGAACTTAGACTGAATGAAGTCCTCAACTTGCTGTCTTGACTTCGGAGTCATATCACCTCTGGTAGGCTCTGACTCGAGTCTGCCCTTTAGCCAAACGATTATATGCTTGATGCCCGGTGCCAATCCGTACGGCCAGTCATTGACCAGGATCTTGTAGTCCGCTTTGTCCGCGAAGGGAACCGGGTTTCGAACCTCGAACTTCGGTCCCGGCTGGGACGAAGGTAGCGGGTCCCATTTCAGTCTTTCCTTCATAACAAAATTTGGCACACTTCCATAAGCAGCCTTCGTCTCAGCTGACCATTTCATGTAGCGTCTGAGGTCGGAAGGCCATCTTTTTAGAACGCTCAGATTGTGCTCAGCTACCCAATCGATCAGTCAGAAGGGTGCTCCGATTGATTAATTAGGACAATCGCCAAGAGCACACACCAATAATTTGTTTGAGTTCGTCCCATGTGTGAGAATGAAATTCTTCATCCGTCATAGCCAGAACAGCACGATCCACAGCTGTAAGCGGGAAGGGGGACGGGGTATTGTCGGAGTCTGGAGGTGCAGCCATGTCACGGATGACTTTCGGCAAGAGAGTCGTCTACAGGTGAGGTTGATTTTCCCGCCGGATTAGTTGACCAAAGGTGGTCTGCTCAGCATGGATGGAAACTACGAACAGACCCGAAGGCCGACATTCAGTGCCGCTGCCACCTCTGAAAAACTAGAAAGACGTCCCAGTCTGACCCAAGAATACACGCAATCTATCCCATGCTTAACGACCCCCAGGTGCCCGCCATATCTATTGACAGCTTTGCGTTGATGGAAGCAGAAAACGGCCATGCTCGCCATCGGCTCCAGTGGGCGCATCTACATATTGAAGAACGCTGGTGGTGCACAGTCGTCGCACACAATATACACACGATGTACGCAGTAGAATAAAACAAGGCGAGTCTACCCGGTCAGGCGATGACCTTTTTCTTGACATCGGCTGCCGCTTTGTGCCTTCCGCTGCTCGGAAAGGCCCCGCGCTTTCTCACCAAATCCAGTCAAGCAAACCAGCCTACAAAAGCCGACAATAGGCACTCACACGATGAGGAAAGGCGAGCAGATTAGCATCCCACATCGAGGCCCCACGCGCCTGTCTCTCACCGTAGTCCCTGCCCGATGATCGCAGTCCAGACCTGCCAATTTTCCCCAATCCCGATATATTTTTGACCCCAACCACAACACCGTGCGGAGCCTTTCTATCGCTCTGCGCTCATAGTGTCGACGTGAACTTGTCGTCGTAGAGGTGAGAAGAGGAGAGCACAGGTCTCAACGCCCAAAGCCATGGGGTAAGATCTCACCTGTCCCTGGAATGTCTTCATCTCGCGCTCACCTCATTCCAGGAACGCAGCATTTTCGCAAGCGAACATCAATGGGGTCTATATCCCTTCGGTGCTGCTGATCGTCGGAGTCGCAATCATTAAGAGAGAATACGTCCCCTACGCAGTTGCGTTTGCTGCTCTTGTGGGCGGCTACAAGGTCTTCGCCAGCGGGCCCCGTGAGTGAAACGAATTCTGAACGAGCGAAAGGCAACACTGACCCTGTTACCTCCCAGCATCATCGAGAAAAGTTCTAAAGCCAGACGTCTTCCAAGATTTCCCTCTGATAGACATCAAAAAGACGTCACACAATGTCGCCATCTACCGCTTCGGTTTGCCCAAGCCAACCGATATTATTGGTCTGCCCATCGGTCAACACATGTCTTTGGCAGCAACCCCCAAGGGTGCTGATAAAGAGGTGGTCCGCTCCTATACCCCGATCACCTCGGACGAGGACAAGGGCTTTTTCGAGCTCTTGATCAAGTCATACCCTCAAGGCAACATTAGTGCACACATGACTACACTGAAGATTGGAGATACGATGAAGGTGCGAGGTCCAAAGGGAGCCATGGTCTACACCCCGAATATGTGCAAGCGCATTGGTATGATTGCCGGTGGGACAGGTATCACGCCGATGTTGCAAATCATCCGTGCCATCAACCGTGGCCGGCCCCAAGACACCACAAAGGTGGATCTGATCTTTGCAAATGTCAATCCCGACGATATCCTGCTGAAGGAGCAGCTCGATGCCTTGGACAAGGAAGACCCCAATTTCAGTGTCTATTATGTCCTAAATAACCCGCCTGAGGGGTGGAAGGGCGGAGTCGGATTCGTGACTGCGGATATGATCAAAGAGAAACTCCCACCCCCAGCTCCCGACATGAAGATTTTGATCTGTGGTCCCCCGCCCATGGTCAGTGCCCTGAAGAAGGCTACCGAAAGCCTCGGGTATCAGAAGGCCAGACCAGTCAGCAAGCTCGAGGACCAGGTTTTCTGTTTCTAGACAGTACCGTGCAACATTTTGTGATGGTAAGCGATGATCACAGACAACAGGCACAGGGAAGAATACAAGTAGAAGATGCATTGACGGTCTTGTTTCTCGCTTGATGCTGGATGAATAGGGAGCTCACTGTTTGCTTGTGGTGCGCAAACCCAAAAAGTGAGCAGTCCTCTCAAAATCGGCGAGAAAGGCACTTCTCGCAATGTTTGAAAGAAATATCATAGAAAGACACGTACACTCAGCCCTCCATTAAGACTTCACGGTGGCTTCCCCGCAAGAAACTGGCTTGTGGCTGATCAACTCCGTGCCGCCATCTAATCTTATCACAACCCTTCAAGCACTTGACGTCAATGTTGAACTTGTCACGCTTGTAGGTCGCTTATATTCTGACTGCCAGCTAAAACCCTGGCAGCCAAGGTACGAGCACTCGTCCGCGGCGTCGTTCCAAGGCACAATGCATGCCGTGATCATCCTGTATCGCTTTATCTCTAACGCTTTACCCAGCGGAATTTCATTCGTCGGTCAATGCAAGCCCACGTATCCCGAGTGTGGCGCAGGCTCTGGGCGCATGTCTCTCCTCCATTAGAATACCGCCGCCGTTGCTGCCACGCCTGTTAACGATCTGCTGGGTCAATGATGTCGTCGTTGTCCCTTGATGATTATCTTTGCTATCACTTATGCTAGATGACCTCTGTTGATCCAAGTCCAAGGTATGTAAAGAGCCATCCCGACTCAGAGCTTGTAGCACTGCACTTTGCAAAGTGTGCTGTTATCGTGCTTTTCAGACCCGCCTGGACGCAAAGCAAGCCTGCTCAAATCGCCCTGAGATACCCAAGCTGAGCGTTCTACTAACTGTTCATGCGACTTTGTTGGCCCCTTTCCACGGGCAGAACTGGGGACAAAAGCCGTGCAACTGCGCTTGGGCCGTCTTGGAGGAGTCGTATACTCACATAACATACGTGCACGAGCGGGCGAATACAGCAGCGCAAAAAACACCTCTAGCGGTCAGGACTGGACAGCTCCAGACACTAGATCTTAGATCCCAGATTCTATACGACAAAAGTGTCCCTTAACACTCTCAGCCTCGTGGAGCCTCCGCTCCCTTTTGCCGCCCAGGCACAGTCACTTGATCACCATGAAATCCTCGCTTTCAACAACGACAACGATACCATTCCTCCTCATCCCCTGGCTTCCCTATTGCATAGCTCAGTCGACGAACTCGACGTTCCCCAAGCGCGGGCTCTGCTACATCGGAACCGACAACTCCGAATCCGATGCCTCGATCTTCACGCGCCCGAACAGTCCCCTGACGTGGTACTACAACTACAGCCCGTGGCCGGGGCCCAGCTCCTCGCTGACGCAATGGACCACCGAGTTCGTGCCGATGATCCATTCGGCCTCGGACGCCGACGCCGCAGTCGACACCATCCAGGGCGTGTTGAACGGGTCGCTGGGGATCCCCATCGCGTCAAGTCCCGGCCGACGCGGAAACCACATCCAACACGTCCTCACGTTCAACGAACCCGACGGCGACACCTCGTCGGGCGGCAGCGATTCGTCGCCCTCGCACGCCGCGCAAGTCTGGCTCGACTCCATCGCCCCGCTCCGCGACCCGCCGTATAATCTGAGGGTGTCGCTGCCAGCGACCACGGGCTCGCCCCGCGGCCTCGACTGGCTCAGGGACTTCAACGCGTCGTGCTACCGCCTGAACCGCACGGCCGGGTGCGCGTTCGACTTCGTGGCCGCGCACTGGTACGGGGATTTCGCCGGCTTGAGTTCCTGGCTGGGCCAGCTGCGTGATGTCTACCCGGCCAAACCGATCTGGGTGACTGAGTTTGCGATCCCGAGCGTTTCGGACGATGAGACGGAGGCGTTCATGAACCAGTCGCTACCATACCTTGACGGATTGGATTACGTCGACCGGTATGCTTGGTTCGGCGCGTTCCGGGAGAACAACGCGAACGAGTGGACCGGTGATGGGGTCAGCTTGTTCGATCGCCACGGAGATCTGACCGAGTTGGGGGCTGTGTGGATGGGCGGCGAGGGCAATGGGTTCGAGGAGGGGACCAGTGCAGGTGCTGATAATGGGGGCAGCGTGGCGAGATGGGATGGTTGGTTGTTGGTGCTGGGTTTGGTGGTAGCGCTGATCGAGTATATTTGGTGAGTTGTCGACCAACTACATACGCTGTACTGGGAGGTCGGTGTAGAACTGTAGATCACCGACAGTGTAAAGAACTGATGAATGACGACCATGATATTTTCGTTTCATATCCGTCTTTCTGACCCTGGGGTATCTATCTTCGTTATCTTCGGTGATTCGTCTCGGTCGTTGCAGACGTGCGCGTTCAAGCCCAGATGGCTTGACGCTGGAGTTGTCCAAAACAACGGCAGTCCGCGTTTAGTCTCGTATACCAGAGCAACGTGCCCGTAGCACATGCCGAGGTGAAGTTCGTCCATGCCCTCATCCACTAGATACGTCCATGGACGCCGTCGAAGGGGCCCTTCTCAAGTAAATGGCTGATTCAGGAGGCGCAAATGTGAAACTTTTGTCTTGCCTTCCCTCGAGTACGGCTACTCTCCGCCATGTTTGATGCCCAGGAAATGAATGCCCTCCAAGTTGAAGAGGTAGAGGAGTTTCAAGAAGTCGGCCTCGTCGCACATGCGAGCCCTCTTGTCCGCCAATGCAGCCTTATCTTCAAGGACTGAGCGGACTTTTTCTCGCACGAGGAGAAATACCTTGTCGCGCCTTTTGCGGGACGGTGTCCGGTCTGGCAATTGGGACTTTGATGCTAATTGTTCTTTGAGGAAAGTGGGGAGGGAGTCTTCCTCGTCGTCGACGTCCATGAAGCCACCCCATTCCTCTGCTTCGTCACCCTCGAGATCCTGTTCGGGCTCTTCGTCAAAGTTCTCCACTTCCATTACCGTGGATTCCTCGGCCGGGCCATCTTCGAGAGGGACATTATTCTCCGCACAGAAGGTGCGGTAGTTCCGCTCGAGTAGACTTAGAACGCTGTTTGTGCCCAAGAAATTCGCCCTTAGTGTCTTGTTCTTGCGCACAAAGCATATCCGTAGCAGGCCATCCCACTCCTCGTAGCTGATATTTGGTCTTGGGTTCTTCGGCACAAGCCTCACGACGCTCGACTCCACTTGAGGCGGTGGTTTGAAGTTGTTCTTGCCGACTTTCATGATATGGTCGATCTTGGCCCACATTTGCGCATTCACGCTCAACCGACTGTAGAGTTTGTCTCCTGGTTTCGCAAAGAGCCGCATGGCGAACTCGCGCTGGAACATCAATATACATACCCTCGCCGGCGGATTGTGTGCCAGCAGTTTAAATACCAGGGGACTGGAGATCTGATACGGCGTGTTGGATATGCACACGTCGAAGTAGGGTAGCGGATGCGTCTTGATCACATCGCCCAACACTACATCTAGCCGTTTCTGCATACTCGTGCCCTGGACTCGCTTCGTCACTTCGGCAGCCATGCGGGGGTCCAATTCCACGGCGATGCATTTCTTCGCTTGCTCGAGGATTTTCACTGTGAGATTGCCGCTGCCGGGGCCAACTTCTAACACGATGTCGGACTGTTTCAGGGAGGCTTTGTCGACGATCGCCTGGGCGACGCCGGGGTTTTTCAGCACGTGTTGGCCGAGGGTGGTGTTCATGCGGAAGATGGCGTTGGAAGTGGACGAGGGGCCCGTGGCGGGAGGTTTATTGTAAGGCGAGGACGAGGACAATGCGCCGGGGCGCTTGCGCGAGTTGACTTTCGGCATGCTGGGCAGCTCTTTCGATGGGGGGTTTGGACAGAGAGTCGCGGCAGCCTGAAAGGCGACGTAGAAAAAGAGCGGTGCAGACTGCACGTTGCGTTGCGAGGACGAGCATGAATCCGTGCCCGACTTTTTTTGGTGGAGTGTTTGGCGGTGAAAAGTGGCAGAAACTTTTACTGTAGGCTGCGATTCACTGTCGCTTTACGCGAAACTTAAATGCGGTTTAAAGGGCGACAACGACAGCGACAGCTTGGCTGCCGACTCAGAAGAATCATCCTCCTCCAAATCCCCACCAGCAGTATTCCTGCTTCTCATTTTGATCTGGCCATTAGTCTCAGGGCGCTCCCTGACGTCGCCCGCTATCAATCATGTCGCGGCGTGATTTTC
Organism: Phialophora verrucosa; assembly: GCA_002099365.1. Taxonomy (NCBI): domain Eukaryota; kingdom Fungi; phylum Ascomycota; class Eurotiomycetes; order Chaetothyriales; family Herpotrichiellaceae; genus Phialophora; species Phialophora verrucosa. The sequence goes on along the minus strand of MSED01000014.1, from coordinate 1,913,998 downwards.
TCAACCAACAAGCACCTGAAAACTACGTCGCCGGTCTAGGTCGAGGCGCGACCGGCTTCACCACACGATCCGATCTCGGTCCTGCTCGAGATGGTCCGAGTGCAGAGCAGATCCAAGAGGCGCTCGCGAAACGAGCTCAGCAACTCGGTGCCGCACCTCCCACCGCATACGGCGCCACTGCAAAGAAAACAGAACAAGAAGACGAAGGAGACGATGATCGATTCGCTGATCCCGACAACGAAACCGGGCTTTTCGCTTCCGGCACGTTCACACAAGATGATGACGAGGCGGACCGGATCTATCAGGACGTAGACGAGAAGATGCTCAAACGCCGGAAGAGACCTAGGTTAGTACTACACCATTTCCCTTCTGCCCTCCCCTTGCGACTCGAGACACCTGGTTTATCTTTGCCATATGGGAATGAACAGATTACCGACATGATTCCTGCGCCGTCCTCTAGGGAAGAACGAGAACGAGAAGAACTTGAAGAATATGAGCGCAACAATCCGAAGATTACCGAGCAGTTCGCCGATCTGAAACGAGGTCTTGCCACGCTGACCGACGACGACTGGGCGAGTATCCCCGATCCGGGCGATCTGACAGGAAAGAATCGACGCGCCAAACAGCAGCGAATGAGCCAACGATCCTATGCGGTGCCTGACAGCGTCCTCGCGAGGGCGAGAGATGCTGGCGAGCTCTCCACCAGTGTGCAAGATGGAGAACCTGATGGTGCCATGACAAGTGCGGACAACAGGGACGGGACGATGACAAACTTTGCCGATATTGGTGCCGCCCGAGACAGGGTGCTCCAGACTAGATTAGACAGAGCAGCAAAGGCCGACGCTGGCACAGGAACGGCCACTACCATTGACCCGAAGGGCTACCTCACGAGCCTCGACACCGCGGAGTTCGACCCATCCAAGGTGCAGCTCGGCGAGATTGAGAGAGTCCGAGAACTCCTGGACTCGGTCATCAGGACGAATCCGAAACACGCTCCAGCTTGGATTGCGGCTGCCCGATTGGAAGAATACGCCGGCAAGATCGTCGCGGCACGGAAGAAGATGGCCCAAGGCTGCGAGATGTGTCCCAAGAGCGAGGATGCGTGGCTAGAGAATATTCGTCTCAACGAGGGACACAATGCGAAGATTATCGCCGCGAACGCGATCAAGAATAACGAACGATCAACGAGGCTGTGGATCGAGGCTATGAAGCTGGAGACGGACCCTCGGGCAAAGAAGCGGGTTCTTCGTCAAGCGATTGATCATATCCCCCAGTCCGTCGCAATCTGGAAGGAGGCTGTCAACCTGGAAGAGGATCCAGAAGATGCGAGGCTGTTGCTTGCCAAGGCCACCGAAATCATACCGCTATCAGTTGAGCTCTGGCTTGCTCTTGCCCATCTTGAGACCCCTGAGAATGCTCAGGCCGTGCTCAACAAGGCCAGGAAAGCTGTACCTACCAGCCACGAAATCTGGATCGCCGCAGCACGACTGCAAGAACAGATCGGCAACGCCAATAAAGTCAACATTATGAATCGTGCTGTCAAGGCGCTGGTGAAGGAAGGTGCCATGCTCAAGCGCGAAGAATGGATCGAGCAGGCCGAGAAGTGTGAAACAGAAGGCGCCATCTTGACTTGTGGTGCCATCATTCGAGAAACTCTCGGTTGGTCCTTGGACGAGGACGACGATCGAAAGGAGATCTTCCTAGACGATGCTAAGGCGAGTATCGGACGAGGAAAGTTCGAGACCGCCAGAGCAATCTACGCATATGCATTGCGGGTGTTCCCCACCGCCAGGTCGTTGTGGCTTGCGGCTGCCGATCTAGAGAGGGAGCACGGCACGAAAGACGCTTTGTGGCAGGTTCTAGAAAAGGCGGTCGAAGCTTGTCCGCAGTCGGAAGATCTCTGGCTGCAGCTTGCGCGCGAGAAATGGCATGCTGGTCAGGTGGACGATGCCCGACGTGTGCTCGGCAAAGCCTTCAACCAGAATCCCAACAACGAAGAGATTTGGCTGGCAGCCGTCAAGTTGGAGGCTGACGCGAAGCAAGTTGACCAGGCACGCGAGCTGCTTGCAACCGCCAGGCAGGAGGCACCAACGGAACGCGTATGGTACAAGAGTGCGGCCTACGAGAGACAGTTGGGCAACATCGACATTGCACTCGATCTAGTCCTTCAGGGGTTGACGTCTAGGGTGATTGACAAGAAAGAGACACGCTTTCCCCGAAGTGCTAAGCTGTGGATGATGAAGGGGCAAATCTACGAGGACAAGGGCATGGTTCCGCAGGCACGAGAGGCTTACGCGCAGGGCACGCGACAATGTCCCAAGGCTGTACCTCTATGGCTTCTTGCTGCACGACTAGAACAGAAAGAGGGCATCATCATTAAAGCAAGGTCCGTCCTCGACCGAGCACGACTCCAGAATCCGAAGAATGCAGAACTATGGGCAGAGAGTGTCCGAGTCGAGCTCAAGGCCAAACCGCCGAACATCCAACAAGCCAAGATCTTGATGTCCAAGGCACAGCAAGAATGCCCTAAATCAGGTCTGCTCTGGTCCGAAAACATCTGGAATTTGCAGCCGCGTACACAACGAAAGCCACTGTCGCTGGAAGCCATAAAAGCCGTGGACAACGACCCCGTCCTGTTCGTCACCGTCGCACGCATTTTCTGGAGCGAACGCAGGCTCGATAAAGCAATGAACTGGTTCGAGAAAGCCATCGTTCTGGATGCCGACCTGGGAGACACGTGGGCTTGGTACCTGAAATTTCTTATGCAGCACGGGACAGAAGAGAAGAGGGAGGATGTTATTGCCAAGTGTATTGCGAACGAGCCGAAGCATGGTGAGGTTTGGCAGCGAGTGAGGAAGGATCCGAAGAATGCATACTTGAGCACGAAGGAGGTGTTGTTGGAGGTGATGCAGCAGCTGGAGCAAAAGGAGTTGATCAGTTGAGTGATTGATCGAATGATTGATTGATTGCTTGCTCGCTTGCTTGTCGTACGAGTACAACTCCTGGCTGAGCGAAGCTGAAGTTTCAAACCGAAGCCCAGCGCCTTCGGAGGATGCCGCAAATCGCTGCCTGTCATTGGCGCACGACTCCGCGCCGGTGGATGATGTCATGCTCGACTGGCTTTCTGGGGAAGTCAAAGGTGACGGAGCAGCATGGTCGCAGTCATGCCGTCATTGAGTGATTGAGAGCATCATTTCCGCCTCAATAGGGCACGGCCTTACCTGTCATCATTCTGATGCGACACTGCTCTCAGAACTCGTAGAGAGAAGACACAACCAGAAGCACTGGCCTCGGTGACGTCCAGGCCGCCCCACCGGGCCATTAATCCGCTGCAATAAAGTCGTTCGGCGAGCCAGTAACAGACGAAAAGTGATGGACAGTGATCGCGTGTCTGAGGTGAAGGTGCGTTCTTCCATTTTTTAGAAGCAGCCCTTGGCCTCAATTCTTTCTATCGTTTCTTCATGAGGTCCCGAACTTTTCTTCGTCTTGGTAGCCAGCTGCAACCTCAAGGATTGTCTACAGGACAGCTCACACGCATTGCTCCTTCATTTCCTCAAGCTCGTGTGAGGGCACTCACTTCGATATCTTCTTCCCGTCACCACCACCTCCTCACTTCTTCCCACCTCTCTTTCCTTTCACTCTCCCCACCCAAACGTACCTTCACGACCGCGAAAATGAGTAAAGAGAAAGACCACGTGCCGTCGAAGCAAACGGGAGACGAAGAAGATTCTCACCAGCACCAGGCCGGTTCGCGGACCGATCGCGACATAGACGGGTGGAAGCATCGCGAACCCTACGCGGTTCATGACGTAGAGAAGAATGAAAAGTTCCCCGTCAAGTGGGAGGGTGCGTGCCATTGCGGCAAAGTTACATATCAGTTGAGCAGGGACAAGCCGTTGGCGGCGAAATATTGCCATTGCACGACTTGCCAGAGATTACACGGTGTACGTCCTAATGCCTGCATTTAGACCCCGTCTAGAGAGCCTTCTGGCGGGATGCGACACCCCCAAACATCAAGCTGACAGCCTCTACAGGCACCTTTCCAGTGGGCCGCCATCTTCCACAAATCCGACATCAACTTCACAAATGGCCACCATGACCTTGGCTGGTACGACCCCACCGCGAAATCCACCACTCACCACCTCCCCTGCAAGGTATCCTGTGCATATTGCCGCTCCCCTATAATGGATGAAGGCCGCAACATGATTCTGCTCTTCCCGCCACTGATCAAGGGGATCAACACTCCCGAGGGCCGCGAAGCCTTTCGACCTACCTGCCACATGTTCTATCCTCAGCGGGTTGCAGAGGGGTTCAAGGGCGATGGCCTTGTCAAGTGGAAAGGATTGGACAATATGAGCGACTTGCTCGACGATGATGAGAATGTGCTGGTGAAGTGGGAGGATGGACTTGACGAGAAGAAAATGGACGAGAAGAAGCGAGAGTTCTTGGAATTTACGCAGAAGGAGGGTGAGGTGAAGCGAGTCAAGAAGAGCGACGGCTGAGTCTGTGTAGCGACCGTAAGTTTGCAGCCTGCACTTGGGGAGAGGAGATATCCTAGTGCCGTGAGCACCGGTTCAGTAACAGCAAGATGCCCAGAAACGTTTTAGGCACACAAAAGGCAGGCGTCGTGACCCATAAAAGACCATTCGGATTCGTTAAGGACTTCCTGGATGGAAGACCTTCGTTTGCCAGTGAAAGGAGTTGTGTATTCCCTCTGGTCAAAATCCCATCCTACAGTATATGACGCCCGAAGCTTTGACTGCCATTGGTCCGTATAAGGCCTAGCCGCCAGATTATTGTTTCTGAATACGACAGTCTCGGTCCGTATAAACAAACACAACATTTACAGCTCAACGCAGGATACAGGGAAAATTTCCGGCCGAATTTAGCGGTCAGTGCCACCCCTTTTCCTTCCTTCATGCCAAGATCGCTCCCCTGGTCAGTTTCTGACTCGGCCTTCCCTAGGTTGTCTCGAGATTCAACCTTACTTCCTCATACACCCACGCAACCATGACTAGGAACTAGAAACAGTCCACTGGCAGAGACAGAGACAGAGACCGAGATAGAAAGGATTCCATCCAGCTCCCCAAAATGACGGGCAACTTTGACTGCACTAACCTTGGCCATGGTGAGGCTTGGATGGTCCCGTAAGCAACCTCAAGAAAATCCGCAACGACGCTGGGGAGATGATTGTTGTCAGCTGCGGGACGCGGATCGGTACCGACAAGTCCCGAGGACGTAGCGGCCTAGAAGAGCAGGACTTTAGTCGCGAGATTGAGTCATACTCGAAGTGTGAGGATTATCTACGAATAAGTTTGGATGGGGGACCGTTACTCACAGGTGGTGGCGGGAAGTGAGGGCAATGAGGTCACGGTGCAGTTGATAATAGATTGAAAACTGTCGGCTAGAAGAAGAAGAAGAAGAAGACGGACAACACTGGTAGTCGACGCAACTGACCGTCTATTCAATAGGCAGTACAACATGGGTATCTAACGTTTGCTGTTATAAACTCGCCCGATTCGAGTCCGAGCTCTGTCCGTTGACATCCCACAATTCCTCTGCTGTGCCCCGGAAAATGCGGTCGATGAGGACATCGTCGTGGTCGCACCATTGAATACACTGCTCCACAAAGGGCGTGATGTCCAGGCCGTTGAATCGGGTGTGAGGCCAATCCGTGGCGAACACTATGCGAGTCGCGCCGGCAACTCGAAGCAGCTCTCTTGCCACTGGAGTGAGGTCTCGCAGGTGCGGATCTTGGGAAACTCGGTACGCTCCAGAGAACTTGATGTACGTCTTACCCTGCGCCAGGAGGTTGACCACGGAGCGAAAGCCCGGGATTTCGTACGGGTCAATCGGTGTTTCGATCGTTGAAGAGGATGCAGACGACGACGGGGAGCTTGACACGGAGGAGAGGTCAGGACATCCAAAGTGATCGAGACAGAGCTTGACGTCGAGAACGGCGGCCAAATCCTCGATCCACGCTGCGAGCTCCATGGGCACGTACAGCTGGACGACCCAGCCCAGAGGACGGACGGCGTCGGCGTAGCGGGTGAGAAGAGCCTCGAAGGCCGCGCGATCCGTCGTCGCGTTGACCGACTTGAGGTTGATTCGCACGCCGCGGACGCCCAAGCGGTGCCACGACTGCAAGTCTTGGGCGGTGGTCGTGCGCGGATCGAACGCCACGACGCCACGCGCCCGGCGAGGCCCGAGTTTCTTCAGAGCCTGCAGCAGGTACGCGTTGTCGTGTCCGTAGCAGGACGGCTGGACCAGGACGATGTTGCGCAGGCCGAGCCTCGCTTCGAAGGCCAGCGCGCGCGAGAGATCCGAGGGGATGGGCCGGTACGGCGCGCCGTCGTGGTCGAGCGAGTGAGGCTCAAAGACGTGCATGTGGCTGTCCCACGACCGTGGCGGCAGTTGTGAGGCTTGCGACACCCTTGTCTGTCGTGTCTTGGTGCGTGACACCACGTCCGCCACGGCCGCCACGTCGGATGATGCGTGGTCCAAGGTCATGGTGATGATCTTGGCGTCGTTTGTGGTGGTTGTCAGCCTTGTACAAGAGTCAGGTGTGCATTGGAGCCCGCGAGATCAGAATGGAAAAAGAGTGCGACGAGCTTGCTAAGTCGTCGCATCTCGCCCGACTGTGCTGCCCGCGAGCGGCAGATATAATTCACCCCTGCCCCTCGCCCCTGTCCGTCTCAGTTCTCCTCATCTTCCCTACATGTTCGGTCTATGTGCGAAGGGAACATGACTTGCGTGGGGTTCTCCAGAATTGATGTCTTGATCGGGGTTGGGGGCTCGGTCGTTGTCCGAAAACATGGAGAAAATCCGGCCAGGTGAAGGACGCTATTACTGGACATTGCGTGTAAGGAGAAGACCTTTTCTTTCCTGTTATAATGCATCAACGTCGGCCTGTCTCAAGCCGGGCTGTTATGTCTTACCATCTTGTTCCTCGACCGTGGGCAGCCCGTGATCACTGTCTCAACGAAAACGAGTAAGACGACGGCAATGCATGTCACCCAGCATCAAGGCTCCGCGCCTGCTGGCCGGCTCGTTCCATACTATCTCTTGTCTGTTGTGGTCATCGCCTGTGGCGGTATACCTAAAGGTACGTTTGCCTCGGTCTTCACCTTTACAACATATCTTCAAGGAGGGGTTGAATAATTGATTCCTGGTTGTGTGACTAGGCTACGATGAAGGGGGCTACAGTTCCTCGGTGTCACTCGCGTCCTTTAAAGAAGACTTCAACCTGGTCAAAAGCCATTGGACAGGCAACGCCACCGGTCTTGCAAACCGGACGGCCAACATCACATCCTTTGGGGTTCTTGGCGCTGCCTGCGGCTGTGTGGTTGCCCTGCTCTTGGACTCTCTTCGCTGGGGACGCCTGGCATCCTGGCGAGTCTACGCGGGCGTGTGGGCCAGTGGCCTCGCGGTTCAGATCTTCTCCTCGGGCATCTACGGACTGCTGTTGTTCGGTCGCATCTGGGGTGGCTTGGGTGCCGGAGCCCTGACGGTGGTGACGCCGATATACCTCAGTGAAGTGACGCCTGCGCGCTCTCGGGGATGGATCGTCAGTCTTTACATGGTCTTTTTGCTATCGTTCCTCAGCCTGGGTTCGTGGCCTCCTTGCTAAATCATCCCAAAAACATGTGCCTCTCTGATCGATCGCATGACAGGATTCTTCATCTCGTACGCTGCAAACAAAACCATGCCCGACACGAGGGAGCAGTACCGGCTCGTCCAATCCATACCATTGATTCCCATGGGCGTGGCCTTCATCTGCTCCTTTTGGCTGTGCGAGACGCCGCGTTGGCTTATTTCCAGGAGCCGCATCCCCGAAGCCCGGCAAGTCCTGGCTCGCTTGACTGGGCGGTCTACGGACGACCCGATTCTCCTGGCCCAGTTCGATTCGCTTCATCGACAGATTCAGGCGAATGAGCTGGACCGCCAGGAACGTTCCACCAAGGATCTGTTCCTGGAGATATGGTCACCGCGGTATCGTGGTCGCTTCTTGCTGGCCCTCGCGATGCAGACGTTCGCCCAGTGGTCCGGAGGCAATGGAATTACTTACTACATACCAACGGTTGGTTACCCCAAACCTCCAGTCCTCAAGTGTGGTGCAGTGCTGACACAGTCTCCGCAGATCTTCCAGTATGCTGGTATCACGGGCGACGCGGTTGCCCTGGTTGCCTCTGGCGCGTACGGGATTGTCAAACTCCTGGCCTCGACGCTGACGGCTTTCTTCCTGGTGGACCGCATGGGCCGACGGCCGCTCTTCATCTCTGGCCTTGCCTTGCAAACGCTGACACACGTCTACATGGCCGTCTACATGGGCACGCAACCGGGCAGCGGACAAAATAAGGCGGCGTCAAACACCGCGATCGCCTCGGTCTTCATATATGCGTTCGGTTGGTCCATCGGACTGTGCATCCTCCAGTCCATCTACGCCACCGAGATATTCCCCACCAGGCTTCGCGGGATCTGCTACGCCATAACGATGGCCTTGCACTGGTTCTTTCAATTTGCCGTGGTCCGCGTCACGCCCAACATGCTGGTCAGCCTGCACGTGTGGGGCGCGTATGTCTTCTGGGCGGCTGTTTGCGGGACCGGCCTCGTGGTTTTGAGTCTGTGGGCACCGGAGACCAAGAGAGTGCCGTTGGAAGGTATGGATGAACTGTTTGAGGGACCGTGGTACAAGACGTGGAAAGCAAAGGCCCGGCGAGAAGCGCCGGACGGCTCTTTGGAGGTCGCGGTGGTGGACGAGACTCTGGAGAAAGGTTCGCGAACACCTCAGATCCAGCATGTCGAGGTGGATTTGCCGAAGCGAGGATGAGCTGGTCGCCGAAATGACTCTGGTAGAAAAGCTCAGCATTGTACACAAGCAACATGGTAGACAACCCGCTACCTGCATTAACCTGCATCAATATCCGTAAGGGATTAGGGTGAGTCGCTGCTTAGGCGTTATTTTAGGGGTGCCCATGGAGGAAATAGGGACCTGCAGCAGACTCATTCAGGCCTAGAACTCGGCGGGACCACTTCCTTTCTCAACTGGGCTCGCCGCCAAGGACGCGTAGGCTATCCTACTCAAGTAACTCGTACGGAGTATTCACCGGGCATGAGTGCCAAGGACGCTCAGTCATAGTGCGTACAGCGAGTGATCAGTTCAACTTCACTTCACCTCCATCTGCAGTTCTTCGTCCTCGTGCGAACTGCGAGAATGCCCAATGCAAGTGGCCAGCCATCAGGTCCAAGACCCGAACGCCGGCGAGCTTTCAGCTGCGAAACCTGCAGAAAACGCAAGGTAATTGTCCGTGAACCCCGAATCCGTGCTCCCTCACTAAACCGTCGGGTGGGACAGGTCAGATGTGATGGCGGAACCCCAGTTTGTTCAAGGTGCTCGTTGCGAGGCGATACTTGCCAATACGGCTTGGCCCCGACTCTCGCGTACACCAGAGCCCTCGAGCAAAAGATCGCCCACCTCGAAGCTCGGCTTCGTGCCTTGGAATGTGCCTCACCAGCAAACACAGTATCACCTTCGGGTCACAGCACAGCGGGGTCTGCTCAGACTGACTTCGATGGCAGACAGGGTGAGGGTGCCGAGAGCACAAGGGTCGCCCAGTTCAAGGGGCTTCAGGTTGACGACGGCCGACTGACCTTCCACGGGACCACGAGTTTCTTCCGCCTGCCTGGCCGTCAGCTTGACGACGCGAACGAAGTCGCTCCGTCGCTCCCCTCCCAAAAGGCCGCCGCCGAAAGTGGCAAGGACAAATTGGTCAACAGTGCATGGAAGGAACGAGCTTTTGAGCAGTTCTCCAACACGCCGGAGCCGATGAAGTCATTGCTTCGCGACCACTGGACTTGGGTGTCGCCCCTTTTCAACTTCGTTTACCGGCCTGCCTTCACCCGCGACATCAAGAACAACGGTCCGTACTACTCCGCCGGCTTGCTGAACACAATCTTGGCACACTCGGTGCGATGGGCGAGGGCGGACCCGAAGTTATCCGCCTTACTAGAGCCCTACGATGGGGGTGCTCATTTCTATCGTCAAGCCATTGCGGCCGTTTTTGACGATGTCAGACATGGGCCGGGCAAGATCCCCGAGGTCCAGGCTCTGCTCTTGCTCAGTGCCCAAGCGACAGGAAAAGGACACAGAACCCAGGCGTGGCTGTACACCGGAATGGCCATTCGACTGATGGAAGACCTGGGGCTGAACATCGACAGCCGCAGCTATGCCGCCACGGCCGGACTCAGTGATGAGGACATCGAGATTCGAAACCGCCTATTCTGGAGCTGCTATTGCTGGGAGAAACTGCTCTGTCTATACTTGGGAAGGCAGCCAGTGATTCTAGCGACGTATGCTAGCCCTCCACAACTTTTACTGGATGACTCCGCCGAGATTGAGGTCTGGTCACCGTCCGGCGTTGGGATTAATGACGAACAAAATTATCCTCCCACACAAAGTCATGCGACATCCTGTTTCATCAACATGTGCTCCCTATCAGAAGTCCTCCACCGTATTCTGCTCCAGCTTTACGACCCATTGAAAGAGATTTCCGAAGAGGCAACAATGACTCACGTGGCTAACGAGACAGCGAACTTGCAGGACTGGTGGGACAGACTGCCTCCTTTTCTGAAGATGTCACCTGCAGATCTACCTTCTCACTGTCCACCGTCGCATGTTGCGACGCTGAATGCCATGTTCCACATGGTCAAAATTCAGCTGCATCGGCCAATAGTATGCGCCCGTGGAACTTCCGAGATGCTGCGAAACAACTTAGAGCATCACGTCGCCCAGTGCGGCTCGGCTGCCAATGCCATCATTAACATATTTGATCTGTACACGCGCAACTTTGGCCACGGACATGTCACGACATCCCTGATATATTGCGTCTATACCGCCGCTTCCATCTTCCTGCTGCAGATCCAGGCCACCAAATCTGACTCTTCGGTACCAATCTCGAAGCTGATATATTGCATCAACACCCTAGAAAGCGTCAAGGCATCAGCCCCAATCATCAGCACAGCCATCCAGCTCATTCAACGCGAGATCGGGCGTCTGAACGTGTCGCTCGAAGATCCAACCAGAGCATCCGCAGACGTGCTGGAGCTTCCTCGCATACCATCAGAGGAACCGAACGCATATGAATGGGCGTCGGTGGATCCTGAGGCTATTCTGCCGCAGCAGTGGAGTGATATACCGATAACTGCGGAGATGGACACGTGGTTCGATGATGACTTCTTTTTGGCTGCCGATGTACATTCTTCAATGTGATACTCCTGACAGCACCATGATGGGTGCCAGCGACGCCGGATTGTTACGGAGAAACTTGAACTCTCCGAGATGGGCTGTTTCCCAACAGCCGTTGGGTGCTGCGCCCAGAAAACCGTTGGCATTGCTGATCCACGCAGGCGTATAGCGCATCTCAACATTCCGGTTGGGGCAATCGATTCGTTGAACCCTCTCCGCGAGATTGATTGCTGAGGTCAGGTTCGGTCAATATCCGAAGGCTACACTGCCTGTCAAATTTGGCCAATCGGGACTCGTTTCATACGACGGGACATTGACCGAAGGTACGAGACCGGCCAGCATCCCCCTTTTCAGGGTCTGACGAGCAAGAATCGGACAATGCTGCCGTTGCTATGTGACTGAATCGACAGAATGAATACGAAAATTAGATCTCTCAAGGGTTCGCCGGGAGATTCTTGAACGAAAGGTCGACGAGGTCTCGGACAATCCGGATCTTATAACTCATCGAATTGAGATCGCATCTGGCTTGCACCAAGACTCCCTCTGAATTGAATTGAGATAGCGACAGGAAAAATCAGCACTGTAACTAACATTCGCCAGAGCTGACAGGACTGCTTGCCTAGTCGCACCTGTACGGCACCATGTCATCTAAACCTTCGGGCGCCGTCGCAGTTCTGGCTGGAGGGATCGCCGGGGCCTCAGAGACCATTGTCACCTACCCTGCGGAGTTTCTCAAAACACGCCGACAGCTTCCTGCAAGCGGCAACGGCAGACCCATGTCGTCGTTTGCCATATTCCGGTCAGCTTTCAAGTCGCAGGGCATTGCGGGCATCTATGCAGGATCTCCAGCATTAATTGCCTCTAACTCGGCCAAGGGGGGAGTACGGTTCTTCAGCTTCGAGAGCAGCAAGAGTGTGCTCGAGCCGATGATCGGACCAAACCGTATCCTTGTCAACATCCTCGCGGGCCTGTCGGGGGGCATCGCTGAATCGATTCTGGTCGTCACTCCAGCTGAAGTTGTCAAAACACAGTCGATAGACATGGCTGCGGCGTGCGCCAGGGCCGAGAGTACCCTCGCCGTGGCCGGACGGATGATCAGGATTCATGGCTTGCTAGGTTTGTGGAGAGGCGTTGGTCCCGTCCTGTGCAAGCAGGGAACCAACTCAGCAGTCCGGTTTGCCAGTTTTGGAGCTATCAAGGACTGGATTGCGACGACGAGCCTGGGAAGAAGGCTGGACAACGCAGGCACAACGTTGCTTGCAGGTGCTTTGAGCGGGGCTGTGACAACGTTAGTTTCTCAACGCTACTGACAAAAGCTCAACGCTGACTTGTGCTTCCAGGTATGCGTCGATGCCCTTCGACAACATTAAAACGAGAATGCAGAGTGTGGACAGCACACATCGGACCATGTTTTCATGTGGGCGCTCCATGCTCCGACACGAAGGGATTACGGTGTTCTGGCGAGCGACAACTCCACGACTTGTCAGGTTGATGGTAAGTAGCGGTTCACCGATGTGTTGCGTTTCATTGCCTTGCACTGTCTGACCTGGACCACAGCTTTCCAGCGGAATCACGTTCGCGGTATTCGACCAGGTCACTGCTTTAGCGAATCAAGGTCGACGTGAGACCCCGAGCGTCCTTTGATCCAACCAGCAAGCATTCGGTGCAAGATCCACCTCCCGGCGGATGTGGCTGATTGCACAGGGACATAATCCACAGATGCACTGATTGTCGATACAACTCAGATCTGGACATTATTAATTATTCAGACAGCAAGGAGCACAAGGTGTTCTACGTACTGTGCCTTTGCGAAGAATTGTAAGTGCGAAAAATCGTGGGCACATTGCTGCTTCAACGTAGCGATTCAAAGCATTGATAGCCAGCCACTATAGATAATGACACTGCAAACTTGATCCTACAGTACGCTCTGTAACGGCTTTGCATCGTCTCCACAGATTTTCGGGTACGGTGACCTTCCTCGTCACATATTAGCGCCGAGGATGTGCTCGGTCGTTGTCCGAAGCGCAGTCTGGCACTTTGCCGGGTTGGGATTCTCGCCCCGCGCCTCCGACGTCGGTTGACGACCGACACTGGGGCGCAACAGTCTTATCCAACACTCCAGATTTCTTGGGTCTCCGGGTCTCAGTCACAACAGATGTCTTGGAAGCGGAGTGTGGGGGGAAGAAGTCGGAAGAGACCATGTATAAAACATGGAGACTCTTTCGAGATCTGATGGTAGGATTCCTCCCGTCGAACGAACCGAGATACAGGCCCATTATGTCGAAAGTCGAAGTCGAAGTCGAGCAGGCCGCCACGGTCGAGAGATCGTCTGATCAGCTGGGAAATCTGAGTCACCTCTCTCGCGAGGACTATGTGGCTGCCGAACGGAGGCTTGTACGGAAGCTGGACCTGCGACTGATGCCGATATTGTGCGTCATCATTGTGCTGAAGTGAGTCTGGTCTCTTGTACCCATTCTCGTCCGGTCCAGGAGCCAATGCGGTGCCATTCTTAGCTACCTCGATCGCAATGCTCTGGCCAGCGCCCGGGTGCTCAACATCGAAGAAGCCCTCAACCTGCGGGGCTCCCAATTCAGTACTTGTATCTCGGTCTTCTTCGCCGGGTATCTGACGGTGCAAATCCCCTCAAATCTCCTGCTCACGCGAGTTCGGCCGAGCATTTATCTGGTAAGGCTTAATCTGTCTTCTGCCCTCTCCTGTTTTCTGACTTGGTTTACTTAGCCCTGCTGTATGGCCGCCTGGGGCGTCCTTTCGGGATTGACGGCCGTCACGCACAATTTCAGCGGGTTGGTTGTCGTGCGCTTCTTCCTCGGAGTCGTGGAAGGGCCATTCTTCCCCGGGGCGTTGTTCGCGCTCAGTTCATGGTACACGCGCAAGGAGCTGGCGCTGCGCATGTCGATTCTCTACACGGGATCTCTCCTGTCCGGCGGCCTCGGAGGCCTGATCGGGGCGGGGATCCAGTCCGGTCTCGACGGTGCTATGGGTGTTGCCGCATGGAAATGGCTCTTCATCATCGAAGCCTCCATCACCGTCTTCGTCGCCCTGACCGCCATGCTGATCCTGCCGGACTTTCCCCACAACACGCGATTCTTAACCGCACAGGAGCGAGCCATCGCGGTCCGCCGGCTGGAGGAGGTGGACGGCTCCCGCGACACCGAAAGAGGAAGCTTGTTGCTGGGAGTGCGGATGGCCGTGTGCGACTACAAGGTCTGGCTGCTGGCCCTGATCATCATCACCAAGACGAGCGCCGGAGCAGTCACCTCGTTCATTCCCACCCTGGTCGCCACCTTTGGCTATGGCAAAGTCGAGACGCTGCTGCTCGTCGCGCCGCCGTACGTCTTCGCGGCCATTGTGGCGCTGGCTGTCTCCTTCTCCAGCGATCAATTCTCAGAGCGCTCCATGCACATCCTCGCCCCGATTTCGTTCGCCATGGCCGGGTACATCATCGCGGCCACCAGCATGACTCTTGCGGCGCGGTACGTGAGCCTGTTCCTCATGCTCGGCGGCGTCTATGGCAGCTACAACGTAGCCCTGGCTTGGATCTCCTCCACCCTGCCGCGGCCCGTGGAGAAACGTAGTGCGGCCATTGCGCTGATCAACACCCTCGGAAACGTGGCCCAAATCTACAGCCCGTACATGTACCTGAAGCAACTCGGGCCGCGATATCTGTCCGCCATGATCGCGAATGCGTGCTTCTGCGTCGCGTGTTTCTTGGCCACGCTGGTGTTGCGATGGGCGCTAGTCAAGGAGAATGCGAGGCTGGCGACTGGCGAGGCCGTCGAGCTTGCTGCCCGCGATAAAGCCGAGACGACCGAGGATGAAGTTGCGCCTGGGAGTTCCGCAGCCGCGGCGCCAGGTTTCAGATATCTGTTGTGACGAAATAGAATAGATCCAGACATCCCTTCATTATGATACATAGAGCAGGTACCGAAGAGTAGGTAGGCTGGCGGGCATGGTGTCCGGTAACGAGTGCTTCAATCACAGCCTCCTAATTGTCAATTGGCGGCCGGGGCGTTGAGATAGTACCACAATAGGCACTGAGTCTGGGCACCTCCAGCCTTTTCACCTCGCCACAGCTTAGTGCCTTTTCCGGGTCTATGGGCAAAGCCACCGCCCATTGTCTTGTTACATAGTAGGTACACAGTCGTACTTTACAGTAAGTATGCAGCCTGCGACTACACAGCACGTATGTACAGGAGGGTTGCTTTTCCCAGTCAGACCTCTAGCGAGAAGCGCACTCCACTGCGTATATTTAGCTTTTTCCCAAGATCGACTAATGGCAGCCTCAAAACTTTAATGCCAGTGCTTCTTATCTTACTCTCACGATGAATTCAACAACATGCAACTCTCCGTCTCAGACCGACCCTCCCACCAACCTCTGTCACACATTGTGACCAAATCACTCGCTATCATCAACACCATTCGCTCGCATGTTCCGGATCAAAGACGGTGCAAAAAAGCATTCTTCTTGTTAGAAATTTACGCCATGGAGGTATCAATCAATCATGGGACACTCTGTGGGCGTATGGGATGCGATCTTGAGATGATTGTTCTGGACAACCGCTCCCGATGCCGCAAGGCACATTCTTGCTGCCCAAGGTATCAATAGGCATCTTGTGGAATGCGAGAATTGAATTCCATTGTCCCTACCCGTCAAGCCACGGCAAAAACTTCAAATGCTCCCGACCAAGACTCTTTTATTTCTCTTGCATGAGCGCCTGGCTTGGTTTGAATATCTCTTTGTCCTGTATCTCATACCTTCACCGGCTGCCCATTCGAAATGCCTCCGAAGCGCAAACGTGCGGCCACGAAGAGCCTTGCAGACCGTATGTGTCTCTTTCCCTCTTAAACTCCTATACCCAGCCGCCAATGCTAACAACTGAAAAAGAGAACCGATCCAAAGCCTCCAAGGAGAAGAACAAGGCCGTTTCTTCCAGCAAGGCCTCTCCCCCCAGACGGATCACTCGCGCTGCCTCCAAAAACATCCAAGCACAAGCCTTGCTGCCTAATTCTGTTCAAGCAGCTCCGACGTCGACTAGACCTCCACGTAGCAAGAGGAAGCGCGACTCCGAAAAGGAGAGGCCGGACAAGCAAGGGCGTGAAGGTGCAACACCTGTGACGGAGTTGCCCCGGTCAAAGGACCTCCTCACCTTCAAGAACCTGGAAAAGCTCAATAGTGAGACAGCATTCGAAACATCCGACGGCATGGTATGTCAGAAGAAGAGAAGGCCCTCGCAGTCATCAAACCTCACCGAGCTGAAACAGGACACAGCCTCCAAGTCTACTCCGAGATCGACACTGTCGCTTGCCGACTATCGCCTCGGAGTACTTAAGAAGGCCAGAATTTACGTCCAGCACCAGGGCATCCCTGAACAACTCAAGGATAGAATCAACGCCATCCTCCAACCCACGCTCGACAAAGAAAAGGAAAGTATCGTCTCATCGATCGCCGACGATTTACGCCTTGACTTTTCTAGGGTTCTCAAGATACCTAGCAGGGAAGATGATTCTGTTGAATTGATCGGCCGAGCCCTGGAAGCAATGGATAGGAAGCTATTCGGCCATGGCTTTGACTTCCGAAGGAAAACAGGTACTGTAGACTTGATGTGTGTCAGTGTGTGTTGTGTGATACTAATTGTGGTCCAGACTGGGACCAAGCTTTGATACCAAAGGTTCAACGGAAGCTCACCTTCCTTTCTGCGGGCGAGGTTCTCGGTGCCGCGGACGCTTCTAACGACCGCTCGAATGACCCGGATCCGCCAGACACGTCTTGTGCTTTACCACGTCTTTCTAAGGCGGCCATGCCACCTTCCCCGGAACGCGACATTTGTCCTGTTAAGCAGTCTCGCCCAGACATAACAATCGCGTTCCTGGAGGATATCGTGGTCGAGAGAATAGCGTCGCTGGGAGTCAGTAAAGTTGGTGCCATAGACATGGTAACGGAGCTACAGTCGGAAGAGGGACTTGACTTGAAAACCTTCTTTTCGGCACCTCAGACGTATTTCCCGTCCCTCGTCGTCGAAGGGAAGTCGTACGCGACTGGCAAAAGTATGTACGAGGCCGAGAACCAAGCTGCTCAATCTGGGACCTGCATGCTCGTTATGCAGAGTCGGCTCGCTCAGCTTACTGAACGGTGTTCGCCGGAAACCTCTCGACGAAAGGAACCTCTAGCCTTCTCTGTTACCCAGGAAGGGCCTATCCTCCTCCTCTGGGTCCATTACATCACATTGGTGGAAGATACGCAATTTTACAACATGCATGTTCTCAAAGCTTGTCATGCCACGATCCCCTCCACCACCAGGGAGTTCTGTATGGCGCTGGCAGGGGTTATGAAATGGGCCAGCACCGAGTTTCTGGACGATGTTGCAGCGCAACTAGCGGCTATCTGGAAAGCTACACAGAACAAGAACAAGCTGGATTGTCCAGACTCTGGGACAACGCGGAATCAGGACGGTGGGGGAGTCGAGAATGATGGAGACTCCGGCTGAGGGACGAAAGTGCCTTGGAATTGATTTGTGGGTGGATTTTCTGCAGCCAGCCATTCGAGTAGGGAATGGGCATGCCACGCGTTCTCGGCAAAGAATCGCCGAACGGGGCGCAGCGAGTCGGTCACCTTATGCGTGGCCATGGGTCGGTTGGCCCATGACTCTGAGATCGGCACAACTTGTCATCACCATCACCTCTGCACCACGATGGCATGTACGCCATGGCCAGCAAATTCCCTGAAGGGGACAGACGACACGGCTGCAGCAGGTAACCCAAACCATGGATCCATTGGAAAACATCACAAGCCGTTCGTCCTTCCGACCTCTGGAACGAGCAGACCACTCCCTGCCGATCACCGAATTCCCAGATGAAATGCCCCTCTACCAGATCCGGGGCCGTGGAGGAAGCCGTCAGATCGATCCTGTGGGCGATTTGCACCACCACAGTCTCCATCTCAACGTCAGTCATTGGCTCAGTGTGACGAGATGCAAGCAGGGGCCTTGAGCCGGAATCTACTCTAGGGAACTCGTTGCTTCTCCCATCGTTCTTTCTGTTCTGTATATTACTCGTACATTCGGGCCTCAAGCACAAACGTGATCACCCGGACCTTCCGAGCTCCAGCCACAAGTGGTGGTTCGGCTTCACGACCACTATTCATTGGGTGGGTGGGCGATGATTCGGACGGACTGCGCTGGGCTCTCGTGAACGAGCAAACACGAGGCCAGGAGGATGGTGTGCTGGTGATGACACAAGTCAGAAAACAAGGGGGCGTGGTTACACTGAGTAGAAGAGAAGGCCTTTCTTTTGGCACTGTCATTTCCTGGGCACGTGGATATTATATGCAGTATGTATCAGCGAGGAGCGAGGAGCAAAGCAAATCGGCCGCGAGTGAGATGATCGAGGTCAGAGAGGGCGCCTCGCCTGGTGTCGCCGTCGCCGTCGCCGTCACCGGCCCACATTCGACGTCGCTCAGCTTTGAGTCGCGATCAAGCTCACACTTTGTCCTCCCGAAGACTCCCACAATCATAGACGGAACTTTGATCGTTCCAGACGCGATTAACCCGACCTGACCACATCCTTTCTCTCCATTGCTGAACCGCCCCTTTCGCCGGCGCCTCTTTTGATCCAGCCGCCCGCCAGGGAAGGATGCGAAAGCACAGAAACCCAAGTAGACCGAAAAGTTGTGCCGTCGACCACCGACCACCGACGACCGAGTGGCCATGTTCATGTTCATGTTCATTCATCAGACGAATTGCTGCTGCTGCGCACGCGACTCGTCACATACAGTCTCATTATTTGGTGATGGACCCGTCCTGCTGGCGTCCCAGGATGGCATTCGTTTGCCGGGAAGGGAGGATAGTATTCTTGCAGCGACGTTCAGCTTGGGTACTCGAGAATGCCCGTTGACCCTCTCGAGCTCATACTGGGCGTATTTGCGTTCCCACAAGGGGCTCAATCCTTACATAGAAGGAGACACCGAACCCCTTATTGGCTTGACCACCATATGAAGCTTTGCCACGGTCGTCAGAGTCAAGAAACGCCCTCTCCCGGCATCTTCCCGTTTCAATGCCAATGCCCGTCATGCATCTCGTCTGCCCTCTGAGCCTTAAGTCTTCCTTGTTATTCGAGTCTGGGCTGAGGTGCTGTGGATACTTTCGTTCGCACCGTCGAGGACGGAAGGGGCTCGGTGGCAAAGATTCTTGAGGGCTTCTTTTGGAGCTTTTCCGCCCATCGATTTCATCGGAGAGGAGAGACTTGTCCGTCGCTCAGGACGTTTTCACAAAGAGCTAGGCCTCTGTCGACTTGGCTGGAAAGCAAAGCTAGCAATACAGCGGTAGGTAGGTCAGTGGCAGTGCCATCATTGCAATAGAGCGGCATTCTCGCACGTTTCATGTTACTCCCCCGGGAGTCAGCACCGGCACCGCATATCCCACGTCCACTTCGATCCCAGCTCCTTCGGTATTATCTTTCTTCGTAAATGAGCTTATGTGAGCACAACAACAAGAAGAAGAAGAAGAAGAAGAAGAAGAAGAAGAAGAAGAAGAAGAAGTGCATGAGCCTTTCGTCGTCTTCAAGTTTGGTTGCATTGGTTTTTGGCATCTACTTGCCTTCCTTCCGCACAATCTGCTGTCATCGGGCTACTTCGCTCGAGAGCTGCGGCTCTATCTCTCGGAGAGGAAGAGCTGGCGATATTCGTGAGATTGTGAAAACAAACAAGAGCGACGCGAGAGGTTGCAAAGGCCTTGCTTCGTGGTTCCGTCTTCAAAAGCACCGGGAGAACCATCGTGGATGAAACTGCGGCTTGTTACACTATGTCATCGGCATCCATGTGTAGTGATACTTTTGATTTCCTTCATGTCCGACCCGCTACACATAGCTTCCGTCAATACTCTGAAAGGGTCATCTATGGCCCGGAGCCAGTAATCGGCTGCCTCTTACCATAGTCTCAGCGCGTCAAGTCTGGTTCTGCGCCGTGGAGAGGTTGGGGGGAAGAATAGGCCATGGGCAAAAGTTGGCGGGAAGAATAGGCCATGGGCAAAAGTTGGCGGTCCCGAACGGGAACGTGTACTGTAGCGAGCGGCCGAAACCCGATGTCGAGAGAAGATCAAGAATAACCACAAGATGGACAACTTAACCTCTTCTTTGAAAGAAGAAAACGAAGAGGACGAAACTCGTGCAAAATGCGGCGCTCTAATAGCTGCACCAGTCGTCTTCGAAACCTTCGAGAATCCCAAGAGCCTCCTTCAACTCCTTTGTCCATTGACGGACCGGCTTCTTCCCTTGCCTAAGCTCCTTGTACGACGACCTGAGCGGCTCCGGAAGCAGGCCTGCATCCAAAAATCCATCGTCGTCGACATATTCCTCTACATACCCAATCATTGCCATTGCAAAGGCCCCAACGTGCTTGCCTGAATCACGCCCGTACAGACGCAAGAAGGCTTCCAGCAAGATGTGGCACCTGGGGACGACTACTGGATCTTGCTCCAGTTTGAAGACACCCGATCCCCGACCCGGCCGCCTGGGTGGGAGAACAGTCTGGTCGGACGCAAGAACGAAGTGCGAAGGGAGTGTACGTTTCGTCGGGCACAATAAAGAGCCGTCGAGCGGTGGTAGGAACCAAATAGTCTCGGATTGCAGATAGAGAGCCACGGTGACTTCGGAATCTTCAATGTGGCTGTGAAATGCTGGTGGCGGCGTCGGCCGCTCCTGCGAGCTTGAGGGGCACGCCTCCCGGTCTGGACATGGCGTCAGGCTCTCGATCCGAGTGAGAGTCTTGGTGCCAGGCTTCAAATGAGCATCCGGGATGATAAAGTCAACCGACTTGCGCAGGATTAGTCCAGGGTCTGGAATGTCGTTGCTGAAGAATACGTACGTTGATGATTGATGGGATGCCATGGACGTTGAGAAGATAGTGGCCCCAGAGGACACAGGGGACCCGGTTTGAATTGAGAGCTCGAGCAATGGACGCCACGAACGATTCTGAAGGATCCGACATGATTTTTCCTTTGTTTTTTCTCCAAACCGTCGATGCCTGGAGCGTCTCCTGACTCTCTCTCCGGGTGGCAGATTGGCAGAATAGAGAAAACAAAAGTTACTGCCTGCGTAGAAGACGCCCAGACCTGTCACATGTACCAAGGCGCAGTTCATTGAGTCCCGACGAGGCAGACTAGTGTAATAGGGCTGATGAATTTTGCGGTATTGCCAGGTTGGCATATGTCTGTACAATGTACGGGCATACAACCCTGTGTTCTGATTGGTTGGCAGTTCTGGGCGAGAATCGAGTTTAGTCATTCCCTTGCTTTTTGCTTGTCAGTCTGGCCTTAATCAATACTCCTTGATCTCGTGGAGAGGGCTAACAAAAAGCCCTCAGCGCCTCCACTCTCCTCAGCGTGCGGGATCTAAAAAGACTGTCAAGTAGGGTTATTGGAGGCACTCATGTCGGTATCTGCGCCTGGCCAGCCACGCATACATAGTTTTGATCGTTCCTGAGCGATGGTTTAGACCCAGCCTATGATAATGATGAGGAAAAGGCCAGCCAGCCATTTCCTTGGCCCCAGAGGCTGTATTGGCAGACAGTAAGTGCCAGGGATCGATCGATGGGTTTCATCGACAGTCTAACATTCGTGTGCAGCTTGTCACACATGGAAATGCGCTTGATCCTTGGGCGGCAATTGTGGATGGGAGAAGCCTGGATTCAACGTGATTCTGAAGCGGTCCCAGAGGTAGAGGGGAGCAGCTACCAATGCGCGGACATGAACATTGCCGCAATCCACAGACCTTTTGAAGACATGATGTATTGCATCTCATTTCTTATGGACGAATGTAAACAATGATGCATGACATGTGTTCAAGCTTAACCTCTTTCGCGAGCTAAGCTGTCATTTGCGTATTTAGTGAGAACAGCCCGGTGGAGGTCGATGATCCGAGCAAGCGAAGCACCCATACGTGCTGTAAGGCCAGGCCGGAAAGGGGCGCTTTGGACCAACGGGAGATAGGGTAAGATATGCAGAGGCTGGAGAATGCAATCCTGCCGGGTGTAACTGCTTTTCTCCGCAAATTGATGATTATCCTCGGCCGACTGACTCGTCCCTCGGTGCATGCCGACTTGCCGACGACAAGGTCCAAGCTAAGGCCAAAGCAGGCCGAACCCCCAAGGTCGACAGTGAATTGCGAGGTTCGAACATCGGTTCGACTTCTCCCGGTCTTTGGCGAGAGCTTGAGGTCAACGTTGTGATCCTAGTGGGCCCAACTTGTGCGGTCACACAACGCTGATAACTAGGGTCCATCCCTGGGGGAACAAATCGAACAGGAAGCTTGACCTATTCTTGCAAGCATGTCCGCCGACCATCCCGCCATTGCGCGGATTCCCGTCACAGTCCGAGCAAAGCTCTCCCCGAAAGCCGTTGAAATCATCAAGAAAGTCCACGACTGGGTAGAAAATGAATGTATCCCGGCGGAGGAGCTGATGGAACGCCAACTTGAGGGTGATAGATGGACGGTCCAACCCAAGATGAGAGAACTGCGGGAGCGAGCAAAGGCCGCTGGCCTGTTCAACCTGTTTCTCCCCAAAACTTTCAAAGAGTCGCCGGGCTTGACCAACCTCGAATACGCATGTTGCGCAGAGATCATGGGAAGATGTTATTGGGCCGCCGAAGTCAGTTACTGTACAATCTGTTTCCACTCTCCTAGTATTACCCTGCTGCCAAAACCGCGTGGTCACGGCTCATACTCGATCCTTGTTGACCTCCATTGCTAATCGAAAAAATTATAGACCATGAACTGCCATGCACCAGAGACGGGAAACATTGAGCTGCTCGCCAAATACTGTAACCCCGAGCAGAAAAAGAAGTGGCTCCAGCCATTGCTTGACGGAACGGCCATGTCTGCCTATTCCATGACCGAGCCCGACGTGGCTTCCTCTGATGCTACCAAGATAGCATGTAGAATGCACCGTGAGGGCAATGAATATGTCATCAACGGACATAAAACCTTCGGCGGTTCACTGAGGAACAAGAGCCTTTCGTTCTACATTCTGATGGTGTGCTCAAACCCCGAGGACCCGAACCCGTGGCGAAGACACTCGATGGTCATCGTCCCAACTAACACGCCTGGTCTTCAAATGACTCGGAATCTGACCATCATGGGGTTTGATCATGCCCCGCAAGGTCACGCCGAGTTTGTCTACACCAACGTCAGAGTTCCGGTCGAGAATTTGATCTTGGGAGAGGGTCGGGCGTTTGAAATTGCCCAAGGGCGTCTTGGGCCAGGACGTATTCACCACTGGTATGTATGCCTGTCTTTTTGAGATCTCTTATGCCATACATTTCACTCCGCGCCAGCCAGCGCCTGTTCCTCTGAGAAGATCATCCTGATCGTCCGTGAAAGCTAATCATTATCCGGTTGATAGTATGCGCCTCATAGGACAGTCGGAGAGGGCCTACGAGATGGCTCTAGTCCGAGCAATCGACCCACGCAAGAAACCGCGCGGCAAGTTGATCGGCGAGTTCGACAGCAACATCGAACGCCTGGCGCAAATGAGGCTCGACATAGATACAATGCGTCTCATTGTGTTAAACGCGGCCGAAACAATGGACCTTATGGGGAACAGAGCCGGCCGTCGTTCGATCGCTCATTCGAAGATTACGATACCTAACATGGCGGCAGGAATTATTGACGAAGCGATGCAGATGCACGGTGGGCTAGGCCTCACCCAGGACAGTTTCTTGCCTCACGCGTGGACTTATGCGAGATTTGTCAGGCTCGCGGATGGACCAGATGCTGCTCACCGCCATCAAGTTGGGAGAGAGGAGCTCAAGACCGCAGCAAAGTTGCAAAGCAAACATGAGAAGTACGCCGCCCAGTCTCGTCGGTTGACGGCAAAGCTGTAGCATGGGTTTTGGAGATGATGGGGCCGATGATGCAACCGATATCATACGTCGACACGATCTGGCCCGAGATGGTGGCATTCGGGTTCTTGAACTGGTGCGCGAACGTCGGGTCGTTCAAGATGCCGCCAAACATGCCCCGCTCCCAGCCGAACAGCACAAAGGAGATGCCGCAAGTCATGGCGATGGCGACGGTGAGGGTGCGGCCCCGCAGGTGGAATAAACCCATGGCTGAAGACACGTCTGGTTCAAGTTGACGTTGGTTTATGGGAGTCACAACGACCGTCGGTGACAGACTCTCAAGCGCGGGTCGAGATGAGGGAGAGTGGTGGTGAGGATAGTAACAAGCAATAGAGGCTGGGTTGAGTCGGCGGAGAAAGGGCTCTGTCCCATATACTCCACCATGTCATTATGCTGCAGTGTACAGTGTTGATGAGCCATCCTGGGTGTCCATCCCTCCGTGCCCATCTCTCCCTACGGGGGCGCCCCGGCAAGACTTACACAGTACTGTCTGTTTGCACCCTAGGAAGACAGGATGGTTAAAAGACATCCGGTTGCATACTTCAGCTTCCACTTCCATAGTTCGGGAACACACGAAGCCCGATGCACCGTGGGCAATGTCACGCAAGGGCCTTCCAATGCGTACTCCCCCGCTGGAAGGCTCGACTTGGGAATCTCCGGGCCGCGCTTGAAACAGCCTACGCCCTGGTCAATCGAGGGTTCGGCTACTCTCGGCACGGGAATGCACCTTTCACTCAAGTAGCCGGCCGTGGTCTCGCTGGCTTCACCGAGTATAAGTATGTGGCTTTGCTCAGTGGCGCTGGCTCGGGAAACTGGAACTTCTCGGTCTACAGTCTGTACAGTAATAGGTGGAGGAGAGCTCGGCGCAGCTAGCCCCCCTGGACAGGCCTGTTAGACAAAGCTGCTCGATGCTCGCCCACTGAACCCGGAAATCGGTTCCCGGTGTGCAGCAATTGGAGGAACCTGATTCGGGAAACTGCCACCCCCGGAGACCCTCCGCAGTGGTGTGGCTCCCTGCCGGAGACGTCGCAAATGCATCTGGAATTAACTAGGAGCGTGTGTGACTCGCACAACCCAGCCCTGTCCGGACCGCCGCTGATATTGTCGGACTTGTACTTGTGCATGTGGACAACGTGTTCCTTGGAAGCAGAACCCCCCAGGTTCGTGGCGATAGTCAAAGTGACTGGAAGAGTTCGTGTTCGTGTGCCTTGAGTACGAGTACTACTGTAATTAGACCCTGCATGACGCCCGGCCCTCCCCACCTACGGGGATGCCCAAAGGGGTTTGGAACAACGCCATTGCAGTGGTCCCGGCTCGTATCCTCAAGGCCCAAATCTTGAGGCTTCTGGAACAATGGGTTTAAAACAGATTTTATCCCACCATTTGACCAGTCGCTCGTAAACAGGCGAGTTTTGAGACGATCAAAGCCACTTTTGCCCGTCGTCATGGCGGTTAAAGTGTTCATGTAGGATGCCAGCGCATTGCGGGAATGGAGATGGTGGCAGCTGACCGTGATCTAGCACAGGTACCACCGGCTACATAGGTGGCGACGCTTTGTACGCGCTGAACCAGAAACATCCAGAATGGGAATACTGTGAGTTTGCAGAATTAGCAGGACCTAGTTCTCTTCCAGTCCTCGAGTCCGTCTATGTCTCCTTACCACGGGTTTGACGTGCCCGATTCCTTGTCCTTGGTCGATATTATGAAACCCAAAGTGACGCTCCGACCATTGCCCCCGGCGGCTGACATTACCCAAGGCGCCCTCATCAGGACGCAGGAGAAGGCCAACCAAGTCCACGAGCAGTATCCCAAACTCCGCGTCGTCCTGGGTGATCTGGACGACTCGGCCGTGCTGCACGAGGAGAGTGCAAAGGCCGATATCGTACTGCGTGAGTTCCGGTGTCTTCGAAACAGATCAGATAGTGGCCTGACGAGTCTTCAACCCACCAGACACTGCAGATGCTTCGGATCACGAAGGTGCGGCCAGAGCCATTGCGGCCGGTCTGGCCGAAGGACATACGCCCGCCAACCCCGGATTCTGGCTGCATACTGGTGGTACCGGCATTTTGACCTATGAAGATTCCAAGAACAATCGACTGGGAGAATGGTCGACCAAAGAATACAACGATCTCAGCGGGGTCGACGAGCTAACCCACCTGCCTGATGATGCCTTCCATCGTAACGTCGACAAGATCGTCCTCGAAACCGGAAACAAATACGCTGACAGGGTCAAGACGGCGCTGGTTTGCCCGCCCACCATTTACGGTACGTGTGTGGTTCAAGAGCAGATGGAAATCCTGCACATCTTCCTGAGATAGGGTAAACTAACCCCATGCCTGGGTGTGCCCTTAGGCAACGGGCGGGGCCCCGTCTCCCAGCGCTCTCGCCAGGTTTACGAAATGACCAAGGTCATCTTACAGAAGGGGTACACGCCGATTGTGGGGGCAGGAAAAGCACGCTGGAATCACGTCCACGTCTACGACCTGGCCGCTGCCTTTGTCCTCCTCGCCGAAGCGGCCGTGGCTAGGAACCTGTCCGATGAAATCTGGGGCGCCAAAGGCTATCATCTGTGCGAGAACGGCGAACATATGTGGGCCGATTTGGCCCGGAAGATATCGACCATCGCAGTTGACAAGGGCTACATCGCAGCCAACCCTGTAGAGAAGCAACTCACTAAGGACGAGGCGCTCGAGGTTGCAGGCTTCGAGGCAGTGAGCTGGGGTTGGAACTCGCGAGGAAAGGCCGAACGACTGAAGAAGTTTCTGGCCTGGGATCCCAAGGAGAAGAGCATTGAGGAGGAGGCGGACGGCATAGTTGAGGCAGAGAGGTCGAGATTGTAGTGCAAAATGCC
The DNA here is from genome assembly GCA_002099365.1 of Phialophora verrucosa. Lineage (NCBI taxonomy): Eukaryota > Fungi > Ascomycota > Eurotiomycetes > Chaetothyriales > Herpotrichiellaceae > Phialophora > Phialophora verrucosa. The sequence goes on along the minus strand of MSED01000014.1, from coordinate 1,886,991 downwards.
ATCAGCTTAACCACAGACGGATGGGACCTCGATTTGAGGAAGGCACTTGGACACCAGAGAAACTTGCGGCGAACACCTCAACATGTCCTCCCTTTCCACCTGTCGTGCCATGATCCTCAGCGTTCGTGGCGTCAGGACTCTAACAATTCAAGGTTCTCTGAGATCGAGGAACCGGATATGCATGTGCCGTGTTAGCTACTGTCAACAGTTCTGCCTTGGTCCAGCTGTTTGTCCTGATCAGTTCCAGAGACACCGAGCACAGGGCTCCGGATACTCGTTGCCAGACTCAGTGCGTTAATGCCATCGTATGGCTAATGTGGGCGGAAAAGTACTGGCTATATAACCACTACTCCTTATTATAAGCTCCTCTAATCGTCTTCTTATTAGTGTTAAATGCCTCATGTCCGACCTTCTCGTCACACATCCACTGACATCGGGACTGGACGCGCCCAGGCAATGTTGAAATATGTTACTGGCACAACCTTCGACACTTGGTACAACCCGAAGACATCGCTCACGCCAAGCCACCTTGATCATTGTATAGACTATCTTCGGCACGTATGTGGTCAAACCGCGTCGATTCCGTCCCACACTGATTGATCGTTTAGAGCACCATGTGTGCCGGGGATGTCACACTAGAGCCGACCCTGCCAAAGGTCAACAACCAGGACTGGGGCATCAAGCACCAATGTCTGAACTTCGAGGCCATCCAAGAATTCGTTACTGCGCACAACCTTGGCAGTTCACCACTGATGCACTGTAATTACGTCGCCGTTACCCAACGGGCTTCACCAGCTTGAAGATATCCAGACTCAATGCAAGAAAGATCCGATTGTGCACACAAGGCTCAAAGTATGAACTCGACGCCGCAGAGGGCAGGGCCCTCCCACCCGGTCCACGTCGCTGGACGAACAATTGCGCTGGGAAAAGACCAGAAGCCCCCAAGCCAGCCATCTGAAATCGAATCGCGTCGCATCGCCTCACTTGTTCGGCGAGACATACACCCGCCCGTAATCCGGTCCTTGATACCCCGAGCCATAACCCTGGTACTGGATCATCGGATACGCCTCCTGACTTGGTGCCTGCATCGTATAAACTGGTACGGCCTGGCTAGCGGGCCTGTAGACCCCCCTGCTCGCCTTCCTCCTCCTGAAGATACAACACCCCACAAGCAGCAGGAAGACCAATCCGCAAAAGCCGGCAATCGCCCCGATGATGATGGTCCTGTGTGCCGAGAACCAGGACAGAGTGTGGTCGAAATCGGCATCGCTGGTGGATGTCGAAGTGCCTGTCGCAGAGGACGTGTCGGTGGCGGTGCTGCTGTACCAATAGTCGGAGAAGTAGCGCGGGAGGCCTGCGACGGAGGAGGCGTTGCCGCCGTAGTAAGTCAACATCATGGTGTCTGTTGGGCCGACCGTGTCCGTGCAGGAAAGGTAGGTGTATCCTTCTGGTCCGCCGAACGTTGCTGTCGCACACAGGGGGTATCCCTCATCACTGTGCACACAAACAGGTCAGTCGATGAGCTCTCACGGACGGCCATGGGAGATGGGGACCAGCTTACCACACGGTGTTCAGGTAATTTGCCTGGCATGCCGAGTCACAGCCGTTGTCCACCATCGAGTAAGGCACACAGGATGTAACCCAGGCGCAGTCCGTGGTGGCCGCACCGCCGCAGCAACCCACCGCGTGGAGCTCCGGCGACCACAGGCAGGGTTGATAGTAAGGATAGTTGCACACGAAGGGGGTATCTTCGGAGAGCGTAAGGGAGATAGAAGTCAGTCAATGAGTCTGTGGGAATCTCGATTGATGGTTGATGAATGAACCACTCACTCAGATCGCCATTTACCCAGCCACAGGTGTCTTCACCGACCGTCTCGTCTCTCTTGAGCAGCTCACGCTGGTGTGTTAACGAGGGTGCAGCGGTAATCGGGCTAACCGGGACGGTCTTCGCGGTGAGTCTGGGGATTCTGGTAATACTCTCGGCCATTTTCTCGAGCAAAGCTGTCAGATGTCGCCCTTGGTTAGGCTGGATTGCGGCCCTCCAAGCAGAACAGTCTATAACGGCAGAAAATGTGGGAAGTTCTTGCCTCGCCTAAAGAGCCGGGGCCAGCCTCATACTTATCTTCATCGTCGGCACTCACTCTCAAGCCTGGAACAGATAGACTTTCACGCATCCTGGCTTGCATGGGGAAGCCAAATAGGGAACATGCACGACGATGCTAGGCGTTGACCAAAAGTCCCTTCATGCTTCCTCCGGCTCAAGACTTGGACCTTAGCAAGTGAAGGCCAAGCAATGGTTAAGCTTGGACATTCAAAGCTTCTCGATCAGATGCGCGAAAGCCCTGGGTAGTACAGGCGAAACCGGTGCGAGGCTGGTTGGTCAACGGCAGCGAGTATGCCTCGTGCTCGTGTTCTTCGTCAATCAGACCTTCTTGGCACGGGCGAGCATTGGAACATTTGCCCGCCTGCCAGCCTGCTGGTCCAATAGAGAAACCTTCGAGCCAAAACCATCGAGCTGAAAGGAGACGTGGAAAGTAAAATGGGAGTTTTGAAAACATCTTTCGGGCTGGGGTGGCCTTGTCCAATCACTTGACGCCACAAGCGAGACTGAACGGGGGCTGGATGGATCTCTCGTATTCCCTCCGCCGTCTTGAGATCACGGCTCGAGTGAAGCCGCACTCATCAATTCAATAGGGCTGAACGTCTCTTCCGGCGTACGGACGGATTGCGTTGAACAGAAAGAAACATCTTGCGTAATACTGGCTTCAATGCTTTGATGACGCTGATAATCACGCTTGCAAAACGGTTGATGCCATGGTCAGGCCATGCCAGCACGGTAATCTATATCTCCTGGATGTAGTTTGCAGGGACACTCCTTGTCTCACCATTCTTTTCCACGTCCGCCCACCCGTCACCCGTGCCCATACTGATGAGGATGAACTTTTCGCCTTCCGTCATGTCGAATTCGGCCTCACTCTGGGCTGTGTAGGAGTAAAGAGCCTCGACGTATTTGACTTTCTTGGCTCCACGTTTGGGTGCCACCGCTGGTCCTTGCTTTTTCTTTGTTGCGACGTTCGACGAGGCCAACGAGGCACTCGAGTTGGAGTACAATGACGGTGTTCGTTCGTGCGCTGGGGTGCTTGCAGGAGTGGGCAGCTCCTCCAAATAAGCGGTAGGCACCACGCCTTCTTTGCCCAGCCCAGCCTGAACCTTGGTCCAGCCGCCGTCTGACGCTGGTCAGTCTATGTCGATGGCAGGTTGAGTTCACTTACCGTCAGGCTCTAGTATCTTCACCTCTGTCCCTTCCGACAGAGACAATTCACCCTCGTCTCTTGCTTCATAGGAATACATCATCTTACCTCTCGGCTGAGCACTCCCGTTCGAAGACAAGTCCGGGACAGCCGCACTAACGTAGGCCGAGGGAGGCGGAGCAACAATCCGGTTTCGCCTCGCGGCGCCCCCTCCTGAGGCCGAATTCGACATTGCTTGCGTTAGAGGTGAGCTGGCGATCTGCTCATCCATGGTAGATATCCTTGGGACCCCACCCGATAATGACCTCGTGGCACTTGCGGCATACCCAGACGACAGACTGTTCATCGTGTCTTGTCTCATCAAAGGCGGAGGGGAAGTAGCACCGTTCAAGGCGGGCGGAGGAGCTGCGACAGCTGCAGTGGCAGCTGCTTGCCGCTCGGTCTTCAACTTCTTCTTTTCCTCCTTTGTCTGTTCTCCCGGACAGTCCGCCGGTACTCTCATTTGACATTTGCTGTGGCAGGTGAAACCGCAATCGGTACATATGAAGCCCTTTGCGCTCAAACCCCATATACGATCGCCACAGAGGTCACAGTTGGTCGGAATCTTGAAGGTCTCGGTCTTGAAGGCATGGCTCTTGCCATACATGCTGAGATCGCCCACGACTGAGGTGATGGTCGACGTCTCCACTTCTGCCGTCAGTCGTTTCCTCTCAATCGCATGCAGCTCCTCCTGAACAATGAACTGTTGGACGACGCAGGCGACTTCATCGCGCCTGTCTTTGCCTTCTCGGATGTTCCGGCGGGTTTGCTTGACACTTTCCAGTTCCCTTCGTTTCTGGTCGGCTTCTGTCTTGAGCGAGTTGATGAGAGGCTTGCTCTGTTGGAGAATGTTACGCAGAAACACTTTCGACGTCTCATCCGTCATCATATGATCTTGGTCCAACCAGACTGGGGAGGGTTCGAAGACGATGTCTGACGGCTCCTGCCATTGTACAGCGTTGTGGCGGACAAACATGTTGCTGTCAAGGCTCGGATTGTTCCTAGGGATTTCCGTCGAGAGCCGTGTCATGTGTTCGACGCTCCGTTTCAGTGTATTCGTCTCCAGGGCGGCGGCGACCAGCCATATCGAGTTTAATTTCGAGACACGAGTCTCGTTGAGATCTTGGAGCGAGTCCAGCAATTCCGGGATGTACTCGTGATAGTAGCATTCTTTCATCTTGTTGGCAACGTTGATCCCGATCAAATAGGTGTTCTTGACATTGTTCATCTCCATCAGTTGCTGGTTGTATGTGCTCTGGGCCTTGCTTTTGTCCATGGAGGATTCAGCCTTCTTTCTCCGGTTTTCTACCTCTTGACAGACAGCGTCATACTTCTGCTTGAGTTTCTTGAGGTCCCCGTACGACGAGTCCCTCTCCCTGACAAGTCTAGCATTATAGTCGGCGTGACTCTTCCGCAGCTCCTCAAGTTTCCTCCCGTTGTATTCTAGCGGTGTGACCACCTGACTCGTCAGGTCCTGTGCGAGTTTGGCATGTTCATTCGCCCGGGCTTCAAGCGTCGTGAGGTGGGTGGTCCACGTCGTCAGAGAGGCTGCCTCGAGCGAACCTGGGGTGAGGGCGGGATTGTCGCCGACACTCAGATTGCTGGACTTTTTGGATTTCTTGTCGTAGTATTTCTTTGCCAACGCAGTCAACTTCTGGCTGTATTCCTTCTCGATGGCCGCGCGTTCTTGGTAGAATTCTTGGATCTCGGTCAGCCAGGAAATGCCCAGGCCGACCCAGTTGTCGACCGGTTTGTAGCCGTCCTACAACAGTGTCAGTGTATGCGCGGGCGCAGGGCGCTCCAAACCAACCTTGAGTTCGGCGCCAAAGCTGACAGTCGCAAGCTGAGCCATCGTGATTGCAGAGGATCAGTCGGTTCGAACAGCATCATTCAAGAAGCTGGACCTAGACGCAGCAATCCTCCGGTATATCTCGATCTTAGTGGCAGTGCGACGTGACGGGAACGCTGCATCTGAGGGATGGCACAGTAATTGGCGGGGAAGCCCAGTCAATCATACGACAGCCTCCGGCACCATGTCGGCGGCTCATCGGCGCAACTGGCACGGGCACGGGCAGTGCTGCCGATGTACGAGGTATAGGCACGCCCAAAGCGTTTGGTTCAGGCACAACCCGCCTAGACGCACTGACAAGGGCGCCACCCCGCATCACGCCCGCACCGACACGTGGTTGCGAATTTTGAGCTGGCGTTTCAAGTTTCGCGACAGCAGCCTGACTACCTCGACGGTGCCTTTCACAATCTCATTGCAGCCTGACTCGGGATTCAGATAGAGCACAGACTCGAGTGATTTCCAGCAAGCAGATCAAGGGCTTTTTGTTGTATTTTTAGCCGGCGGCAGGGCAGGTCTTTCTTTGTTTCGCTTCCACCTCACCACACTTGCGCCGTTCGAGCCACTCTCTCACCATCCCTCGAACAAACCACCACTAAACCCGAGCTCAGTGTTTCAATAATCAGCATGTCGGAAACACCTTCCGGCAGCGGCTCTCTGGCAGACCGCGTGACAAAACCCGAGTCAACCTCGTGGGCAGATGAGGTCGCCTCCCCCACCACCGAAGATCCTCCTGCCACCATCGATACGAACGGCAAACAGCCAGAAACGGTGCCGGAGGACAATGGACAAGTCGATGGGGCCACACAACCCTTTGGAGGGTCGACACTACAGGAGCCGGAATTCGAGGTCGAGGTCAAATTGGCGGACATGCAGGCAGACCCCAATAACCCTCTGTACTCGGCCACTTCGTTCGAGCAATTGGGCTTGTGAGTTGTGTTGAGCGTGTGGAGCACGACAGGATGCTGACACATTCACAGGAGCGAGGACATCCTCAAAGGCGTCACCAACATGAACTTCCGAAAGCCCTCCAAAGTCCAAGAGAAAACCCTGCCCCTCCTCCTGATGAATCCTCCCCAGAATCTCATCGGTCAATCACAGTCTGGAACTGGCAAGACCGCTGCCTTCGTGCTCAACATTCTCCACCGTCTGGACCTCAGCAGTGAAGCTATGCGCAAAACTCCGCAAGGGTTAGTCCTGGCTCCCAGCAGAGAGCTGGCTCGTCAGATCGTGGGCGTGGTGAAGGTTATGGGCGCGTTCGTCGAAGGTCTTAAGGTCGAAGCCGCCGTTCCTCAAGATGCAGCTGCACGCTCCCGTAGAATTGAAGCGGCGGTGGTCGTTGGAACTCCTGGCACGGTCATGGACATGATTCGCAAGCGAGTCATGGACGTCCGACAACTCAAGATTTTGGTCCTGGACGAGGCCGACAACATGCTCGATCAACAAGGTCTCGGTGATCAATGCATCCGTGTCAAGACGTACGTTCGGATTATCTCGGCCTGTGTGTTTTTCACTAATGAATTGTCAGAATGCTGCCCAAAGGCGTCCAGATCGTTCTCTTCTCCGCCACCTTCCCAGACAATGTCGTCCTCTATGCACAGACTTTCGCTCCTAATGCAAATCAAATGACTCTCCAGCACAAGGACTTGACCGTCGAAGGCATCAAACAGATTTACCTCGACTGCGACAACGATCAAGCTAAGTACGACGTCCTGGTTAAATTCTATGGCCTGATGACAATTGGGTCCTCCATTATCTTTGTAAAGGTAAGAAGCCATTCATTAGCGAAGGATTTCGACCGGGCTAATCCTCGACTAGACTCGAGAAACTGCACTCAACATTGAACAACGCATGACAGCCGAGGGTCACAAGGTCGCGTCATTGACCGGCGGTTACGAAGGAACACAGCGCGATCTCATTATCGACTCATTCCGCATGGGCCACGCAAAGGTCCTGATCACTACCAATGTGCTTGCTCGAGGTATCGACGTCCAGTCAGTATCCATGGTCGTGAACTACGACGTTCCCGACAAATTCGTTGGCGGCGGCAAATACGTCGCGGATCCTCAGACCTATCTTCACCGTATTGGACGGACCGGTCGGTTCGGACGTGTTGGTGTTGCCGTTACCTTTATCAGCAATCGCCAGGATTGGGAGAAGTTGATGGAGATCCAGAAATATTTCAATACCACGATGACGCAGGTGACAACTGATGACTGGGATGAGCTAGAGGAACAGGTCTCGAAGATCATCAAGAGTTCCAGAGCAGGTGCGAATTTCAAGGAAGGCGCAAATATGCAGATGTGAATGCACAAAGGCCTTTGAAGGGGGTGAGGGATGAAATGTTCTACCAGGAAACCATCACGGAACAGAGTTGAAGTAGCCTGGCGCTGGGTACATTGTTCCATGGGAGGTCATAGATAGCATTTCCGGCGAAGGATTTGAGATACCCAACACACATGGCACAACAGAATGAAAAGGGAAGAAATCAAGGTCAACCAGGGGGAAGGCTAGGTTGAGAAGTGAATTTTGCCTCCCAATTCTTTCCCTACCAGTCACAGGCTTGTCCCAGTAAATCTGCTATTGCTTCCAGTCCCTTTCGATCTTCCTCGTCGAAGCCGTCGAGTTCGGCACAATCGATATCAATCACGCCGACGACCTACAAGACAAAAGCACGAGGTCAACTTCGATGCGCCCCTGATTGCGCAAGCCACAGGCAGCAGCTCCACGTAAACATCAAAAACATTGACAAAATCAAGCATCTGGCTTCCAAAGGACTTTCACTCACCTTGCCACCAGCATCTCTGATCGGCACCACAATCTCACTCTTACTCTCGCCATCGCAAGCAATATGCCCAGGAAAGGCATCCACATCGCTCACAACCAACGTCTCACCCCGGCCACTCCCATCTCTGCCCACCGCCGCCGTGCCACACACGCCCTTCCCCAGCGCGATGGTCTGGCAAGCGACCTTCCCCATAAAGGGACCCAGGATCAGCTGCTTCTCTGGCGCGGACGGGTCCCGCACGTAGAACCCGGCCCAGTTGACGGCACTTCCGTGCGGCGGCAACGAGTGGTGCAGATGCCAGAGCAGGGACGCCGCGTTGGCGAGGTTGCACACCCAGTTCCGCTGGCCGTCGCACAAGGAGGCCAGGCTGGCGAGGGCCTGCTGGTAGGCCGCGGGTTTGGTGGTCTGCACGCCGGGTTTGGCGAAGTCGGAATGTTCGGCGTGAGGCTGCGGGGGGAAACAGGGGATCAGAATGAGATCAGATCAGATAATATCAGACTCGGGCGCCAGGTTGAGGATATTGATTGATCTGTTGAGCCGCGCAGGGGGCATCTGTTCTGACGAGGAGCGCTGTACGTACCATGATCTGATTGCACCCTAACCCAACCGTTCTTTCTCCGTTCCTTCGTCTCTTGATACCTTTGTGGTGCTTTAGGGACCGACCGACACGCACGATGTGCACAGTTTGCAGAATTGTTTCAGATCGCGGCACCTGATAATCCAGCCCTGGCTACTGAGGACGGAACGAGCCACTCCTAAACAGCGGGTGAACCGCGGTACCTGTAAGATATTTCAATAATTACTCTGTACTCTGTATTTCGAATCGCTTCTGCTGGCGTGGGGCGCCGTCCTCTTGGCGATAGCTTTAAATGGACCCAGACGCGGTCTCAGATAATACAGATACGTTCATGCAAAGCCAGAGGCAATGGGATGTGATGTATCGCTCGACCGCACTGTTTGACACCCAGCTGGCGGGGGAGACGCCGACATACATACAACAAAGCAGAGATCTCGTCAACTTGTGCACTGAAACTCAACATTGAGTCGCTCGCGGGGATGAGCTTAACGCGAGCTCAGATGCCATTCCCTTTCCCGAGATGATCCACGAGGAAATGAGACATCAATTACACAGTCTGAAAGGCCTGAGCATCGAGTCATGTCGACTGTCGTTCTCTATCAGTTTCAATGGGAGTTGCTTTCTGCCTGGCTGACGTCCCAGCTTCAACATTGCAGCAATCTCATCTCGGTCGTCACGCTGACATGGTGTTTCGCCCTCGCAGCTCAAAGATTCGAACCCCACAAGACTTCACGTCGTCATGATTCGCCCATTGCCGACCTCTACGGGGCTGTAGCGGTGGTCAGGTACACCGTCAGACCCTTCAACTCGCCTCGAGAGTAGACTTGGAGCCATTGAGTGCTAGCTCACCAACTTTGGTTACAGCAAGAGGAGGTTGCACCATGTCATTTACTTGTTGTTTCATCGCTCGTTTGTTTGCCCGAATCCACATGGTACGGCTGTCGCCTACAAATCCGTGGCTGTTTGGCTTGGACCCACGAGAAATGGCACTGAAGTAGAGGAAACCGGACTTCAGGATCTAAACAATGACGGCGGCAGGAAACACCTTAATCAAGACTTCATGCTCAGGTACGGCCGAGATTCGCCATGCCTGCGGTGAGCTTCATGTTCCCGGGAAGGGATTGACCGTGTTTTAGCCGCTCCTCCAGGTGAAAGGCACAAGGCTGATTGGCAATCCTCCGACAGCCCTGTTCGCAGATATGCAACTTCAACACGCCAGAGTTTTCTCATTATCTCGAGGTGTTTGCATTATCCAACACTAGCTAGGGTCGACTTCGAGGAAACATCGCCACAACCTCAAATCTACTCTGTTGCCCAGACTGGTCGTCTCTTGAATATCCATGATGGTTAACGGCATTCACCCAATACGCCCTCTGTACTGCACGTACGGGTCATGTAGAGTCACGCAGCCCTTTGTGCGGTCGCTCTGCACCCTCATCTGTGCTCAGTCATGAACTCCGATCTCCAAGCTGAGCGAAATGTTCAAGTGCAGCCTACGTCTTTTGCGAATATCAACTACGCGGCCTCACAGTTTGGAGCCACATTCCTCGCTCCACTGAGCCTGGATACAGCGGTCGCGGGTTAGTCACATAGGCGCACTAGACTTGCAATGTGTTGGTACCGGCGGAGCGCTCTAGATTTGTCTTGGAGTTTGATACTGTTCACTGCGGCGGTCTCTCGGTTAACCCTGAGCGTGGGATCATTGTATCCAGTAGCGAGGGTGTTTGTTGTACAAAGCGTTCCTTCGTGTCACACTGACAGCTTTTTCGTATTGGTTACTCGCCTCAGCACTCCTCTTCCTGGTCATTGCCGACCTGTAAGGATCACTGGAAATATTGGCGCGGGTTTCAGACGTCTGCGAAGGTGTCACCGCAGGACAAGCATAGGTGACAAGGCGAGGAAAGGTCGTGCGAGCTGCTCAGGGATGTGGACATCTCGCAGTTTGCTTCACAGCAGATCGAGTTTGGGGAAGCCTGGGCCGGAAAATGTTTCCTCATCTCGACAGCATCGGTCATGAGGGAAAGAAATTCATATGTTGGGATGATAGACATCGGGAAATCTACCACGTCCAAATTCACGATGGATTGTAAGTAGCATTTATCATTCCGGAGGTGGAGTTTGACGCAGATAACAAATGCGAGTAAAGCGAGTCTCCTTAAAGGGCGCTTGTTGAATGGCCGGGGAGGCCCATTCGCTTGTGAACAAGCGTGGCGGGGAGGCGGGAAGGCGGGGTTGCTGCCTAGACCGCTGAACAGAAGGCCGCCTAAGTTTAAGCTTAAGACCTTACAGTTCCGTCCTCCATCGCCAACACATCGTGCGTTCAGCACCATCACCACCAGACTATATTCTTCTTCCTTCCTCCACCCCGCCCCGTCCATCCCTACCCGATTGCGTCAATGAAAGAAGAAAACCGACGGACAAGCATCAGCCGAGAAACATGGACCCGAACACGAACACGATCGTGGAAAGGCAGGTCAAGGAGGACTGGCATCGGCAGCTAGCCACTAGTGCGGCTATGGAGGAGACAATGGAGGTGAGGAGGGCCATGATGGGCACAGGCCTGGCCATGGACACGAGGCGGCTTATGGACCTGAGCAGGATTGTGGAAATGGAACACAATGAGAACTGGGACAGGATATCATCCACGGGTACGGCTGTGAAGAGGAAAATGGAACTGAGCGTGATCATGACGAACACGAGCCAGGCTAGAGATGTGAGCCGACCTATGGACCAACAGCCGAAAGGTAACGAGAACATAGCCAAGTGCCGGCACAGGAACACGACGACGGGGCCCTACAAGAGCATAGCGATGGCACCAATCAGGAATATGACCACCGACAAGAATATCTCCATCGACAGGACTATGGGCCTGAACGATGCTATGGACACGAGCCAGAACGTGGACACCAGTCAGACCTCGAACCGAGGCCAGTACATGGACCGGAGCCTGGATAGGAACAGGGCCATAAATATGGGCTCGAACAAGACGATCGTTATGGATCCGAACATATATCCGCCCATGTACAGCCCTACGGAAATGATCAGAGACAGCAGCACAAGCATGGATAGGAGTACGAACCAGAACTCCTACCGAAACATCAACACCAGGGGAGACAAAAAGACCACAACGAACAGCTACCCCGGTCAGGTGAGGAGGGCTATCACTAAGAGTGCCACCATAGCGAAGAGAAGCACCAACATGACCAGCAACAACATCAACCGCATGTTCGGGAACACCGGCATGAACACCTACAACACCATGGACCCCAGCAACGCCGTGAGCAGAAGCACGAATAGCTATAGTTCCGTAGAATCCAACATAAGCACCTACAATACCATACCCAGCAACATGGACGCCATAACCAACAACACCAATACTAAAGTTAACGTCATGAAGACAAACGTCAACACCTACCATGCCACAAGCGCCCACCACCCAACGTGCCCCTACAATACCATGAGCACCAAGATGAACGTGAGGATGACGGGAAACACAATCATGAGCACAACCCGCAAGCTGGTCGAAGAACAATCAATTCTCGTGTCTGCTCAGAAGCGATACTACCCAGTCAAAATTGGCGACCTGTACAATCAGCGATATCGCGTTATTGCAAAGCTTGGTTATGGGGATACGTCCACAGTCTGGCTTGCGCGAGATGAGATGTAGGTAGGCCCAGCGTCTTGGTACACGTCAAATGACTCTCTTGCAGATCGAAGAAGCACGTCTCCCTCAAGGTCTGTGTTCAAGATGAATCGCCAGGGTCGCCGCCCGTCAATGAAGTCAACATGCTACAACGGCTCAAGTCATTTGCGGAACGAGACAATCATCCGGGCGTCGTCTTCATGCGTCTTCTTCTTGAGACCTTCGAGCTCTACGGACCGCACGGGCGTTACTTGTGTATCGCGGCAGAGGCTGAAGGAAGGAGCCTGCACGAGTTACAAAAATCATTCCTACTCCCGAAGACTCTGGTAAGGAGTTTGATGCTGAAATTGGCGTATGCTGTGCACTGGCTTCATGGAACCTGTGGCGTCGTCCATACAGGTACCTTCTGCCCCCTGAGGTGGCGTCCGAAAAGCTGTGCTCTGATCGTTGCGCAGATATCTCGCGGCAAAACGTCCTCACCGCAGTAGCGGATCCAACCATCCTCCAGGAAATCGAAGACAAAGAGCTGAAAGACCCCACCGTGCCGATCGTGCATAACGGCATGCGCATCTACACAAGTCGAAACCCCGGCTTTCAACCCCATGGCGTGCCTGTCCTTATTGACTTCGGCAACATGCGGTTGGCGGGGCCAGCAAATCAGACGGGGCTGCTATCGGGTGATTACCGAGCTCCAGAGGCGCTGCTGAAGCTTCCTTGGGGAGCCCCGGTCGATATATGGTCGCTGGGTGTCATGGTACGCACAAGGATGAATAGATTTTTCAAAGCCTTTGAACCTTCACTCACAAACATCATCAGACACTCGAGCTTTTGGAGGGCCGGAAGCTCTTCGATCCCGTGGATGCGCGAGGCCAATATCAACTCCCCATAGCACTGGCGCAATACATCGCCTACCTTGGCCTCCCACCGCTGGCCATGGTCCGGCAAAGCCCCCTTTTCCGCGTCTTCTTTGACCAAAATGGTGAGTCTAAGTTGCGACTCCCTCGATTGCCCGTTTCAAGCCATTGCCGGACGCTCACTAACAAGTCGAACAGGGAACTGGATCTCTGACATTCCCATTGCCAGAATCTCGTTCGAGGAGTTCGTCACCGTCATTGATCCTGGAGAAGAAAAGGACTGTCTGATGCAGTTCATCCGGGCATTGTTGACTTGGCAACCGGAAACGAGACTCACAGCCGAGCAACTTATCTATGCTGAATGGCTTGTGAGGTCATCATGGGATGAATGAGGTGCCATGTTGCTGAACCAGCCCAGCATTTTCATCATCACCATCAGTTCTGACGGAGGGGAGCTAAAGCATGCTCTGTGTGGGAAACACTGAGAGCTTCATCATCACCATCAGTTCCGACGGAGGGGGGCTGATGTGGGAACCACGGGGAGCTGAAAGTTCTGCGCGCGTGCAATCTCGGTCCGTAACGATCCTGCCACGATTTCTCACATGTATCCCGGGCTTTCTTTGAAGCCGGGCGGGTATTGACATCTCCTGGAATGAAGTATGTCTTAAAATACGAACATCATGTTTGGCCTTGAAATGCGTCCCGGGACACCCAGTTAAATTAGCCACTGAAGATTTCCTCCGTTCGAATCATGCGCGGCTTGCCCTTTGCTCCGTAGTTAATCACCACTCCGACAAGCAACTCTAGAAGAGAGGGACTAATCAATTGGAAATGCACTCGAAGGGGTTCCAGGGGGACCATCAGACTAGATAGATATACGGAGTACATCGCAGATAGTTCTCACGCAGTCGTTGTAATCAGTCCACGCGCGGCACCGGGGTTGTCTACGACCCTACAAGTGATGCACATGTTTATCGGCGTCTTGACTGGCACACTGGTCACCTCAACAATCGGCGCAGTCCCAATCCCGATCAATCCGGCTTGAGATCCCTCCGGTGCCGGCCCGGTCGGTCAATACGAGGAGGGAGTGTGGGAGTGTATGTCGGCCGAGTGAACGTCAAACAATCCCCGCATCGTAAACGTATCCGTGTGGATGAAAACGACCACGCAAAACGATAAAGAATGGTAGCTTACCTCGTAGGGTTTGGGGTACCAGAACATAGTTATGGATCTGCAATGACTACTGCAGCTCCATTATCTCCGGCTCTATCTCCAGCTTTAAGTGTCAGGCTCTGTCCTGCTCGAAATACAGCTCTACCCAGCTCTACCCTGCTCGAAATACAGCTTTAGTCTGCTCGAAACACGGCTCTACCCAGCTCGAAACACAGCGCGATCCTCATCTTCGGACTCGACCCATCTTGATATCCACACCTTCAATCCAGGTCGGCAGCCCGTAGGCGGGAAACTATTACCACAATGTCCTGCCGCGACTGCTTCCGCGGGGCCGTGCACACGCACGCCACGCCCATGGGCACGATGGAAACGCTGCACGGGATCAAGACGTACGTCGCGGGCGCGGGGGGGGGCGGGGACGACGCTCCGCGCTCGGCCTCGACCATCATCTACCTCCCCGACGCCTTCTCGATGAAGCTGCCCAACAACCAGATCCTCGCGGACCAGTACGCGGCCGCGACGGGCTGCCGCGTGCTCTTCCCGGACGTGGTGCCCAACGGCGGCCTCCCCGCCCACGTCCTCGAGGGCATCGAATACGTCACCACCGCTCCCACGACGGTCACGTCGGCGCTGGCCAAAGCGTACACGGTCGTCACCCTCCTCCCGCACCTCGTGCCCTTTATGCTCTGGGGCCACCCGCGCAACAGCTACGCCACGATGCTCAAGTACGCGCGCGACGTGCGCGCCAGCCTGCCCGCCGGTGCGAAGCTCGGCGTGTGTGGGTTCTGCTGGGGCGCGTGGCCGAGCACCAAGCTGTGCGGGGAGGCGGCAACAGCAGCAGCAGCGGGCGACGAGGGCGAGGGCGAGCACGGCGCGCAGCAGCGGCTCATCGACGCCCAGTTCAACGGCCACCCGTCGTATATCATCAAGGAACCGACGCTGGTCGCCGACTGCATTCGCCGGTTCAAGACGCCGTACGCGAGCGCCGTCGCCGAGAAGGATATCCAGTTCAATGCCGAGGTGGCGGCCCGGACGGAGGCGCAGCTGCGCGAGAGCGTCGGGAGTAAAGGGGACGGCGAGAATGGGTACGTGTTCGAGTTCCGCGTGTACAAGGGCGCTAGGCACGGGTTCTGCGTCAAGGCCCATGAAGGGGACATGCAGAATTATCACGACGCCGTGGCCCACGCGGTCGAATGGTTCAAGACGTATCTCAATTGACGGGCGTCTAAGCGAGGTTACTTCAAGCGCCGTTGACGAAATGGAGGAGGAACCGGGGTGGGTTGTTTCATGAAGTACACGTACGCGTACGCGTACAGGTGTGATCTTTGCATCTCATCTCGATTGAAGGGGATGGAAACGAACGAAAACTCCATCCACGCATTGGATTTGGATCAGTACACACGCGCCGGCAGGCGAGCAGTGGCCCAAGGGGAATTCTCCGGCTCTGGCAAAGAGATGCGGCGGCTATGAGAAGGAGGACACACGTTCCATCCTGCAGGCAACCAATCAGGCAAGAGAGGAGGATGCTTCTAGTGGAAGACGTACCGCTTCTATGTTGTGCGAGCGCGCACGAGGTGTAGGGATCACAGCTGGCTACTGATGGCCTTGCTCTCCTGCTCTATCCGTAGATATGGTACCGGCCGAGACGCTTTACAAGGGGAAGCCACAGTGTGACAGCCACTCAGGCTGCGCGATGTGTGTGATACAATAGCACAATGAGTGAGGCGAGAAAACTTCGTTGCCTCTTTCCCGACCAGTGGATTGACCGGATGCTTTCGTCTATGACCTATCGCTCAGAGATGCTACCTGCCGAGAACCCATCCCACGTCAGCTTTCCATCGTTGCCACCTCGCACCACGGCTGCTTTTGCGGACGGGGAACAGTAGAGCAGCCGTAAGGGTTAGGAATAAAGCCCCAGGGGTTCTCGTAATAGATCTCCATGTGGCTCTGGTGGTTGGCTGGCTGGTAATTCATGGATGGTTGTCCGTCCGTGGCGGGCTGTTGATTTATCGGGAACTCCTGGTTCATGGCGAGCTCTTGCTCCATGGTGAGCAACTCGAACATGGTGGAGTCCTGGAACGTAGCAGGTGGTTGGTACGTGGCGAGCTGATGGTTCATCGGGACCTCCTGGAACATGGCGTGATCCTGGAATGAGGGCCACCTTTGGTACATAGCGAGCTCCTGGAACATCGCGGGCCCTTGCGGCATGGAGCGCTCCAGGATTGTTGCCTGCGCCTGATTTATCACGGCCTCTTCGAACATGAGCTGCTCCGGATACACGACCTCCCCTGGGTAAATCACCTTCTCCGGAAGTGTAGGCTGTTCCTGGAACACTGGCTGATCTTGCAACGGAGGCCTCGCCGGGGTCATGGCAGCGTCCTGATACATAGCGGGCTCCGAGCATGTGGCCTGCCCTTGATACTGTGTCTGCTCCCGGTATGTAACCTGCTCTTGGAACTCGGCCAGCTCCGAGTTCATGATTTTCTTCGGGTATATAGCAGGCAGCCTCGTCTGTTGCTTGACCCGCTGCTTGGACTGTGGGTTGGCTCGCTTCTTGCATTTGTTCTTGGCTTGTTGCTTCCGCATGCCATGCCCACCGTACTTGTCCCGGACGGGTTGGCGATAGTAAGACCAGGTCGGGTCCATTTGCCGATCACTGGACAGAGTCCAGACCACACGTTTATCGGGTCCGCGCAACGCGTGGCCCAAGGTACAAAAGACCAAATCATTCCAGGACTGCCACTCGTTGGCAATGGATTCACCTCGCGCGTCTGCTGGGTGGAAGCAATCAAGCGTTTGGCAGACGCTCCAGTCTCTCTTCTCGTAGGGCCTGGCGTCAAGCTGGCCGTCACAGGGCTGCACAAGATTCCCGCCCAGGCATTGGATCTTCGCAGCGAGATAACAGCTCCGCGACAGGTTTGAATCACGCGACACGTTCAAAACGCTATCCATTTGGGAAACGACTGTGTCGACCCATCCGCTCCGCACCATCGTCTTCGACTTGGTCAAGTACATACGCCTGAGGTACGGTAATTCGAACTCAGAAGATCCGCGGAAGAGCCATTCACCGGTCATCGAGGACATGGGTTGGACGAGTTCTTCAGTGTGGATGCAGCCGTTCTTGACAGTGTTGAGGTTGCGGAACCTCTGGAACCATGCGTCGACTTCATCGGTATACCTATCTTGCCGGCTCATGGGGACCCACTGCGCGAACACGACGATGCAGGCGGGCCATGTGGTATCCGCATTCTCATGTTGTTCACCGGCTGCGCCCTCGAGGGGTCTGCTCGGGCTATCGCTCAGCTTCGGGATCAGCCGGTGTATAGGGAAAGAGGCGCTGAAAGCGTTGACAGAGAGGTCAAAGTTCGGCGTTAACGATGGATCGTCAGCCATTGCAGCCACCTGTTTCAAGAGCAGTTTCAGCACACGCTGGTTGTATCGCCAGACTCCCTTGAAGCCGCGCGGTCGGGCGCCTGTGTCGGGGAAGTCGAAGTTCTCGTCGGCAAAGGCCTGGAGTGAGTAGTGCGTGACGACGCCAAAGGCTCCCGGATTGCTTCCCAGGATGGCCTGGGCCGTCGGGTCGCGTGTGGTGATCAGTTCACTCTCGCCCGTGTGGTTGATCATCCGGATGGCCTTGATGCGGTCTCCCAGCAGGCCGAAGCTGCGCCCAAGTTGGCCGCCCCCGGATCTCTCGCCGCGACCGACGAGTTGTACATCAGAACATTGTCCATGAGGCAGGAAACGTCGTTGCTCACGAAGGACTCGGTTGAGTTCTCCGATAGTCCGGCTGACGTCCACCCAGATCTGATTTCTGGCACTGTACGGGACCCATTGTCCTGCGGTCGCAAGTCCAAAGTGTTTCGGGCCTGGGTACGTCAAGGTGAGGTTGAGCTGAACATCTGACTTGGTTTGCGCAGAGGCTCCACCACCGTAATAGTGCCCCCCGGTGAAGACTGAGACCTGGTATCCATTTTGCCTCGCGTACTTGATGGCGGCGCGGACGTCCTGTTCATGCCGCGGAAGGGCGATCAGGGCTGGGGGCATGTTCTGGTCAAGGTTGAGGCTACGGTGCACATCAGCATAGGACCTCGCCGAGCAAGGATCCGTGGAGAAGGGGAACTGGGGCCCCGCGAACTCTGGGATTTCCTGCATGCCTGAAGAAGAGTGAAGAAAGGAGAGGATGATCTCTGCTGTCTGTCAGCGTCGGCCTTGCAGTCGGACACTTTCGATTTTATATCCTTCGACACTGTCCAAATGCTGGGTCCCGCGATCGCCAATCAAAATAGATCGAAAAGTAGAGCAAAAAGCATCGGTCCAAACCATGCAGATGAGAAGCGGAGACGAAAGTCAGGGAGCAGTTCAGCTTCAACTCAACGTCGGGTCAGCCGTACTCGACGGAAGCTAAATCCTATGCGGTGAAAGTCGGTCACAGGTCGATCTGATCGAGTCACTGACTCTTGGGAGCGGGCTGGACAGTGCGTCGAGCACTCTTCCGTTCGGAACAGGACGAGGAGGTTTGCCAAGTTGGAAGAGCGCAATTGACTGCCGGTTGCATCGCGTTGATGGAACCGCATTGCATTGTGCAGATGTCGACGCTAGGCTCAGCGGGGTTTAAAGTATGCGCTAGTCACGCTAGTGCTAGTCGCGGCACTGTCTATGCAAGAGTTCAATAACATACCGAGGACTCCTCGAACCAAATTTGATATCAGATTGGTCCGGGGAGGGAGAGCAAGGGCGGTGGCGCACTTGATCGGGCGGAGGCCTGCCTCTCGCCAGCGTGCTGGAGGCCCAAGAGATCGATTCCTTAAGTCGAGGACAACGCTATATTGACACCGTTGTGGAAATGAGAGGCTGGCTCAGACTCACTCACAGAAGCAGCCTTATCGTCGTGAGACAGTGGATGGCGAGATCGACGTCGCAACAATGAATGGTTCGGTTGTGCCCCTCGCACCTACACAACACGAGGTCGTTACGTACGGGTACCCTGGATCATCCACATGTCCCCGTGCTCCCCTAACCCCTCACACTCCCTGCGGTTGGACCCTTGGTTCACCGATCCCACTATTTTAGCTACTCATAGTTGTGACCAGGTCTCCAAATTTGACTGGCTGTGAGAGTGCAGTTTCTCAGGGTGGTCCACACCCATGAGGCGGACATGCCGACTGCTAGCTTTCTGTAAGAGAGTGGAAAAGGATCCGAATTTGGACGCCGCAGACTGTGGATCATGAGCGATCTGGGGAACGTTTCGTCCAAGCACCACCGTATGGAACGCTACCGTGAAACAAGAGATCGGCATCGGACCTTTGACTGGAATCGACGAAGCGGTCCCTTGCCTCCATCCCCAGCTTGCACTGTAAGAGCAGGAGAATGAAGGAATGAGGGTCAGCCAGTCTGTCGGGGCCGTGCTTTCGCTTTACAGGGAGTCAAACCTGCTAGGAGCGACCATGACAGGTGGACTGGATGGCAGTCCTTACGCAAATGTATCGTCGTTTGAAGCATGAGAATCTCGGATTTGTCTTGTCTTCAATCCTTCGATTCTCCCGTCATCGGCTCCCTCTGCCTACTCGTGCGTCACCAGAATGAGTTTCACTGGTCTTCAGCCCTCCCCCTCAGTAGTGGTCTACATCATCTCACGTCCTCGCCCTGTCTTCGCGGAAATGCCGAGACAGCCTGACTGGTGTCGACTATGTGATCTCGCTGCATGACCTTGCCAAACGTCTGGCCGACGACCGGTACCCACTATCCCAGACGACGGAAGATCGGGCCTGATATCCTTTGCAGATCGCAACAGCATTCAAACATGGGTAGGCATCGACAACTAACCTACTTCAAGTTTCACCATTGTCCATGGACGTTGGATGCTCGCACTCTTAACCGAACTGACAGCAAACGCCTCTGGGCAATATTGTCATGGACAATCCTTCTCCATACATACCATATCTGTCTTCTTCATTGTACGCCGACTGAGATACTGTTCCAGCTGAACACGATTCGCTCCGGGGAACATAAAAGTCGTCCTGGTCGACCGGCCCATGCCCGGGCTGAATTCCCTGCTTCTGAGCATCCTCCATGATGGACCCAATAGAGTCGATCTTCCCCAATTCTCCGTCATATGTTCACTTCCTCCTCGTCCAAAGAATTGGCCGTGGTGGCAGGGGAGACCTCCACTCATACCAAAGTTCAGTAACTCGAACCGATGAGCATCCGATTTTGCACACCTCACGATTCTCTCGGGGATCCCAAACCACCTGCAGGAGCCTCAACAAAGGGAGCCCTATGAAATGCCTTACGTCCGACTGCCGAGTAGAATCTTTCCGCGGTAAGGACTTCATAAAGCCGTGGTCGTGCTAAGTAAGATGACTCCTGTCAGGAGTTTCACATGGTGGAATTCATCTGCGCGAGCCCCTGTTCCAGACCGAGTGTTGTGCACAGTTTCCGAGACACAGAAAAGTGTAGGTCCAATGTATAACAGTCTCATAATCATAAGTTATATACAGTCATCGAAGAAATGCATCAGCCAATCCCAGAAACGCCCCCCACGTATGCTCGTTTGTACTACATGTCCATCAAATATGCAGCGACCGCTGCCGTTCCAACTCTTAAGTAGCCTCGGCCACCAGTTGATCATACCACTCCTCATGGCTTTTCAAATCGACCGACCGGATCTTGTCGAGCGAGTCAACAAGGCGATTGACCTCGGCCAAGAATTCTGGCATGCCCGCTCTGGCTAGCACTTCCGCCGCACTCGTGCTGGTCCTTACCCTCTCGGCTGTGCCGTTAGCGGCGAGCCTGGCGAAAACATGCTCCCGTAGGGACTTGAGAAGGAAAGAAGCAATCTGCTCACTGAAGACGTCTCCGGTAGAGGGCTCCGAGGGCACATATGTGTCATGGCTGTGAACTGCGTCCTGTCGAGCTTGCTCCGCTACACTGGCATTTCTGGCTGCAGCAACCGCAGCGGGGAGAACTCGCCCAACAAAGTTGGACAAGCCTTCTTTGGTAGATTCGGGCATCATGTGTGACGATTCGACCAACGAAATCACTCGGTCCGAGTCAACTGTCAGCAGATCCAACGACATGAGCCGATCAGCATCTTCCGCCCAGAGGGATTCCCTGTTACGTCGGAGTCGAATTTTGGTGGTAAGTAGGACCGAGGAGACGGCTATCATCTGGAACACGCGAGCTCTCAGTTTCAGTAGCCGGACAAAGTCGAGCTGCAGGGTTTCCGGCAGATCGGTAAAGCTCAAATGTGAGTTACGCAGAACCAGGTCTGACAGACCTTTGGCGTAGATGGCATTTCCGCTCACGTTTTGAGTGCCTGTCATCGATTTGGCATCAGCCCACCAACGCCTCGTCCGTTCGAGCGTGTGCACGCCTTGTTGAAGATCTCGCTCAAAAGACGCCATTTCGTGCTCATGCCCGTGCTCCAGCACCGCCTGCGAGGCCAGCCGGAATTGAAAGTTGACGTGGTCCAGAGTCATCAGGTCAACGATGTTGATGAGCTGGAAAAGGCGATCGATGGTATCGCCGGTGGCATTGCTCGCAAAGGCTCTGACCAGCTCGTCCCGGCCAGGAGAACAAATCTGTGAAATCAGCCCTGCAAGTGTCCCAAAGAACGACTCGTACGAGAACATGCCATTGCGGGACTGTTGGGCGATCAACTGCGGATCCAGCAGGCCGTCGATCCGGTCGTAGAGAGGATGGCGCGGGCTGATTAGATTCATCAGCTTCTCTCGGATGAGAATTGCCATAGAATGGGTCCACCTCGTGGCAGCTCCACTGCTTCCGCTTTGCATACTGTCACGCATGCTGGTTCGAAGTGAGTCCACCAGGCCGCTGTGCGCATTCGTCCAAGGGCGCTGCTGCACCTCAAAACTGCCGTTGATCAAGATCTCGTGCGCAATCTCACGATTCGATGGCAGGACAGTCATGACTGCGGAGAGACTGTTGGCGAAGACTGGGCTTCTTGTGCCTACGTCTTGCTGAGCAGGCCGTGGGGTTGCAGGAGGGGTCATAAGCGCCCCTGGAGCCGCGGCGGCATCGTCATTGACAGCAGTCGATACCCGAGGGACTTGCTCGATTCCTTTCTGGCGCATTTCAGACGCCCTTTGCTTCCGAGCCTTTCTCACAGCAACGCGCACCCTCGAAAGCGCTTCTTCCGGGCCCGCAAGTCTCTTCAGATGAGCAAGCAGCTTGACTTGCTCCTGTCGCACAGCATCGAGATAGTCTTTGGCGACCTGGCCCTCGTGGTCATTTTTGGTGGCTTGCAAAATCAGATCCAGATTGACGAATGAGTTGACCATAATATCAACCAGGATGCCCAGGTCCTGGCTCTTCCAAGCATGAAAAGTTGAAGCAAAGTCGTTCAAAGCGAAAGAGAGGGCGTCTTTGCTCGACTGAAGGGAGGCTGCGGGCGGCCCAGAATTCAAGACCTTGATACAAGTCTCGAAAATGTCAACGAGCGACGCGGCTTTTGTCAACACCGCTTGCTCTTGTGGTTGACTTCCACCGTGGCTGAAGGCTTGCATCGGATGCGCAACGATCAAATACCCACTGAGGAAAACCCTCACGGTTCCTGAACTGCCTTGGTCTGCAGCAACGACACCAAGGGACTTCAGTATTGACGCAGTGGCAGCAGTGGTCCGCTCTTCTGAGATAAACCGGGTCAAATCTTCAAAGGTGAGCGCCCGGGCCTGCGTCAAGTTCAACCCGAGAGCAGAGAAGTCGGCAAGGGTTTTGCGTGTATGGTAGCGTCTCCATGACCGCTGAACGACTTTGGCGGCATAGACGCGGTCTGAACGCTTTAACGCGGCTGGAGCAACTTTCTTCTCCTCGACAGCAGCTAGAGAAGTGGTTCTGGGCCTCCGCATGCCTTGCTGGTACACGGACCGTCGCCTATCTGCTTCAGCGTACTTCTCGGCCATTTCTTCCTTGAGTCTTGCCATTTCGGCGGCCCTTTTCTCCTTGGTCTCTTCGGCGACCTTTTTTGCTCGCCTCACCTCTTCTTCGCAGCGTGCTGCGATATCGGCGAGCAATTTCTCGCGCGCCGCCTGTGCTGCCAGGGCTTTTTCCTCGCTGTATGTCACCCTTTGCGCAGCCTTCGCCGCGGCTGCGCGTAGTCTGACCTGCTCCGCGTGCGCGGCCCGATCTGCAAGACGAGCCTTGCGGGATTCAATGATCGAGGCTCGGCGAAGGTGCTGGGCAATATGGGTGCTTCGGGGCCCGCCATGGCTCGAAAGGGCCGAGGAATGCGAATGGATCGAGGATAAGGAGCTTCGGCGGGAGGAGTTGGCAGAGGATCGCCGGCGCGAGGAAGATCTCCGATAGAAGCGTGCGGCTATACGAGCAGGAGGCTCAACGTAGGTGGGAGCATCGTTCATTTCAAGGTCGGGCTCAACACCCTCGATGGTCGGAATAGTGGGATCCATGCTTGTTTCGTTGCGAGGGCACGGGGTGAAAGAAGCCAGAGACGAGTTCAAAGCGACGCAAGAGTTCGAGGAGGCAAATTGAGAAGCTGAACGAACGGCATGGAACTAATCACCCAAGGCGATTCGGGCTTACTTTCAGAGCAGCCGGGAATGTTGTACGTGCAACCGGCATACGACAAAGAAGCATGAAGGGAATGAAACAAGGAAACACCGCCAGAGTGCGATTGCGCACAGACACTGGGGTTGCAAAGGTGACGAACGTCGGGAGGCTGGGAAAGCAAAAGTGAGAGTGAGAGTGAGTGGTGAGGGGAGAAGCTGATGAACTCATCGTCGTCAATGTGTTTTGCCGCTGCGCCACCTTGCAGCAAGTCGCACCAGCGGGCAGCCTGCTGAGTCACCAAAGTACATAAGTACGAACTCCTACGGTGGACTTGGATGGGCGCTTCAGACTGCGGTGCACCTGGAAGCTTCAGCTGCACGTGGGCGCAGTTCAGGCTAGCGGAGCCTAGCGCAGCCCTAAACTCGCTTGCCCGGCCCTGGAAGCCTCAACTTCGGGGCGTGCTCTAGGCATCACGACTGTCAGAACGCACCCAAGTCAGCAGGACTTAGGTACGGAGTAGAGTTGCCTGCAAGCACTCCTGCGGCGTCGCAGGCACAAAGACTTCCGCTCATCAAAAACAATATTATTTACCCACGCTGCCTTCTGCAAGACTGGCCCGAGTATCTAAAGCTTTCTCGCAGCAAACTCACCCCTCTCAGCACGTCGAACAACATCGGTGGACAGAAGCTGATGGCAATCCTCGTAAGCAAAGCTCGTTCTAAACGTGATGCTGAATGGTGAGGAGCCCCTGAGAATGTATGAGAAAGTAGGGCAGTTGTGCATCGCTTTCCCAAAAGAAGGAGGCGGTGATAATGTAAGGCTTGGGCCTTGAGCAACAAGTTGCACCTGCATAGGTGCTAGAGCAGACTGAGGCTGGCAGGAGTGATCTGGTGGGATCTTTCGATCTCTGCGCCAGCGATAGCGACCTCCAGCCCTCACCAAGCCGCGGCCATGTTCATTACCCGTCAACAAGGCGAGGCTTTTCCGAAGCCCTTGCGGTGGATGTGATGTCCAAGCCACTGATTCCCCTCTCGCGCCAGCCGGCCAGATCAGCAAGAAAACATACGAGGAGGTCGGATCGAGCCCTCGTGAGACAGGTGGCCCGCAAACATGAAAGCTGATACGGAGCGGTGTACTTCTTGGTAAGAACGTGACCAGACTTGGCGCTACAAGCAGGGAGCAGATTCGACCTGTGGTAGGATCCACGCGTGTGGATGAGCTGAAAGACACATAGGTCAGGCCTTGCTAGAAGTTCCTTCCTGTCGAAAGATCGGCATCCTTGCTTTCTCTGGTCCAGTTTGCAGACGCCATAAGGCACAGACGCTCTGAGGTACAGTCCTCGTATTGTGAATTGTGGGTCGACCTGAGGCGCGAAGCTGAACCCAGTCATTTCCACTCTGGTTGTTGTCGGGCGATGCAGCCGTGGCTGCGGTTGAAGACAACTCCGCCTCGTCAAGATCCCAGTGGTTGAGAACCACAGGTCTAGTCCGAAGTGACAACTATGGTCGTACTGTTATTGTCCATCCCTCCGTCATGAGTGACGACCTTCCCCCTGCAAGAGGCCACTTGCCAGAGTCTCGATAGACTTCGGCGCTTGGGAGGCGGCCTAGGCTCCATCACTCATCCGAAGCTGTTGCCCTTCCCGGCATGCTCAAGCTGAGAGATCTGCAGGTGTGATCCTGCTTTGGCACTCTCCACCAGTGCAGAACCCATTATTTTTCGCGCTCAAGGTTCCGTGTTTCCCACAGCCTGACCACGATCTACTCTTGTCGCGACTGGACGGCAGAAGTGGCTTGATACCTACCAGTTGCTCGCTCTCGGCCCAATTGGCGGTATCTCTTGCGAGAGCATGGGAAGTCATGAAGCAATTCTGGTTACGGGTTAGCTTTGCTGCAAACACGAGACTTGGACTGACTCCGACAACACTACTCGAGAACCATGGCTTTAATCATTCCATCGGATCATGCAAATGACCTTCCAGGTGGGGCCTTGCAAACCGCCTGGAGCTGCTCGCATTCGCGTCCAACATCTTCCGACACTGCCTGAGGCTGTCACGGCAGCAATTACCAGATGCTTGCAGGGATTGCGCCTCTGCACTACTAGCTAGGGACAGGAGCTCAACCCGCAGCACACTGTGGTTATTGACGGTCGGCCCTTTGACAGGATTGATAGCAGTCGATAATGGGTGGTTTAGGCCTTTGAAGGGGCAAATCGTGACGTTCCAGAGGTCAGATCCTCGACTAGGTGCTCGCGTATTCTATGGTCGTTCTTGTGGCTTGATAACCCCCATAACAACCCCGGGAGGGGGATTGTCTCTTCCGCGATCTCACGGTCCGCAGCGGGTCTGATAGCAGACTTATTGGTTTTTCAGGGAAGTTGCGGCCGGTGCTCATGCAGGTCAAGCAAATTAGAAGGCAGCATCTGACGCTTTGCACAAGCATTCTTGCGGCTCGTCCACATAGACGCCGACCTTGGACGCGCCTTCGCACTCCGGCGACCACTTCCACCCGTCCTAGTCCGTACACGATCTTCATATGGTGCAAAGTTAGTTGGCTTTCGAGAACCATGAGTCGACGAAACCCTACTTTTCCGAGGGCCTTCCCTGGAAATACTTCCCATGGCACAACTCGTTCAACTGCAGGGGATCGGGGGCCGTTCGTTGCAAGTCTTAGTTGGAATGGACGTCTCATGCATCAGCGGCTGCGTTTGTCCGCGCTTGGAGGTCAACAGAGGGGTCCGCCGAGGCTCGACGGACTAGCAGGGGTCTACTGGGGAAGCAAAGTCTGTCGCTTGTCAGGATCCGCTCCAGTGCCTAGCACTACCATCCCTGCCATGATGTTCGCTGACGGGATCATGTCGGTTCCCGATTTGGAAGCTGATGGAGGTCACACCAGAGTTGGGAATCGCGGATCTTGACCGACAAATCAGTCCAATGGGTGGAGTCTTGTATACCAAAAGCGACTTGGTGATAGGGTGCAGGCGAGGATGCAAAAGATAAGGGTGTGTCGCTAATCGAGCTCTGATCTCATGGGAATCAGCTCCATCCCAGGTCTTCCGAAGTTTTGGTCCAGCTTTCTGGTCTCCTCGGACTCAGCACAAGAAAAAGCTCTGGGAGTCTGATACATGGGTCGAGTCTGCCTGGTCGTCTCGACGGCGCATCGGGCCACGACCACGACAAATGCGGAAGGAGTAACTGGACTTGGTTGCTTCGTGTGGCCATCGCAAGCTCGTCGCACGAGTAGTGCCCTGAGCAGCAAGGGGCAGTGAGGCGCCAGCTGCATACTGTCCTCCAAGTACGAGTACCCAGTAAGTTCCTGAACCAGACTCTCCGGATTCCCTCCATGCCGCAGCCTGAGGCGATGCAGCCCCTCGCCTCACGATCTGAGCATTCCTTGTTCAATACAGACTCCACACCCCTCCTGACTTGGGGATTGGGGTGGTGGAGCTGGGGATGTCGGAACGTGACAGTTCATATACAAGATACGCGAGAGTGCCTTGAACACTGTGCTCGTTCTACTGGCATTTAAGTCAGAAGGGACCCTTCCTTCAGCACCTTTCTCTCATGAACATTCCACCTCTCTCCCCCCTCCATCAGCTCTGCACTATCTATGTCCACGTCCATCCAAACTGCAATGGCCAAATCAGGAGAGGTTGGAGCCCAGGCCTCGAGCACTACCAAAGGTTGTGGTAAGAAGCGCAAATCCATTGACTGGGGCACGTCTTCCGACGGGCCACAGTTGAGTCATAAGCCAGCTACAGAAACTGTCTCCCCTCCACCTAACAAGAAGGCCAAGTCCGGCAAGGCGAGCATTCGTTCTGACGGAGCGCGGGCCTGGCCGGAAGGAGCCACTGACACGAGCTTCGCGCCCCGGGGTGGGAGGGAGCCGGCATCGAACAACGTGGTTACATATTCCAAAGGACCGCAGTCACATCAGGAGCAAGCCGCGATTGCCAGCTCTGCTACACTGGAGTGGATGAGGACGGGCTCTGTTACACCTGAGTGGATGACGAGCTCTGCTGCACCGCAATGGATGCAGGAATGGGCAGCGGCGCGCAGGCGGCCACCAGGGGCCTTGGACTCAGATCTGCCGATGGATTTGTATGCTCACCGCTCCTCAACCACGTGGCTGATGCTAACGGCAGCAACAGCTCGGACCCCCAACTCCGGGCGTACTTTCGAAACAGCTGGCAGGTACCCACGGCCTCACCGGCGAGCACGACTTCGTCTATGGCACCCGTAGGGTCGGATCCTCCGACCCCGCGATCACCCGGTATATTCGTTAAGCCCGATCGTGAAGAAACCCCCCTCGTCCATTCCTCTCGACGCCTACCGCTCGAACAGATATTATTGCCTCGTCCTGCACCTCGTCCGGGACCCGCGGCGTGCTGGCAAGCCATTTCGAACTCGGCCTCTAGCCCAAGGCAGCTAGGACCATGTCAGCCTGTCCACCAAAACCAAGCTACGGCAACACGATGTTGGCCTCACTATGGGCAGCAGGGCATGCCGGTAGCACATTCGCCAGGCAACGAACTGCTGATGCCAATATCAGAGCAGCCAAGCCATCCACCGAGTCATTCAGTGCCAGAGCGGCCCAGCTATCGAACGACATTGTCACTACCAGAGCGGCCAAGATATCCACCGATTGTGCCAATATCGGAACAGTTTGGCCACGCGCCGAGTCAGCCAATATCATCGCCAGATAATTCTGCACTCGGCCTGCCACTCTCCCCATGCTCGAAGTGGCCTCCCCCGTTTCATCGTCGCATAACGCCTGACGCGCCACCACGGACGACCGAGGTTGATGAGGGATTCTTCGAAGGTCCTCCGACATTACCAGCGATTAAATTCCTGCCGACTAAGGCAACACTCAACCACACGTTCGCCTCCAGTCCAGCGCTCGCCGAGGCCGTCTCATCCAGCCCATTACCCAGCCGAACCTGGACGTCTGGTTTACAACTCGATCCAGTCTCGGACCGTGATCTCGCACCCCATGCGCCCATGACGTCCAGTGAGTCTCTCAATCAGATCTTGACGACCACTTTGCCATCACCCGTACCCATCAAGTCCCGAACTTGGGTCCATGGTAGCCCGCTGTCCCTGCCACCCCCAGTCGAGGCCCCTTACGGCTCCACACCAATGGTGAGAGAAGGCGGTCGAACTGTGAACTACAAGCCACTTACTCTAGCTTGCAACAGGCATTCGACGAACAGGGACCCGTCCTTCCTCCACTCCGTCCTCCCCTCCACTACGTCTATAGTCCAATCAGGATACGTGCTATACCCAAACCCCGAAAAAGCAGGCCGGCTGCTGCACGCGGTCTCGGAGAATACACATTGCATATCGGAGAATTGGAAACGATCCCCGAGTAGTGTGGCCATTGTCTAACTTGTGCACTCACTAGAGAAAGGGGCCCTCTAGCGGAGATTGGAGACTTAAGAGCAGAGAGGACCAGAGACCAGAAACAGTGTTAACGTCGGCGTTGATTTCGGATGTTTTTGTTCGCTTTGCCGACGTTCTCGATCCTATGCGTCAAACCTGCAAATGTTGGTCGTTGAATGTCGGCGGTTCAATATTTTAGGCGGATCAGTGCTTCAATCGTCAATCGTCGACGATCAGTTCTCGACGTGCAATGGTCCAATATCACACTCCTTTAACTACTACTGATGCGATATGTACCTACGACTCTACAATGCCGTGCACTCTGTACATACTCCACATGTAGTAAATTGACCTGAGTTTACGCGCGAGAGATTTCATGTCATGTCTTGTCCTGTCCAGTGCAATCCGACATCTCGCGTTGCGTGAGTCACTGACTTCAGCAGCCTGACCTCGTTATTACTATCATATCACGTTTTGATCACATCATGCAAGCTAACCTCCGGTCGACGCTAGCCTGCTGTCTGCCTGAGTAGGGTACGAAAGAGGTATGCAGCTCGGATATTCCGCTTGTGCCTCTAGATCGAAGCAAGGTCAAGCGAAGCGAAGGCCAGCGAAATGACGATCGGGTGTGCAGATCGAAATGGCGATTGAACTTGACAAGGGGGGTGCTCTTCAAGCGGACGGGATCGAACCGTTTCGTTCGCTATCCTAATCAACTCGTTACAATGTAGTCACGTCGAGTTGAGTCAGTTTTCACTTCATTTCGGTTTGGATTACTAGGCCTCATGACTTGCATGCTCCAGCATCGGGATATAATGGGGATGGTGGGGTACTTCCTCGTATTTGACTCCGTGTGTGTGTGCCTTTTCTGCTCGTTTGCAAGTCGCCTGGTCATGAGCATGAGGATGAGCATGATGAGCACCTCTGTTCGTACTCGGATTCGCGCTCAAACCCATGCACGCTCGATTTGGATCGGGTCGGTTGATCGACCGCCACCAGTGGAGACACACTGGCTCCTTCACACGGGTCTCAGACACAGGCAGAGCGAGCATAATTGCACAGTGACACCTCGCAGGCGGCCGAAGTGACGTGCGTGACGGGCACTGAACACGAGGAGTCGAGGGTCATTTTGACTCGAGTTGAGGGGATCACGAAGGACACATGAGTCAAGACGCGGAGATGCCAATGGGTAATCAATGCGCAGAACTCAGCTCGGAACCATTCACTTTTCACTCAGACCTCATCCCACCTTCGTTACTCCAGGTCGTACAGATGCAATCAGTACTTGTGGCAGAGCTGAAACCTCCGGAGAAATGCTCCGTAATCAGGCTTCGCTCTTTCGTTTCCCGACTTGCCTGGATCCCTCTCGCTGCGGCAATGGCATCCATGGCATGTGCGCTTCCTCCTCACTGTCATACTTGGTGCTTCACACCTCCTCGGTCGGCCTCAGAGTACATCCCATCACGGCGAGAGTTTCTTACTCGTATAGGATTGCCAAAGTCAGCAGGCAGGTAGGCAGGCAGTCCTTGCGTAGGCAATTCTCGTGTCTGCTTCTGATCGGATGCTTCTCCCCGTGGCCGACTTGGTTTGTTGCGTCGAGTTTCGACCTTCGACGCAACTCCTTTGGAAGCTTCCGCACGGACATCTGACGCTGGACATTTGACAGCACGCACGCTCGCTCCTGACCTACAAGGCACCATCCTGGCGGGGGATGCCGCGCTCGACTCACCCCATGTGCGCCAGTCTTCCGCATGAGGCTTAGTCGCCTTCTGTACTGAAACGTCAATCTGGGCCAGTAAGTATGCAGTTCTGCGAGCTCCTGTATGAAGTCTATGTCTGTGTGTCTGTTTTCGATGCCTGTATGTGTCTCTGTCGCTATGCATGTGGGATACACGCGGCAAGGGACTCAGGTGCAAGGTGCATGGGAGCCAATCACTCTTCAGCCTTATGTTGAACCTCCCTTTACTTCCTACTGAGATGGAGGGCTTGAATGGACCAGAATCCGTCATCGCCAACTGCACCATTCAGCCTCCTCAACCTGGTCCCAGAACCACGGTAACACCTCCGACATCGTCGGAGGCCAGTCAGGACTGAGACCATAACTGGCTCGACTGCTCAAAGTTCAATACATTCAAACAGGTGGTGGGGACCAAGCGTCGAAGTCATGAAGCCTGATCCTCATCTCGGTGTGATCTTGGGAAAGCTGGGCTAAACCACCCTGTAGCGATGCGGAATGAGGATAATGGTGCATCTGTCCCGAGATATAAAGTCGTTGGCGGACATTGTTTGGAACTAGTCACCTGAGATCCCACATCACATTTCAGTCACTACCCACAAACGAGCCTGTTGATTCAGGATCCAACCAAGCGACACTTATAGTAGAATCGAGAGCACAACTTGAAAGGAGAACCCTGCGCAATCCGAAAGCTTGAGCCATGTTGATGGCCAACCGGGCAACGACTTCAAAGAAGGGCCTGTGCCTACTTTGCACAGGCGGCCACTTTGGCCATGAATGTCCGACAGGTAGCGACCAGTTTCGGGCCTGCTGTGGAGGCTACAAGAATGGACCACATCTCGAATGGAAAGCGAGGGAGACCAAAGCCGCCTGCGCGCGAGAAGATGAGAAAGCGCGACGTGCGACCGCCGCAACAGGAGGATCGAACTGGGCCATGTATTTGTGACTCGATGGACGCAGGTTGGCATCGGAGCCTCCAGTGTCTTGTTTGAGTCCTCTGGATCAACTACAGTGCCATCAGTCCAAAGGAGACGGTCAAGTCCCTGCTTGGCAATAAAACCCGGCGCTCCTTCCAATCGATGAAGTTCGCCCGGCTTCAGTTCTGACAATGCAACAGTTCGGGAGATCAGAGCAAGGCGCCATCTTCTCCTCAACTCATCCCATCCTATCGGATCATCTTGGCACCCAGCGTTCAGAGGGCCGTCCTGTGCGGTCTATCTACGCGATCCGGTAGTGACAGTCCGGCTCAAGGATGTATTGTATGCATTGGGAACATTGCGAATTGTGCTCTGCTCAAACGCGGGGTTGACCCAAGTCTTCAGTTGAAGTTTTGAAATATGGTTGTATTCGGAAGGAAGCTTCGTCCGGCGAAGGCCGGTTCAACGGTCAGACAGACAGATCTCAGAAGAATTGATGAGATACATTCAACACGGGCTCTTCGAGCATCCTTCCTTCTCTCCCCTCTCCGCGCGCCATCGTCGCCCTCAATTGGCAAAGTCCAATGGTTTCTCGTCGAGGTGGCGTGGGAGCTTGAAAAAATGGAGGGTCGAAGTCGTGAACAGTTCGGCCGCCGTCTTTCTCAAGCATGTCCCGGGTTTTGAGCAACCGTGCATTGTCAATTGAACACTCTGTATGTAGTGGTGGCCAGGTCAAAAGTGTCGGCCAATAGCCGATCCACCCTCTCTCACGAGTACTGATCTTGAAGCACACGGTTTACAGGAATCATCTTGCTCGTGAATCTGACAGTTCATGGATGTATTGTCGAGGGTGTTAATGTATGCTAAGGAGGCCAGGACAAACCGGGCGTGATTCTGAATGTGTTCGAAGAGGATGATTCAGTCTTATATCCGTGTATTGCCTGTCCATTTCCCCCGGCGTGAGCGCTTCGGTTTACAGAATTATGCATCTTTTCAAAGTGTTCGTGGGAGTAGGAGGGAACTTGCTGGCGTCTCAGGATCTTGGGCGGCCTTGGAGGCATGTGTAGTAGGCGCGACGATGTCGGCGCTGCTTTAAACACGGTGGTCGGTAACCTGCATCTGCGGAGGATCCTCTGGAAAACGCCCCAATTATTGTTAGCTCTCTGAGATACCACAGGGCGGCATCAATTTCACTCCCAATCCGGAATGGCCTGCGAACTGCTTGTAACTCGTAAGTTTTTGGCCGCCGCCGCCGAGCTTCGTGGAAATCGGTCCTGTTGCAGCATGTTTGCAACTGCGTCTCGAGTCTGGGCCTTTGAGGGATCCGTTTCCAGTCTACAAACTTCAACATGTCGCAGTCTATCACAAAACTGCTGCCCGTGCAGGCCACCATGACATTCCCCTTTCCCACCACCACCACCCCCATCATCACCAGCAGATCGCTTGCTCAAATCCGGCGCCCCTGCCCTCAGTGCGCCAGCCGAATATCCTCCCTCTCGACCCGCCAATTCTCGACCACACGACGCAGAGATGCCGCGGCCGTAGTCAAGAACCAACACACGAACCTTGACTCGAAACTCCCCCGACAGAGCTCGATGAAAAGCCAAGTCAAGAAGGCCAGCAAACAACAGATGGGCAACGACCTGGGGAAACTGCCCCAGACCTTCATCCTCCCTCCGTCGAGCGAACTTCCCCCCTGGACGACTCTGAAGAGATCAAAGATCCATTGGCTACAGTTGAAGACAGCGTTCAAGGACTGGTGGTCGTAAGTGATTGCAGAAACCTCCCCAGCACCGCACAGCACAGCACCGCAGAACCTGTGGAGAAGCGGACGTGAAACGTGGCTGACATTTTCTCTTTCTTTCTGCGACTCGAACAGACTGGTGGTGTTCCTGAAATGGGACGCCAAACGCGACCCTCTGACGGGGAAGAAGATGAGGAAGCCCATGGAGCTGGACTCGAGGGTGGCCGTGGCCAAGGACCTGCACGAGCGATTCCACGTCGCGCTGGGCAAAGGGGACATGAAGATCCTGCAGGCCCTCTGCTGCGAGGGCCTGCTCGCCACGGCGAGGACGCGCATCGATCAGCGCAAGGCCATGTCCAGGGGCCCGCGCAAGTACGTCGAGTGGTGGAAGCTCATCGGCTACACGGGGCGGCAGTACTGGGCCTGGCTGGACAGGTGGCCTCTCTCACCTTTGCTGCCGAGTTCGCCCGCCCGGGTCGTCTCGGACCGCCTGGCGCCCTTGCCCGTCGGGGACGCATACATCCGCCAGTGTATCGTGCGGATCCGCAGCATGCAGAATTACGCGCTCGCGGACGCGGCCCAGAGCACCATTCGCAACCACACGGATTACGTCGTCATCCAGAAGATCACCTCCAAGGGCCAGGACGGGGAGTGGAAGCTGTGGGGGTTGACCGAGCCGACGACCATGGACGAGATCGACACCATGCTCGCGGGCCGCTCGAAAGAGGTCGGGGCCACTCTTGCTGAGAGGATCCAGGACAAGCTGTCCAACTTGACGGGCGTTTGAGTAAGCGACTGTATCTTGGACGCGCGTTAGAGGAACAGCCTGTGGCTTGATACAGCAGACGGGAAATCCAAAGGTCAAGAATAAGAACCGCTGATGCCGTGGCCGCCTAGGCACAAAGCGTCGATAACGACCATCTAATCCTTGTACACTACGTCCTCCTGAAGATCGTTCGTGATCGTTCGTTCATCTTCTGCTCTCCTTGCCTCCTCACGGAGTCCCTAATACCTAGGTATTTAGCCACTTAACCGCCATGTACTATTATCATCCATGCCTTTCTATCCCACCGCCCTTCTGATGATGTGCCATGTACTATCATCATCCATGCCTTCCTATCCCGCCTGTCCTTCTCGTGACGTGATCCGACACGCACAGGCACAGGTACAGGCACAAGGACAGGTAATTGGAAGAGACGCGAAAAAGAAAAACAACGCATGATTGAGACCGGCCAGATGGATAAAGATGGCGCACATGTACGAAATGGACTGGACGACTGGACCGAATAGACTTGCGCTTAGCTCTATGCAAATACTGGAAACGTCGACGGACTTGCATTGTCTCTAGCACGCACGGGTCCTGTGCGCTGTATTATCCCGCGGCGTATCTCTGGGTTGTGTCCATGTCGACGATTGTCGCGGGTGGGATTTGAATAGAGCATGTGCAGTAAGGAAGCAGGCAGGCAGGCAGGCAGGAAGGCCGGGGCACGTAGGCGCGCACACCGAGCGGGAAGCACGTTCGATGATTAACGATCCCGATTCTATTTTGCTCTGCTCTGAACGTGTCGCTCCCTCGCGCGCTCGACCAGTGTGGTGACAGTATGTGAGCGAGGACGTGCGCAAAGTGCATCAGGCGGAAACTGCACTCTCCGCCAACAGTCCCCGTCCAAGTGACTGATTGATTGCCAGATTGATTGATGGCTCACTCGAGTATCGGAAAGAAAACCTCAACCCTCAGCCTCGTTGCTGCTGACCGACTGACTCGCTCGTTCTCCGCCGCAAAAGCTTCATCTCCTTCCTCTTCATATTCCATAATATGTGCCAGTAGAAAGAAAAAAGCTTGGGCATCGCCCCATCCGTCCTTCCACCAATCCATCCAACCATCCCCAAAGAATGAAACGTGGCCGTGCATGTCTGTGATCGTGAGAATCGTAAATGTCGTGAACCGCTCAATATAGCGGCCCTCTGAACGCCGTCTTCTGGCCCCGGGAGCTAAGCACCAAGCACAAGATGTGTATATGTGGACGCCCTCTTCTTTCGTCATCCCAGGCATACCATTGGCACTTCCAGCAATTAGCAAGGGAATCCGAGTTGAAGTGGTCGACGCCACACAACAAGAAAGGATGGCTGGCAGTCGAGTGAAATTGTTTCGTGCCGGGACTGATACATCTTGCAAGAATCGACCGTGGCGTGAGGCGTGTGTACTATATGACAAGCCCGTGGCATGAGTAACTTAGACACCTTTTTTATCCAGTCACCCGAAATGCCACACTTGACGGGAAAGGTAAAAACCAAGTTCTTGGGAATATGAAGCGAAACGAAAGTGAGTGTGCTGTACAGAGACTGGGCTCGGTCAGGCAGGCGGTGGCGGCCGGCGTTTGCCGCATGGAGCGGAATGGTCGAGTCGGGTGCCGTGACCGGGTTGACAATCTTCCACAATGGTCATAACCGCATTCGCCGCCTTCCGCCACGCGTCCCTCCCTCGATGCGCTGATCGAGGACGTCGCGGAGGACGGGGTCATCTCGATCCTTGTCCACGTGATGCTGCCGCACATGCCGTTGCAGGTTATCTGGTCGAGGATATCGGTGCTCTTGGTCAGGGCAAAACGGACATATGTATCCTGGAGATTTGTGGACTAAACCGTGTCTAAGAACGAAGCAAGTTAGCGGTCTGTCGTAGTATAGGAGGATTTATTGATCATCAAAATGCACACCTGATCATCTCGTTCTTCCTCTTGAAGCCTTGACCACCAGGGCCGCGCGGACAGCCTTTCACAGAACAAAAATGGGTGCGTGAGTTGGAATGGACGTTCATGTGACTGTTCAACAGATATTGAGTCTGGAAGGGCGATGCGGTACATCCATGATACATGCAGATGTAGGCCCCTCCGATGTAACGGCCTGCAGGAGAGGCATCGGCAGGGAAACCGTCACCAGGCGGTGCCTCGGACTGTGATTCAGGCTTGACCTTCGATTCGCTCTCATCGAAAGGATCTCGCCGGATCGTCTCGGTGCCCTCTTCTGGCACAGCTGGCAAGGGCGAAGGTTGCGATGGCTGTGGGAGCGAGGTCGACGGGTCTGAGGGCGACGGGTGCGGGGGCGATGGATGCGAAGGTGACGGATACGAGGGCGACGGGTACGATGGCGCTGGAGATGGCACAGTCATCGACGAGGCCGGTGTGGACCCCGTGGCCGAGGAGCTAGCATAACTCGAAGACGTCGATGTGTTCGAGTCACGAGTTGTCGCTCTCCATTCGTGATGTGAAGGAGGACCCATGGGCGCCCGAGGTGATAGAGCTGAATAAGTTACGGGCGATGCATATTGTGCCAAGTGAATCGGAGATGGACGGCCCATGGGAGACATGCTAGCAAATCTGGAGAAGCTCGAGTCCGGAAGATCACCTATGGCGGTCTTG
Organism: Phialophora verrucosa; assembly: GCA_002099365.1. Taxonomy (NCBI): domain Eukaryota; kingdom Fungi; phylum Ascomycota; class Eurotiomycetes; order Chaetothyriales; family Herpotrichiellaceae; genus Phialophora; species Phialophora verrucosa. The sequence goes on along the minus strand of MSED01000014.1, from coordinate 1,850,103 downwards.
ATACTTGGGAGGTTGTGCTTCAGATCGGGTAGACCTGCCGGCGAGGACCGCGGCGGCGATTTCTTCTGCAATGCAGGGAGGATAAAATCCGGAGGTGCATCATCGCGTGCGATGGCGAATTTCGCAAGGGCTGGCGACTTGATGATCGAGTCCTCGTCCTCCTCGACAGGTCCACGGCTTGGCTTCAGTTTCAGGCCCGGTTTCTCGTTCAAAGGAGGCGGACGAGTGTCGAACTGCTTCTTTGGAGGGTCTTCCCGCGGAGGGTGATTTGAAGTTTGGTTTTGCTCTTCATGACGAGGTCGGCGGCAGTCACCAGAGGCACTCGGTGACGAGCGCGGATATCTCGCGTCAGCCGCATTGGCCGGGGTATCGATCATCGGCCAGTCATCTTCCTTGTCGGAATTGTGGGAGATGGCAATCTCCCGGCGTCTGGCTGCACTCTGCGTTGCCCTAGACTGAACCACATCGCTCGACCTGCTCATCTGCCGTCGTCGGCCAGCATCATTGTCCTCCTCTTCCACCTCCGACTGGCTTGCTGATTCTAAAGCGTGCCTCTCAACGTGGCTGGCTAATTCGTTTTGGTTAGGATCTAGGGAACGAATCAGTACGCCGTCGGCAAAGGTTGGGTTTGTTCGACCCTTCCGCTTCTTCTTCTTCCTGGATGACCCTACACCGTCCGAGTCTTCCACGTCCGACGAGTCGGAAGAAGCGTCGACGGGGACAAGAGGCGCAGGACTGTCGTGCGGCTCCAAATTCGGCTTTACGGCCACAAGGGGCGGAGTCCGGTTGAGAATGTCTCTTTCAAAGTCGTAGAACGATTCCTGATGGGACATGGGTGAACCGAAGGAATCACATGGCCAATCGTCCAACGGCTTGACGAAACCGGGTCGGTTGGACCCAGGAGGACTGTGGCTAGTCCTTGACGGTTGTGGAAGTGTCGTTTAGCAAGACAGTCGTCCTCCGCAATCGAGATCTTCAAAGTCCCTTTCTGTTCGGCGAGCCATGTCAGTGCAAACACTTCCAATTGCCAGAGAGCGAGACCGAGACCGAGGGGAGAGTCGTGGGGTCGAATAACATCAAATAACAGTACTTGCGAACAGCAGATTCAGTGATCATGCAGAAGCGGGTTGTAGACGAAACTCTACGTGACAGGGTCTAGCCATGAGGGCTATGAAGTTCCAGACCGACCTCAGCTGGGACGAGCGATCGGCACTCTCGCATTTTGGGGAGGGGAGCGGCGACCGCTGAGCCAGAAAGTGACGATACAAGGTTTGGACGAGTCATTGGCCCGAGAGGTTTGACAGAGAGGAGAGGGGGGTAAGACGCGCTCGTACCGGTGAAATTGGGTTTTGCGTGTGGGAGCGTCTCGGGAGGACGAGTGAGGGGCTCTGCAGCCGCGGATGAGGCTCGTCGCTCGGGAGGCTCTGAACCCTTGAATGCTCTGGCTGGGCTGGCCTGACGGCGGAACAACTCGAGCAGCGTCAAAGTTGAGCGCCGCGGCGGATGGTGGTTGTGGGCAGAAGAGGGAGACGTCGTCGCGGGGTGCAGCGAGGTTGAAGAGGTCGTCTTGCGAGGCTGCCCGTCTGAGCGAGATCTGACGAGTCGCCCAGGAGCATCACCTCCTGGTACGAGTAGGTGAAGGGATGCGGAGCAACTTCACAAAATATTGGAGCCTTGAGGCTTAGAGGAGGAGCACAGCCCCGCGGCTTCCCGGGATCAGTGGTACTAAGTCCGTTGCGAAGAGGATGAGGGCTCGAGGGCTGCAGGGATACACTGGAGGAAGGTTGGTGAGGGAAGATTTTGAGATGCTTCGTTGCGGTGCTTGGCTCATGCTGCGTTGTCGACGAGGTCTCGTGGTTGGATTTGTACTAGGACGGCCATTGTGATGACTTGGTGAGTCTGGATGCGAGTGATGCGGCTGTGGTGTGCTGAGCTAAGTTACCTTAGCCTACGAGTAGCCAGCAAAACCCCCCGGCGGTCCAGCTAAGTTAAGCTGAGGCTCCTCGGGTGACCGGTAACGAGCGGGTGCTGGACGATGATAGGCGCGAGAGACGGGAAGAGTGGAGGCCCAGGGGCGCCGGGGGCACCGGGGCTCTTATTGGGGCATGGCGAGTGTAAGGCGGCCCTTCTGACGCCTAAGAACTAGACATCCTTTGTTCGTTGCTTGCGACAGCAGGCCCAGACAAGAATAACCTGACGCAGTCCGAAAAGCGATCGAAGATAAGCAACCACCTCGAACAGCACATGGCTGCGTGCACTGACTAGTGGGTGGGCAAAGCAGGAACGCCTCACTGGCCCAGCCAGCGACACCTGCTTCTCCCTGTTCGGTGCAGAACCGCCTCTGATTCATCGAGATGAGATGGATACCGTGAGACTGCTCGACTTCGTGTTCGGCAGTTTTGGCACACGGAAAATCATGCCTGAGGACAAAACCGACGACCGAGCAGGGTGTGCAGTGCGTGTTGCCAGCAGACCACAAGACTACAGCCAGCTAATCTAGCGCTCCTACACACTTACGAATTGCGTTGGGCGCAGGAGAAGTCCATGGCACTTGTAGTGCTGCTAGAAGTAGTCAACCGCAGGATGCAGTATTTAGTCTTCATCGCGCCCTGACCGCAGTCCTCAGTCACGGCTCGGTCTGTCCTCGTCGCCTCGACAATCCCTCAGCCCGGAGAAGTCTGGCTTGGATGTTGCTGCGAGCCAAGCCACAGTGACGAAGAGCCTCAAGGGAGGTGGTCGGCCCGCTGTCGCTAGCTTGCTTGACGCCCTTGGACGTGCATGCGAACCCTCAGTTCCTCATTAGTCAAGCCTCGCCTGGAGGGTTCGATGTGAATGGGTTAGCGGCCAGCCAGAAGTGCTTCTGACTGCGACACCGCAACCAAAGAGATCGTCGCTCGTCGAACACGCCTCGCTTCGCTGGGCGAATTCGTCCCCTCGACCACGCCCAAGTGCGTCCGATTCAAACTCAAAACCGCCTTTGACTTTCGCATTGGCTACAAACGATACGCAATCCGACCTTCTCAGCGCAGGGATGCAGCTTCCTAAAGATGGAAGCGATGCGACGGAGGCCGCGTCTCCTCCGTCCCGATCTCGTCATCTTCTGTCTCGTCTCGCGTTGGCATGCCCTGAGCTGAAATAACTTGTCGATAGATCCGTCATCACAAAGTCATATCGGGCATCCAGGGCACGGAGACAAGACCGCCGACGACGTCGGCTACGACCGACTATTTCGGCTCATGAAACGTAGCGTGCAGCCTCGCCTGTCCGTCGTCCCCATGGATTCGTCTAGACGCGGCCCCAGAAATCCTATATCAAGTCAAGCATGGTGTGGTACGTCTATTCAAGGCGATCGGCCCCCTCTATGGGCTTGGCAGGATAAGTCTGCCTCATCTCTGTGCTCTGCTTCCTCGAGCCTGAAGACTGCAATAACCCAAGCACAGCCCAGTCCTTCCCCCAGATCTATACCTGTCTAATCCCACCGTCTGACAGCGCACCCTTTTGAGCAGCGCTAGACATCCGGACACCGTACTGATACCGTGCCGCAAAGCTCGAATCTTCAATTTCCACGCCCAGACCGTTCGGCGACGCGCCGTCAGCGGCCGCATGGCAATCCGCTGGATGGGGCCGAAGGCGTCATTTAGCGAGAATCCATTGAACCCTTTGGAAGCCGCATGTTCCACATTTGGCAACGAGTCTCGCAAAAGTAGGAGAGACAGTGATGCCCTCAAGTCAGAGTGAGAAAAATGGCTGGCGTCGCGGCCGAACAAGCGTCATCTCTCCTTCAATATTTTATTGATAACGAAACCGACGTGGAAATGATGCGCCGCCACATCCACAAGGTTATACGAGACATAGCTGTTGCGCTGTCATTGAGTGAGCAACGGCCTCTGCGGGTCGTCCTCATCGTCCGGGGTGGTCGAGGCATCATCCTGACCACGGTAGAGGATAAAGTGTTGCGTGATGAAAACCACATCAAAAGCCATGCTGATGTTTGCGAGACCCAGTTTCAGCGGATTGCCGGTGATTCCACTCCAGTCACCACCAAAACTTGCATCCAGGACGAGTTGTGCAACAGACAGCACGCCTCCTGTGAGATCGAACATGATCTGCCAAATGCTCCAGCCCTCGGTCGATTTGCGCTTGTAATTGAAGAAGGCTTGCGGGATGTACTTGACGAACGTGGCAGTGAGTTTGACATAACCCAATGTGTACAACTGCGATATCCATCGGTCAGCACGACAACCAAGCGCCCATTTTCGGGAACATGAAGGTCTCACCACATCAATCCAGGCCCAGTCGAGCGGATCCTGGTCCCTCCAACCCGAGCGAAACACCACCACGACTGTGACGGCCGCAACACCCACAATACTCCCCCAGAGGATTCCTAAGACCGGCAGGCTGGCTCGCTGACGAGATGAGACAGGGAATCCCCATAGCCGGAAGAAGAACTGTGAGTACGTCACCGAGACCAGGATGACAGCGTGAACGCCGAAGGCTACATCGTTGAGTTGGACCGTGGGCTCCGGTGATGCCGGGTGCCTTGCCGCATATTGCTGTCGGATAGTTGGTGAAAACCAAAAACAACAAGTCGAGATGCTATAGCAGACAAATCCTAGAACGTTAAGCAGCGGGAAGTCGATGGCCAGCCCTTGGGTTGAGCGGCGCTTCCAGTTCAACCGCGGTTGAGGGTAGAAAGAAGCACTCCATGATAATGTGCTGTGTTGGCATCAGCGCCGAGTCGTATGCGGACGTTGCGGACTCACTATATCCATCCCAGAAGCCTGGTTTCATCTGTCAGTGTTTTCGCCGTCACGACCCAACTGCGTTTGACAGAGAGGGTCACCTGGAAACCGCTCTTACGAAGTGCGCCCACTGCTCGTCGTCAATCGTCATGATTACGGGACACACAATCTGCGGCTGCGAGATGCGACCGCGACCTCGACCTCGATGAACTGCGACAGTCTTCTTCACGGACTGCTTATCCATGAGAAACTGCACTATGGCGGCCCAAGCGATGAGGCGATCTGGGCATCCGTTCCCAGCAAGCGTGCAACGTGATAGGCTAGACACAGGGCAGCAGAGGGGTCCTCGAGAGGGTTGCGTGTGCGTGTGGCGCTGCCAGCCGACCAGGATTTCTCCACCAACCGGGTTGCCCCCAACAACTGTCGAGGTGCGACCATCCGCCCAAGCGACAACCAGTGCCGCTCAGTCTGAGTCCGGTTTGGACAATGGCATTGACAGAAGAATAATAGTTTTCACGACAGTTACATACTGTGCCCAATTACTGAGCGACCTCTAAAATCGTTGGCTCAGCTTGAAGGCTTCTTCACCGCGACTTGACCCCGCTTCTGAGCTGGAAGTAAACAAAAAGTCACTTGGAGCTCAGTTCACCGACAACCAGCGGCAGCGCTTCTGCCTCCACCGTGACAACTTCGGCGCGAGAACAGTGATATCGTGCTGTGGATGGTTCGGACGTCTTGATCTCCGGAGCATAGCCTCCCAGGACCATGTCGCCCTCACCGCAGCTCGCTCCGCCGGGGAGCAGCACCTACGACTCGAACACAATGCATGTTGGCGATGGTACCTGGGATGCAGGGAGAGACGACTTCCTCTTGCCTCCCCTGGTCGGGTTGAACTTTGCGACAATGAGGTACAATGGTAAGAGCAGCACAGGGATCTGAAGAGGTGCAACAGGCTGACCCTTCAAACAGGAATGGGAAATAGATTCTTCACCTTGACCGGCTACCATGGGCTAGTCGAAGCGCACGGTATCATCGCAGCCATCACATTCCTCGGGATCGTCCCACTTGCCATCTTCCTCATGCGATTCTACGGTCGAAATCCCCGACTGGCACTGCGGCTGCACATATGGCTCCAGATCCTGACGCTCCTTCTGAGCACGGTCATTATCATTCTTGGCTTCCAGGCTGTAGGTCCCAACAGAAGCCTCACGAATCCCCATCATGGTATCGGAGTCGCAATCTATGTTCTGGTATGGGTGCAGATTATAGGAGGGTGCATGGTGCACAGAAGAGAAAAGGGAAGACGGCGGCTGCATATTCCACTCACCGCCATGTTGCATCACTGGCTTGGTCGAGCTATTGCTTTGCTCGGCATCACTCAGGTCGCGCTAGGGTTGACGCTCTATGGTTCGCCGCAATTCCTCTTTGTGCTCTACGCGCTTTGGGGCTTCTTCCTGCTTGTACTATATTTTATCCTGCAATGGCTGTCGGAACGACGAAGAGCTCGGTATGGCAGTGATGGTGGCAGCTACTACAGCGACGAGGTCGTCGACCGGAGAGATAACCACAGGCACACGGGCATTGGAAAACTGGCAGCTGCCGGAGCAGCAGGCGCAGGTCTCGCAGCGTTATGGAGGAGAAGGTCGTCGAGGAGAGATCCCTCCCCTGGCAGGGTACACACCGATGGAGCAGGAACCGAAGTGACCGGGAGCGGATCATCCTTCGACGACGAAAAGTTTTCCGACCGATCCCACCACGGCATCGGACACCGCTTACTACAGGTTGCAGCGATAGGCGGGGCAGTCGCCGCGGTGAAGAAAATCTTTGATCGGAGGAGACGCGACGACGATTCCGATGTTGGCCCGTACAGACCACCGCTTGGTGGCAATCAGTCAGTCACTTCAGATTCTATGTCGCGTATTGAGGAAGGTAGACCCCCTCCAGTTCGTCCTGTCACGCCAGGTGCCGGTGGAAGCCCAGGCTATAGCAGACCAACACATCCTCTTGCTCAACCGCCAATGACACCGGGGTCAGCCTACCGGAGACATTCAGAGTCGTCCTCGTCATTCGACTCCTTTGCCTCAGGATCTCCCTCCCGCCGAGATAGAAGGTCGCACACCTTCAGAGATGCCGTGGCCGCTGGGGGAGCAGTATTTGCAGTTCGCCAACTGTTTAAGAATCGCAGACAGCGAAAAGAAGAGCTTCGTGCAGAACAGTTGAGGAGAGAGAGAATAGAACAGGAAAAAGTCGCCCGGATGAACTCGCAGCACAGATACACCGGGGACGGCGTCACCCCACCGAGACGAGCCCGCCATGGCAGAACGGGCAGCCAGACAGCATCAGATCTGTCAACAGACTTGAGTCCGCCTGGACCTGGGATGAGCGGAGCGATACCCGCGGCAGCTGGCGCAGGAGTTGGTGCCGCCGCCGCAAGTGCCCTTGCTAGCAGACATCAGATTCGACCGGTGGGACAAGATCCTCCCATTGTCCAGCCAGGTCCACCATACGGCGCTGCTCCGGTCCCTGGACCTCCGCCTGTTCCAGGCACCTTGCCTGGGCATGAAGGCATGCCTCCTATTCCACCACCCCACCTTGATTCCTCGGGGAGCGAACTTTACACGACCGGCTCCGGCCGCCAAAGACACAGACATCATCTGGGGGATGAAGCAGCAGCGGGCCTCGCAGGAGCAGCACTCGGTGCCGCGGCCGCGGACGGAAGCCGCCGCCGACGTCACAGTAGCCGCAATAACAATACCGACAGCATGGAATCGCCTCCCGTCAGCGTGAAGATCAACATGCACAATGAGGGTGGGCGGGTCACATTACGACGCCTGACCGAAGAAGAGGCCGCCTCACAGCGACGAAAACAACGGCAAGCATCTGCCGCAGCGAGGAGACAGAGAAGAGACTCGACCGTCAGTGCAAGCGACAGTGAAGCTGGGCCCAGCAGCGCGGATCGGCGGTGGAGACGTACGGAAGCGCTTGAGGCCGAGCAGGCCGCCCAGAATGAAGCTGCTGCCCAACAGCATGCAGCAGCATATACACCTCAAGCCCCTGTTCCGCCACCAGCAGTGCCCTATCCAGCGCCCCCTGAACCCACCACTGTACAGACAGGTACAGGTCATACGTATCAGGTTCCCCTTCCGCCTCCGCCGCCTATACCAGGCAGTGCTAGTAACCTAGGATATCCGGCGGGCAGTGGCGTCACTTCACCTGGAACTGAAACAAGCGGAGCGACAGAGTACGCCAACAACCGGAGGCGACGACGAGCAGAACGGGCGCAGGCGAGGCTCGCAAAGGAAGGCAGGACAGGGGCATCAGTGGAGTTTACATGAGTTTTACCGAAACTTGGGATGATGCCGAGGATGAGTGTTGCTACATATGAGGATGAAGGATGTTCATGTCTATAGGGGAAAAAATTGGGACTGTCCATATCTCGGCGCGCATATCACGAGTCTGCCCGCCACTTGAATGGTCACGACATGAGTCGAGCATGAGATGATGAGCACCTATTGCATATGTCACGGTTTTTGGAGATAGCGCGTCCAACATGTCCAGCGTTGGTCTCAATGATGCATACAAAGTACTGATGATCAAATTACGAAGTGAGCTCTCTCTCGTTCTCTCTTTATCTCCACACGCGAAGCTCTTGATGTCCAGCCAAAAACAAACCACGTCTATGTATCATGTCTAGGGGCCTACGGGACAGTGACGGCAGCAGTCCCACCAAATAGTGACAGTAAAACATAGAAGTATATTGATCGATGAAATATATGCTTCTGCTACTGCTTCTGACCGTAGTAGTACGTATAGGGAGGAGAATTTCCTAGTTACCTGACTACTAGTACAGCCTGCAATCTCTCGTGCGCAACCAGTCGCAACACGCTCACTCTGTAAGTTCAGAACGGCAGGTGAAGCGACCATTGACGTGACGCGGACTAGAACTGCACAGCCACAGGTTGAAAACGGCTTGGTCGTGGTTGTTGAGGCTGTTGTTCTACGGTGTAATTATTATTCTTCTCGTACACCAGGCACGGGAATGAAGGTCTTTACAAAAAGAAATCCGCGAGACCAGACGGCTCGTAACAGACTCGTCTTCCGTCATGATTGGTGGTTTCGATTTACTTGCCAGCCCAACGACGAGTACGTTCGATGTGTGAATACGCTTCGGGATTGCGGATGCACTTACAGTACTTCCCGAAGACGTTATGATCAGCCGCTGATATCATCGAATCAAGTGAACACTGGGTGACTGGATAGCAACACTTCTGACTCTTAGGTCTGTACTCTGCTCCCACACATGGTGACCATAATGTGTGATGCCCGAATACTGCTCTGTCTAGAACATGCAGCGCCTTGCTGCCGCGTTCCCAGCCCACGTAGCTCGCAGGCACATCTCGAGATCACAGGTTTCAGGATGGCGAGTTCACAGTTTGATATGAAAGGCATCCGATATGCCGACTGGGAAACAAGTCTCCGGGCTGCCGACAAGACGCACAGTCGCATCTGCCAGTTTGCTGTCACGGGTTGAGTCAGCAAGCTAGATCGTGAGATCTTGTTATACCCGGCGGCTTCAGCCTCGGCGACGATTGGCCGCGGTGTTCGTGGTTGGTCTTGGAGATCCTTTCAGTTGGTCCGTCGTCATGGTGCGTTGAAATCAATATATCATTTCCACGGCTAGTTGCAAGACCAGCTGCTCGCAGAAGACTTTCGTCCGAAACGCTGGTGGAGGGGGATACCGGGGTGGAAACCATCCACAGCCACCGAGACAGACTATCGGTTCGCTCTGCCAGGGGTCGACCAAACCAGTAATGAAACACATTCCAGAAGCATTCGAAGCTGGCTTAGTGAGCAGCTCTGTCATGAAGGAAAGTCCACAAGGCCTTGCACGAAGAGCGATGATTGGCGTATGCAGGAGCGCTTTCCTGTCCAGGAAAGTACTGCTCCGTCAGCATCAAACATCTCCAAGCATATCCACACATCTCAGCAACCGAAGGGTCGCAGGAGACGAGTGCGCAGACCATACCCCTTGTCGTTGGCGGCGCCGCAGTCCACGTGGATGCCATTCTTCGAAACCCGCTTGGACATCTCGATGATGCTGCATCTACGTAACGTGCCAGTGTTACACCTGGTCAACATGAGGCGCAAGGCTACAGACTCCGCTGGAAACACAACTGCGGATCCTCACTGTGCACGTTCAAGAATGTGGGTCAAGAATGAGTCAAGGGCCGAGCCTGTTCCACCTTCGATTCCTTCTTCTTCATTCTCCACAAGGCTCGTCACGCCAGGATCCAGTGCTGCACACAACATCGTCAGTGCCTGCTGTCATGCGTTGCACTCCACACATGCTTGACATGTCCCCTGCCATGCTGTCGCATCCGCGACCAGAAGAAGGAAGCCGCTAGAGCTACGGTGCCGACCGAAGCTCGAAGGCTAGATAGGTATACACCATGCAACAACAGGCTGAATGTCTTGGAAATCACCCGGGAGAGGCTAAATTTCGACCGCCCTGCAAGGAAGGATCCTTCGAAGCTTTCGAAGCTACGGAGACAGGGTCACGGGCAACCCTGTGCGTCCCTGTCTGCGCACGCCGGCCCACTTCACAGCACGCCTTCCCAAAAGGGCTGCATGTATCATCATAATCACCCTCTCTTGCTGCTTTACCATGCAGAGAGGGCCCATGGGAACTATGGAGCTTCTGACAACCATACTTCCTGTCTCTTGGTCCCCTAAGTAGGGGTACATTCGACCTCCATCTTAGTGGAATAGCCCGATGAGGCTGCGAAGCTTCATGCATCATGCAAGAGAAGGTCTCATGGAAGCTGTGGAGTTTTCTCGCAAGGTTACGACCCTGTTAGTATCCCCCCTGTTACTTCGGCTCTTGACTTGCAGCAACCTCTTTAACGAGATGCAATGCACAGACTCCGTCATGACTACAACGGTAAAAGAGAAGACATAGGGTACCTGTAGACTTCAAGGCGCATTAACGGAAGTGTTGGTGCACCCTCCATCAGGCTGACAGCGGTTCCAAGACGCCGCAAATCTCTTCCCATGCTGGCGGCGATGCTGGTCATTAGGTAACGATGCAAGGCATGATATCAGGGACAAGTATAGGCTAGCCTTCGGGGCATCATGGCAATCATTGGGAACGGGCTAACGACATGCAAGCGCAACGGAGGAATTAACGGTTGAGTACCCGTCAATTGAAGGTTGACGGTTCTGATCGGCCCCTTGGGCGCCGTACTGGCTCCCGTTTGGTCACTTCCTCTGCGCGTCTTCCTTCATGCCCTGCTGGATCCATTGGCTCGAGCGCTTTGCGTACTCCTCCAAGGCCTTCTTGTCCTTCATCCTCTCCTTGATGTCTATCTTTTTCGGCACATTACAGCCTTTCTTTACGCCTTCTCTCTCATTCATCATCTCCTCCCACTTCTTGAGGGTTGGAAACTCGTCGATGTCTACACCAGCCCAGGCTGCCCAGATCACCCACCCGATTGTGGTGATGTCTGCGATAGAAATGTGGTCGCCGACAATGAACCCCGACTTTGAAGACTGGAGATGCTTGTCCAGCACGCCATATAATCTCCTCGTCTCGTTCACATATCGATTCATACCGTATTCGATCTTCTCGGGTGCGTACCTCACGAAATGATTCGCCTGCCCTTGCATAGGACCCAATCCAGCATTCTGGAAAAACACCCAATTGGTCATCTCATAGTACTCGCGGGTGCCCTTGGGGAAGCTGATTTTATAGTCCTTGTCATACTCGTCGACCAGGTATTGGAAGATACCTCCTGACTCGAAGAGGCGGATCTGCTTGCCGTCGGAGAAGGTGTCAGTCATGGCCGGGATGCGCCCGTTGGGGTTGATATCCAGGAACCATTGCTCCTTCTGTCGGTTGGTCGAGATGTTGATGTGCTCGAATTCGTACGGGATGCCGAGCTCTTCCAACGCTATCGAGGCCTTGATGCCATTGGGCGTGGCATCCGTGTACAACTTGATGTTCGGGCGCTTGACGTCGGACATGATGTTTCTGGTCTGGGTTGAGACGTGTTGAGCGTGTTGCTGGAGACGATGGGACATTGCTACGGACCATTTATTGGAAATCCAGGGCGATGACCAGGAGGCCAGGCCCTTTGCTTTAAGCATGATCTCATAATCCGGGTTTCCGGCCGGCTACGGTGCATCGAATCAGGAGGCGGGAAAGCCTTCCGTTCGCAATGTCTGCTTTGAAATCCTCCTGTGACTTGAGTTTTTACTACATCCTTGAATCATTTGTCTTGCTACTGTCTTTCGCCTCGGCTCCCCATCAACTTGCCTGACACAGTGTCGCCGGCACAAGACATCCACGTCGGCGTCGGCGTCGGCGACGGGCATCGGCGAGCGAGGTTGAGAGAGTGCGGGGAAGCATGACGCCGGCAATGCAAGAACGTGCGGGGTTGAGCCTCTTGGCTTCTGGCCAATAGGATAACAGCAATGATTCGCTCTGGCGGCAATTTTCATGGTCAACACCATCGCCCACCGCTTGTCCTTTATCTCACCGTCGACGACCCAGACGCTCGGCACAAACGAGACGGTCAGTTCTTGAAGGCATGGGGTGGACGAGTCCTTCTATCCATCCGTTTTGTGTTTTTGGCGTTGTCTCCCTCTGATATCCAAGCTTCTTACTTGGAATGAATGAGCTCTCTCTCAATCGTGTATAGAGTTCGACGGCATACCACAAAATGGCGACTCAAACTGAAGTCATGACGCCGACGTCCTCTCGCACTGCGCCCCCACACGTGCGTCGCCGCTCCTCCTCCCCTTCGGCGCCGAAGAAGCCCTGGCAACATGCTCGTCGTCCCTCCTTCGCCTCGAGTCATTCTAGACCAGACCCAGAGGAGGTGCAGCGGCTCTCTGAGCATATAACGCGGCAGACAACTCGCTCCTCCCACCGCCGCACGCCCGAGTGGTACAAGATACGTTGGTTTAAGGGCATCACAGATGACATCAAGAGAAGAGCTCCATACTACTGGAGCGACTGGAAAGATGCGTGGGACTATAGAGTCATTCCCGCCACCGTGTATATGTACTTTGCAAAGTATGATCAACCCATATACCATATACATATACCGTTTTCCATAAATTCGCCTGCGTTTGTCTCTCTGGAGAAGATGGAATTGGGACTGACCACCTCTTCAGCATTCTCCCGGCATTGGCATTCTCTCTCGACATGTTCACCAAAACACACAACTCGTTCGGCGTCAACGAGGTCCTCCTCTCCTCCGTGCTGGCCTGCGGAGTATTTTCCCTCTTCGCCTGCCAGCCGCTGGTCATTGTCGGAGTTACTGGACCCATCACGGTCTTCTCTTACACGGTCTATGACATTGTAGTGCCCGGGGGCACCAACTACTTTTCCTTCATGGCCTGGATCGGGATTTGGTCATTGATCATGCATTGGATTCTGGCCTTCGCCAACAGTTGCAATGCCCTGACATACGTAACACTGTTCACCTGTGACACCTTTGGCTTCTATGTCGCCTTCATTTACCTGCAGAAGGGCATCCAGGTCTTGACCCGACAATGGGGCCTAGTCGGTGAGACGAGCGCATATCTCTCTGTCATGGTTAGTCTGCTCGTGCTCGGCTTCGCCTATGGATGCGGTGTCCTCGGAAACAGCAATTTGTTGCAACGTCATGTGAGAAAGTTCATCGAGGACTATGGCACGCCTCTGACGATCGTTTTCTTCACCGGATTTGTCCACTTTGGTCACATGAAGGATGTGCACGTAGAGACGTTACCAACGAGCAAGGCCTTTCATCCGACCACCGATCGTGACTGGTTCGTCCACTTCTGGAACATCAGCGTCGGCGAGGTTTTCCTTGCGATACCGTTCGCCATCTTGCTCACAATTTTGTTTTGGTTCGATCACAATGGTATGTACGAAGGCGACTCTCCGAACATATCCCATGCTGACGAGCACCAGTATCCTCCCTCATCGCCCAGGGGTCTGAATTTCCCCTCCGCAAGCCACCTGGGTTCCACTGGGACATCTTCCTCCTTGGTTGCACTACGGGACTTGCTGGTATTCTTGGCATTCCGTTCCCGAATGGCCTGATCCCGCAAGCGCCGTTCCACACGCAAGCCCTCTGCGTCACGCGCCAAGTGGTTGATGAGAAAGCAAAAGGCCACATTGTTCGAGTGACGGATCATGTCGTCGAGCAACGCTTCAGCAACCTTGCGCAAGGCCTGTTGTTCCTCGTCACAATGAGCGGCCCTCTTCTGGTCGTGCTGCATTTGATTCCACAGGGCGTTCTCGCGGGCTTGTTCTTCGTCATGGGCGTTCAAGCACTTGTGGGAAATGGCATCACTCAGAAACTACTCTTCCTGGCGAAGGACAAAGAGTTGACCGATGCGACGGATCCCTTGGCAAGGATCGAGCGTCGTCGAGCGATCTGGGCCTTTGTGGCGTGCGAACTGATCGGCTTCGGGGCTACTTTTGCCATTTCTCAGACCATTGCGGCCATTGGATTTCCCATCATCATTCTCTTGCTCATTCCATTCCGGACGTGGTTGATGCCGAAATGGTTCCGGGACGAGGAGCTGAAGGTCCTCGATGCACCTACCGCCGGCGCTTTCGTGATGGAAAGCGTGGGCGGTGCGTACGGAGAGAGCGAGGAAACTTCGCCGGCGGCGACGACACCACTAGATGAGAGTGATGAGAATGCGGTCGTCGACGATACTCTGGAACGAGGTGAAAGCCACGAACTACACAGTGTATTGGCCAACAAGCATGGCGGGGAAAGGGACGGTGATAGCACCGGAGGGGGGCGGAGAGCGAGTCACAGTTCGATGCAGAGGCCTGAAGCCGGCATGCGGAGAAGAAGCCACAGTTCGATGCAGAGACCGGGATAGAGGACAACTATGTCGACGTAGATGGAGGATATGTAGATGTAGATAGAGGACATGAGGACCACAGGTTAGAAGTGAGGCGACTTTCGGGCAGGTCCGCATAGAGAAGAGGAGACGACTTAGATCAAGATGTGAGCATGACCACCGTTCTCGGTGTGTAGATTAGAAGAGCCTGGACGAAAAGAGCATGAGAAGGAATGAGTGAGTGTGAGTGTGGGTGTGGCTTATTAGGCCGAGATATCAATTCCGCGACGAGTTCGAGATCCTGTGAGTGGAGGCTGTCCATTCTCACAATTTCCTGAACCTGATCCTGAATCTGTCCAAAGAAAAAGAAGAGCGCGAACGACTGTCTCTCGTCCCTCCTTTCCTCGAAGTTTAGAAGCCTGGCCTGCCTAGCCCGGCCTCTGGATATCGCCTCGCCTTATTTCCTTCCATGCCATATGCCGAGAGAAGGTAAATCCAATCGCAATCCCTGTCCATGTCCATACCCATATCTAGATTGCCAACGCATGGCATGGCATTGCATGGCACGGCGCCTAAAGAGCAGGGCAAGGTAAGGCAGGGGGTGTGTAGAAGGAAGTGTCTGCCGGGAAGTATGTACATGTACAGTACAGAAGTATACATAGGCGGGTGGGTTACACAGTGAGATACTCCTTCTTGATGCCCTATAAGATAAGTCACTGTGATGTGATCTCCTTTTGGTCCACAGTGTGAGATACTCATGATCCAGTGGTGAAGTTACGATCCTTGCATTTCAGAGTCGTGAAAGTCTACTCGTAGGGGCGTAGGGACGGTGTAACAGACGGCGCAAAGGACAGTGCAAAGGACAGTGCAAAGGATTGTCTCCTGTCTGTCTGGTTGGTCGGTCTACAGTAAGATAGTCTGGATGATTTACGGAAAGATTTCCCGTTCTGGCTGGCCCCTTGCCCGTGATGTGTTGGTCGCTCTGTCCTTTGCGCTGTCCTACGCTGCCACCTGTTTAGAGTTTGTCCTTTGTGCTCTCGCGCTGTCCTTTGCACTGTCTGTGACACCGTCCGTTGCGCTGTTTGTTGACTTGTCCTTTGCATTGTCCTTTGTGATGCCTGCTGTTTAGAGTCTGTCCTTTGTGCTCCTGCGCTGTCCTTTGCACTGTCCTTTGCACTGTCCTTTGCACTGTCCTTTGCACTGTCCTTTGTGATGCCGTGCTGTTTAGAGTCTGTCCTTTGTGCTCCTGCGCTGTCCTTTGCACCGTCCTTTGCACCGCCCGGCTTACTGTAGCTGGTCCTGTTCGTTGTCCCATCTGCAGTGCTGTCCTCGTCCTATCTCACTTATTGTCTCGATGGACAGTTTCGCCAATCGTTGCACCGTTGCTATGTATGAGCTGGTCGGTCCTGCTCCTTCAACCTCTGGAATGCGACACGCTCCACCAAAGAAGATCTTGGCCGTCTTCCGAGTCCTTCCTAACTCAACCGAACGCCCTGTCCAGAGCATTTGGACTGCATGTCACCATCAGACCACTCCATGATTGGGCGGTTTGAATCACAAGGTAGCGATCTGTCCTCTGAATCACATCCGTCGTTGTTCACCTCAGTCGCTCCTCCTGTCTGCTTTGGATCGTTGTCAACCGTGTGCGTAACGTGCGTAACGTGCGTAACGTGCGTGTTGGACATGTCGTGATTTCAGGACGGGCTGATTGCTACCGTGGCGCGGGTCACCGCTGCGGACACTTGCATCTTGAAGGTCCGGCTCAGGAAGTGTTGATCAGCCATAATGTTAGCTCAATCCGCATGTGCATTCATGTTGATCCCACATTCGTATTTATAGCTCCGTCCCTGTGCTCCACGCAAAGTTCTTCCCTTGACGCCAAAGCTCGGCACCCAACTCCCCCAAGCCGGACCACAGGTCTTTCCACTTAAATGTGGGGATAGAATCAAGATGCAGAATCCCCAGCACAACAAGTAGACTGAACAGACTACACCCGCTGACCACGTACAGGCACTTGAGTCTCAGCACCGTCCTTCGCCGCCGGTCATCCCGGTACCCATCCGTCCCCCTCATCGTGATGTCGATATCCTGTTGCGTGGCGAAGTATACCATCATCAGCACGACGGAGACGCAGATCCAGCAGAGCAGAGACCGGCTCAGCAGATGCAGAGATGGTTGAGTGGCGTGGCTGACGCGGAAGATCTGCAGACACAGGAACGAAAGCAGGATGCTGAGCGAGAGGAGCCGCAGGAGCACGGCGAGCGGCGAATACTGCAAGAGCCAGCGCGACATCAGGGACGAGGCGAACACATGCGCGAGATACGCCGCAGCGCCGGCCTGAACAGCGCCATGTGCCATGTTAGCCCAGGTCATGCCCGAGGGGGAGGACACCACCTGCAAGCAAGCAAGGTGCAAAAAAACCTGCAAGCAAGCAAGGCGCAAAAAAAAGGAACATGGGACTGGGTCTCCGGGACAAGGAGGCAGATCCTGCCCTATACATACCCACAAGAAGCTCAAGCATACTTGGGCGATGACAATTCTTTCAAACGTTGCATTCTCGGGCGCAATGAGATGGCCCTCCCTCCGACCATGCTCATGTGATAAGGAGCCTCGGGCATGCACGAGTTGATAGATGCTGTAACTCGCCTGGCAAGCCCACCACGCCGCCGAGACGGCCGAGAGGGACCGGCACAGAAGAAGCGGTGCACTGTTTATGGTTCGTCAGCACCGCCATTGAGAATCTTAGTCTCGAGAGATAGAGACTTTGTCCCGTTTTGCAGATCAGACTGATCTATTTAACGCGCGCTCCCTCTTTCTTTCTACAGGCAGAGACTTACTGCCACTGCTTCTGAACGCCGAGCACGACGGCTACGCGAGGGTAGCGGGCTGACCTCGCCACGCTCGACCGTGGGGTATTATCATCCCTGTCGTTGGTGGCTCCATGTTGCGACCGGGCTGGACGCGACCGTGACCCTGCTGTGCCTGCGATGTCGCCGTAAGATGGTGGCACTGGCACCAGTTCCGCCAGGTTTGCCAGCGGGAACGGAGTGTTGCAGCGCTATGGCGGCTGCATGGCCTTGTCGCGGTGCCGGGGCACGGTGTTGCTTCCTCTCTTCTACACGCGACCGCTTGAGCAATTATCGCCTATACTACAGAGATTTGAGTCGAACGGACACGAGTATCGAGGCAAAGAGCTGGGCTGAAGTGAGGCGCGTGACCGTCTTAGGTGTCATGAAGTGACTTGGCTCAAACTTCACTCACGTTTCGTCGAATCAGATAGCGTTTCAGGCTGGCTCCCACTTTCCCCGGATTCTTGGCCGCAATCTTCAGCCCATCGCCCGGGACTCGGGAATGGACTTGACGAGGATTCTCAGCCGCAACGCTTGGATGTTCTGGATTCGGAAAGTCTTCACACGCATGCACGGCATCCGCAGACGCTTGGATTCAAGACTGAGAGGAGCACCTCCAAACTGTGAATAAACACTCTGTTTGCGGCAATTCATAGTTGCAAACTAGTAACCAGGACTGGTAACATCAACGAGAGAAACCAGTCCGTCCCTGGCACGTCGAGCGTAGACGCTGATAGCGCCCTGCTATTTGGACTGCCTCTGCCGCCGTAACCGCAGTTCCCGACACCATCCCTCCCATGCCTGGTACCGAAGTGAACTTCTATCGTGGGTATCATAAGCGCATAACCGTATCGTATCCCGAAAATGCTATCGTAATGTGGCCGCTGCATCGACCAGCGAAGACGAATAGGCCAGAAGTAATCGTAGAAGAAAGGTGATTCTTGTCGGTCGATAACTTCTATCTGTCCTCGATTGTCGAGCAGGATAGCACAGGATATCGGCTGAAGCGTTTAGAACCCGTGGACCTGTCGACGCATTAGTGGACTGCCTTTCTGACCCAGAATGCGTGCCTACCTTGATAGTCTTGGCGTCAAGCTCGAGGCCATCTTTTGCGACCAAGAACTCTTGAACATCTTTGCGCTGATCACCCTGAAGTTGGATCACCTCGCCCATCTCACTGTCCGTGACGATTGTGCCATTGCAAGCTAGCTCTTGTCAGTCATGTATGCCCGTTCTCTTGCGACGCTCCAACATACCAAACTTCTTCTTGATGACCTTGAGGATTTTCTTCTGGTCGAACTTCTTAGGAAGACCTTGGACGGTTGTCAAAGTCTTACGACCATTTCGCTGCTGGATACGAATGTGGATGTAGTTCTGGGATTGCTTCGCTTCCCCAGTGTCGTCGTCGGCCTCCGCGAAGGGGTCTGTCAGACAAAGCAAGTCAGCCGTGAGTCATGAACCACTCCATCTCAGCCTGACGTGCGAAAATCGAAATGCGACTCGTCGATAGTGCCACGATAATATGCTCGCAGACGGCGTCTCGAGGGTACCTTCGCACAAGGTACGCGATGGTGTGAGGGTTTGGCGTTGGGGTCGATGGCGGCAACGGTGGCGAGGGGTGAGCTGAAAGAGGGGTTGGGCTTACCAAAGGTTTTGAGGTTTTGGATAGTTGACATAAACTCGTCGGTTCCGGGGAACGGTTGGGCTTGAAAAGTGATCTGGCGTTGAGAAATAGAGGGATAGAAGCTGTAGTCGCAAAGACGATTGTTCGTTGGAGTGGAGAGTCAATCTGTTTGCTGTTGAGAGTGTGTGTTTGAATGAGAGAAAGAAAGCGAAGGGGCGGGGGAATTCGCCGCAGGCCAGGCCGCCAAGCCGCAGTGGCACCTGCAATTGAACCACCAATGGAACCATCAGAGCCGAAACAGCCGTCACTCTGGGGGCAACGGCATGTGACAGTGCCATGAGGCTTCTACGTAATAACTCGAACCAAGTTAGTGGACAAATGGATCAGTGTTAATTATACAGGCTGTCCAACGGTCCTCTTTGGCGGCATACAGGGTGGCTCTCTACGCGATACAGGCAACACCTGAGAGTCGTACCGATATCCAGCCCTTTGCCCACTTCCAGCTCATACATCTCAAGACTGGGATCACTAACACTACGTCGCAGCGGCCGCCGGTGCTGCAGCAGGCCCCCTTGCATTCGGCGGTGGTGGCAGAAACAAAGGCATGTATGTCTGCATCCACAAATCAGTAGCTCTTCCAAACACTGGCTGTGACCAGTACATACAACACCGACAGCGAGGACTACCAAGGTAATTAGCCGTAGGATCAAAGTGTAAGGACGACACGTCACATACCTGCCATCCCAAAAGAGAGGTATCCTGGAGTCCCGGTAGGACTTGACTTCTGCGCTGGAGTCTCTCCCAGCCAGTTCAGAAGAGCAGTCATCAGCGAGAACCTGATCCTGTCAATCCACGACACGCATTCCAGTTACAATTCCTTACCATCCAAGAATCCTGATGTTGCTGTTAGCTATATGCAATGACGTCTAGAATGCTGCTTCTTACCTATTTCTTGTGAACATCTGTGGCCCAGTGGTCAGCATTGTCGCACCTTGTACCATACAAGAGCACTTACAGCAGCCATAGGCATGGTACTGGTGATGGTTGAGCTGAAATCGGAGGGCTTTTCATCTTTTGGTTCGGTATATGGAATGACTGAGCGCCGTCCCGTGAGCAATTCTTGATCCTAAGAGTTGTGAGAATCGACTCACTGAGATCCGCCCGTCGCATATCCTTTTTCGAGGACATTATTGCGGATTGCCGACAATTCGCAGACTACTTAACGAAACTAATGAGGAGAGAGTGACGACGAAGAAGCTTGCAGGCGAGGCTGGTAGAACCTCGGAGATAACAGGCTTGGCGGCGCAAGCTACTTGTGCTGCTTTGAAACTAGTCACTCTCACTCAACTCACCGTTCACTCGCCTGCACTCAGCCCTTCTGCTTTTCTACCACTGGGAGACGGATGCCAGAGATGCAAGAGTCTGCTGGAGCTAGGAAGCAACAGGCGCGTAGACTTTCGCAAGTATCTGATGTACATGGTCGTTATATGTGACTGCAGGCATCTTTGGTCGCATCCTAGCTTTCTGGATTATGGCAGAGGTTCAGGACTCGCGAGCCAACTTGGATCGTATGGAGTACGCCATGGCCACTCGTTGAGTCGACTTCGACTGCTTACGCTTCACATCTGGGAGGACTGATTATCTCGCCGACGTCGCACAGTTCAGCAATGGGAACAATACGCCGGCTCTTATGCGGTCCACGTGGATTTGGGTCTGATTATGCACGATGCCGCACGGTGGTGGGCTGCCATCTTTGCTTCAGGGACTCTGAAGCGGCATCCCAAGAACAAGAACTGGCAGATTTCGGGATTATTCAGAGAGGTCCGCCATCCTCCGTCCTGGCTACACAATACCTGCCTGAGTTCTGCTCTGAGGAGTTTCGAGTCAATGCTCGGCGAGGTTCGCAATGGCTTTATTTGTCCCGTGGGCTAGCCTCGCATCAATCTACTTTGTACAGATCTCGCACCACAAGGGAAATGCGAAACTACTCTCTTGCAATCTGTTAGAAGACTAGAGAAGAGAAGAGGAGGCAAAAGCTAGCAGACGCTGAGAAACAGAAGCGCAAACGAAGGCAGGCAGGATCACCTTCGGCAGAAACTACGTGTTAGCCATACTGATGCTTGTACATTGATCTCAACTAGACGGGATAACTTCATTTGCAGGAGCTTGTGGTCAACGAAGCCAGTAGCATTGACTGTCTCTGAACGCCGGTCTTTGGAGTTTCTCTCAGCAGTAGAATGTCGCATCTCTTCCTTGCGCTGCTAAGAGCGATCCACCGTATTCGAACTCAGCCTCGTAGCCTGGTGGCGTGGATTCCCCTGCGGTTTCCTTGCACTCAAGGTTAACCAGGAGTGCCAGGACATCCAACGCCATCTGTCACTTGGTAGCCCCCCCAACTGACATTAGGCCGTTGTACGTGATATGTACGCACATAACAAGTATGATCCGATCTCTCCACCTTATCGCAGGTGATCTCGAGCGCCAGCCACAACCTCAGCAGCGAATTCGATGGACATTCAAAGGTAATGACTCAGATATATGCAACTGACTCACTACTAGAACAAACCGTCTTCCCTGCAACGCCTTTTCAGAAGTCTTGCCAAATCTGATCTCGCGACTACACCTGCGCCGACAGATTGACCTTGCGAATCATGCCACCCACACTTGCTCTTCCAAGTCGAAACAGACCGCCCTCCACTTTTGTGTACGTCGTTTCCAGAACGAACCACACCTCGATACAAAAGCGAACATACTGAGATCCGTTTGTCTTCCCAGCGGTCTCCGTCGCCGGGCTCGTCGTCATCCTCCGTCGTCATCCATATCTCACCAATCTCGTATGGAGGTGGTGCATTCCCACATTGAACCATTTCTTGGTTGGCAATGCATACTAGGCGCGTTCTATCACTTCGGGGCATTCTGCAGTACCCTGTGCCGATACGGGTCATTGCGGTCCGCTTCGGCGGGACACTTGCTCTACATTCGCGTTTGTCTGATCGGGCTGCCTCCCGCTGCCAGTATTGAGGAAGATGTGTAAATGGCGGAGACGGGGCGCGAGCCGAGCAGCCCCGAGCGTGCAGGCGGTTCCCATTGCATGAGACACCTGGCAGATGCGTACTGTACGAACAAGTCGCATGACCGGTGCGCAACGAAGGATACGTGAAAAGATCCGGAGTATCATGACGAGGTCAACCTGCAATTTGCGCCATCAGTTGATTCCATCGAGCTACAGTATTTAAACGCAACACTAAGCTGACGAGATGTTGCAGCCGCGGCGTCCGATAGTCCGGTGACGGACAGTACTCTGTAGGAAGAGTTTTCATTTCCTCTTGCGAACTGATTGATAGGACCAGGGAGAAGGTCGTGGTTGTGCTCGCCCGTGTAAGGGATCAACCGCCCTTGCGTAATGGCCACTTGGTGAGTCGACCTCACTACATACTCGTCACGTCGTCAAGATTCTTGGCTCGTACTCCGTTCTTCCGGAAGAACTCGATCTAAATATCGAATGCCTGGCGGATGTCCAAGCTTCAGTTCTTTGACCGGGCTTGTCCCGCCACTATGTCAATCCACGCGCTGGACGTCTATCGCGCAGCCTCCATCCCCCAACTATCGGAAGGCACTCGGTCCAGATGTCTGACCCGTTTGATACAGGGACGACATCCCGGCTGGTGAATTGCCCTCCTCGCAATCAAATGTACATAACATGGCAGCCGAGTGAGAGAAGATTTGTACACGAATCGTCGCCATCCGCGTCATGCCGTATCATCTTCGACGCAGTCACCCAGTCCGGCGACTCACTGCTGAGTAGCCGTCGTTATCGTTGACTTCTGTTCCAAGGCTGCATATCACTTCTTTGTTCCTTCCTCGGAGAACACACTTACACCCTTGACTCTTCCAGGCGATACTATGGTAGGGTTATAGAAGATCTACCTTGGATGTCGCGTAGCAGTAATGGAGACTAGTTCAAACGTCAAATATACCTGGTAATTACTTGGTTGAATGCTCGAACACGATACGCCGTAATCTTCTAGAGCATACACCATATACTCGTACATGTACACAGTCCACAGCAAGGCTGGCCATGACCATGACCATTACCGTGACCGTGGCTGTGGCTGTGGCTGTGGCTGGGTCGCTCCACGGAATACTGTACCTACTCGTACTTACCGCGCAGGAATCCTCAATACGAGTCCATACACTTCGAAAGGATTCATCCCCCAACAAGTAATTTGAACTGTAACGAGCCCCGTCCCCCGTACCACGATTACAAAACATTCTACCGGCTCTACTTGTGGCTGATTGGGTAACCACCACCACCACCAAACCCCCCGCGGAAAACGACGAGAATCAGCAATCAGGAATCAGTCAGTCAGGGTATAGTGAACGAAGAACGAACGCGGTCCCGAACCAATCCAATCGTCCACCACCACCAAAACCACCACCACTTGCTCCTGCTCCTGCGCCTGCTCGTGCTGCCGCTGCCGCTGGCGCTGGCGCTGGCTGGTGCCCGGCGCTGCTGCACCTGAATTATGCAATGTCCTCGCATGAAAGTCTTGGAAGGTTGGAACAGTCAGCCATGTGAGTTTGGATTTAAACCCGAGTTAGTGTACGAGTTAGATTGAAGCTTTGGTATCAAAGGGGTTAGTCAGTGAGTTAATCACAGTACGCACGGGATGCAGTGCAGCGCAGTGCAGTGAAGTGAAGTGCGGTTACTCGAACGAGTAGGTGCAGGTGTAGGTGCGCTGTAGTTATTAATCGAGCTGGCCGGCGCTGGGTTTCCCCTGTAGGATATCTTTTGCACGCTGTTTTATTAGTCAGACACAAGACACGGACAGGGGACACGGGGTACAACTCGACAAGAATTGCGGCCGGCAATGCAGATGGATAGGTAGGTAGGGAGATAGGTAGGTAGCAGACCTTACTGTACGAGTACGTGCAGACGCAGACACGCAGAGCCCGTTGTCTTGGTTGTTTGATAAGCCGACGACAGTTGCAGGACGATTGCCCCAACCAGGCAGTAGCCAAGCCCGCCAAAAGATGCCCCGTCATCGTTCCTCTGACTGAGGGGATCGATGATCGTCGATCGGTCGATCGTCAATCGACTCCCGGACATGTCATCCGTGAGACGAGGAGGAGGAGGAGGAGGAGGGGGAGGGAAGAAGGAGCCCAGGCTTCGGCCGAGAGCGAGTTTCCCGGTTGGACATGTGACCGTTTGTGGCTGACTTTGTGCATCTGGCATGGGCATGGCGGATGTCCTTCGCGCTGTGCACTGCACTGTGCACTGTGCGCTTTCTCGACTCACCGCACGTTGGCTTGAGAGCCAGGGCAAGTGAAACACATGGTCGAGCAGGGTTGGTCGGCAAGGAGCAGGACGAGTACATGCACCGGTCGAGTTACAGTGACTTAATATGTACGTAGGCAAATAAGTAAGGGCTGTTGAGAGGCCTGAAACGGCGGGTTTCAACAAATGAACAGAGGGTACCGAGTACACAGTACGAGTACGTGACTCGTACTCGTTTTCCGTACATGATGGGATTCCAAACGAAAGGATCATCGTCAGGAGCCAGTAGTCATCACAGTACTGTACACACCACTGTACGGGGAAACAGATACCGAATACCTATGTAAGTCACACTGCTATGTAGACAGGTACCAGCCTGTCAGTCCTTTTGGACCCCAAACGGCGTTGGGCCTCCCATGGACCAGCGCTTCGGGTCAGAAGAAGGGGCCTTACAAGGCCTGATAAGGTCAACAACACGCTCACACATGCTCATAGGACCCGGATCAGTCTCAGCTCCTCTCGTTCAAGTCTCTTCTCTTCACATGTGCCTCTGTAGGAAAGGATGACCGCATCCCAAACTGTGGGCTTGTGGGCTTTGGCTTGGATCACTGCCAACTGCGGACCTGCAGTCGAGGACATTTGCTGGCGAAGAACTTGAGATCATGGGAGACGGCCTAACCGCCTGATCACCGCCCAGTGACCCGATTGAGATACATAGAGGTGTATTGCGGTGTGGTTTGTATGGGTTTGAGCAGAAGTACGTACCCAGTGCAAAGGTTGCGTGCGTCCCGTGAGAGTGGTTCGACGGCTTCACGAGGTAGGTACCGTGGGTGCAAATCCCGATCATCCTCGTGGTCAGATGAAACTCGAACGGGGTCGAAAGGCACGCATGGTCATGTCTGCCGCTCTGGACCTCCGCGCCTTTGCACCCTCTGGTAGAGGTGATTGACCAGAGGGTACCAAGCAGCGGGAGACCGCCGTTGCTGTTGGCCCGCGACCTGGGGCGGTCGTTGAGAATAGATTGTATGATCAATGTTGACCAAAGCAAGGCAAGACGAAAAGAACTAGGGACTGAGATTGGATTGAAAATCAAAGTCGACGCCGTTAAACACCGAGCTCGTAGCTTACAAAACCTCAAACCTTAAAGCCGGGAGACCACTGCAAAAACTTTTCGCATTGAGGTGTTAAGTCCGGGTTGGATGAGATCTTCACGGTCGCCACGTCCGCTCGTTCGGTTTGATAACTTTTTTTTTGGCTTGCTTGGGAAACCCGTCTCTAGATCCAGCACTGACCGTGTGGTATATTCCGTAAGCTGGACGACAAATCGTGAATCCCTTGGCGCAATCCTCATCCGTCGGAACTGCACTGTGGCTCTAGGGTGTGTTGAGGCCAGGCAGGCAGACAGACAGGCAGAAAGGCACATGCACAGATGATCAGTCATTCATTCATTCATCCAGTGCGGTGTACGGTGTAAGGCAAGCCATGGTTTTTTAGATTTTTCTCCCGCCGTGGCCATTAATTGCTTACTGTGGACGCTGGATGGGTGGGTGAGTGGGAAATTCTGATTAATCCCCATGCACTGGTTAGAAATTAGTCCGTCCTCGCCCTGAACATGGTTTCGAAAATCAAATACTGTGACTCCATACTGTCGACGGAAGAAAGGGCCCAGTGCGAGCCGAACTACGGAGGAATTTGTTTAGTGGAAATGCCATTCAATCAGTCCATGCGAAATGAAAGGTCAGGTGAGAACGAAAAGGGCCAGAAGGATCAAACGAAGGGAGCCCTTCGCTGACCACCCCGGGGCCGAAATCCAGACTCCCCGACGCCCTGACCTCCCTGAAGGCCTAAAGTGAGTGAGTGCAAGGTGTAATGAGTAATTACTGTGTATGGCCAGAGCCAACCAAAGTGCCCGAGCGCCCAGGCAGGCACCACTCATACTTTTGTGCTGGGCAATCTGGCCCCTCGGGCTCTTTCGGCCGCAAAGTTGAGCCGAACGGCGCCTTGGAGTCTCCGCAAATGCGCGCGAGACAGCGACGGCACTGGACTCGTAACTCGTACACCGCACACACATTAGTACGATTTTCTGTGCGTCAATCCCGGTGCCGAAGTCTCCATCGTGATCATGATTAGGCTGGTTGATCGGGGAATTTGTTGGACGGCACAAGGGTCGGCAACAAGTTTGGTCCACGCACAGAACAGCGCAGCACAAGACGTAGGTCGAGTATAACGAGCACAAACACGCGCATGACGAAGTGCAGGTGCAGGTGGTTGAGAGAGAAGAATGAAAGACACTGTTGATTGTTTCATGTTTCACGATGGATGCATGTTCAAGTAGAAGATTGTTTTGATCACTGTCATATAATTGATTGTCAAATGTCTCAACCTCGCGAGAGGGAGAACTATCTGACTAGCCTGTTCCATTGTACATACTAGTAGAGTGGATTCCAGTCATTGTGAAGAAAACCAAAAGCCAAAGATAGGTCAGTCAGAGTTCTCGAGAGGTGGTGTCCTCCTCCCAATTGCGTCCCCAGGCTGGCATGGAAGCCACGACTACTGGGTCGACAACGAGGTCGGATTCCATTCCCTCTCCGATCTCCCATGCCGGCCCAACTTCCTGGCTCTCCTTTTCTCCCTGCTTGACTTTGTCATTCCCAAATTTTCCCATCTGTTGAATACATTTTGATTCAGTCTGTTGAATCGCCGAAATGAACAAGAGTAGAATGCCAAACACCATGCTCGTAAAGACGTCAAGATGCCGTTGAGATGTCGCTAAAACGCGTCCGGGGTATCACATGTGGTAAGAGTCGTTTCAAGGGCGGTCAATCAACCTGCTCTAGTAGGCAGCGATTATGGTCGGCTGTTGCCTTGAAGGGAGGTAGAAGCCTTCTTGCTCAAAGGCTTCCGACTCTTCCGGGGATAACGAGGTGTTGTCCTTGACGTCGTAGAATGAGGTCGTGGCGATGGCTTGTCTCTGCTTCTCGCTCAACACTTCGATGGTCATGGTGGGCGGTGAGGGTGGCATCTGTTCGTCATCTGAGTCGGAATCGGTGTCGAGGCTGAGTTCGGGCGGAGAGTGTCGGGAGGCGGTTCGGACGAGGGTGAGTTCATCGTTCTCCTCGTCATCATCTTCTGACATGTCCGAGTCGACTTCAATGGCGGTGACCTTGGTGTTGGGCTTCTCCTCATCCTCGGACTCTTCATCGGAGCTGGCTGCGTCCTCGGCCTCCCAGTCGTGATCGGGCTCCTCCACAATGGTCTCGACGTGTCGATGTGTCTCCTCCTCCTGCTCCTCCTGAGAACCGTTCACAATGTTGTTGAACCATCGTTCCTGCTCCTGCTCGGCGGTTGCAAGGTCGAGCATCAGAGAGTCGAGCATGTTGGCGTGTCCCACCAACAGGCGGAGGTCGTGGTCAGGCCGGGCAGCCTCCTTGGAGAGCTTGCCGCGGGCGCTGTGGGCGAGGAAGTAGGTTTGCGTGATGCTCATCTTCTGCTTCTTCTGAGGTCGGGCGTAGATGGATTGGGTGGAAGCCTTGGTGGTCGCTGTGGAAGCGGAGAAGGTCACCGAGGAAGGCATCTTGATTGTTTTTGTTGGTTGTGATTTCTGAGTCACTTGCTGTGGGGACTCGCTAGTGGTGGTGGTAGTGGTTGGGACTGTGTATACCAAGTCCTGTGCTGGTGTTGTTGCTTGCTGTGGCCAGACGTCTCATCAATGTTCTTGTTGTGTGTTGTTGGATGTGCTGATGATGGAGAGAAAAGAGGCTGGTTGGAAAGGAGGGTAGACGAGTGCTTTTGTATAGGCATTGGGTGTGCTGAGTGTTATGCATCGTAGGTGCCTTACACATCAGAAATCCGAGCGTACTTGCTAAACTCCACCGAACTAGCAGGGGTCAGAGACGACCGGGGCCCTGGTCACACCCCCCTGGTCAACAGGGCTGGGTGATCCGGCGGTGCAGTCGTGCTTTCGGCCTTTAGGGTTCCTCCACCCTAATGGAGAAAGCGTCGCGGTGCGGGTCCTTGTGCTGATGAATCGTTATGCTCAGTGACAGTCGGTCTGCTCGTTCAAAGCAGCAACACCGTGACTCTGGGCCGATTGATGACGCCCCTGCCTGGCGGTCCCTACGTTATGCTGTCGGTCGGACGGTTCTCGTGTCGATTCGACCGTCTGCCGTATTCTACACATTCCCGGCTGCCTGGACGCTCGGAGGGTTTGTTATCCCCTTCCATTTCGTGCCAACCGCCCTTCGATCGTTCGGCTCCCAGGTCGCAATAAGCTCCGAGAAGAGTAATGCCTCTGAGCAACCCTCGCTCGTTCCCTGGCTCCCTGATTGCCGGCTGATCTGACGGCCCATACGCTCTCTCCGTTTTCTTACGGCATCCTCAGTTCTCGTGGTCGGTTGGCGTCTTGATTGGATTACTGCCCTTTCTCACGTCTGTACCGCTGCCTCAGGACACTCGGGTCTCTCCCATGGCCTAGCCGTGGCAATCTGGCAAGATTACATGATTCACACCCAATGCTCCACGTACACAAGATGACTTTGATTGCCGCCCCAAAAAGCCAGAAGCCCAAAGAAAGTTGCCCGTTCGTAACCTAGCTCACGCTGTTGCTGCTCTGGCAGACCTTTCCCGATTACTCGCTATTTCCGAATTCGCCCTGATTGATCAGTTTGAGGACAAGCCCGAGCAGGGCGTGGGCTGTCATAGACGCAGCTGGAACCGCCATCTCCTAGGAGACAGTGCTGAACTGCTGAGAAATGCGCTCGAGCTCTTACTCCATCAGGGAGCCAATGACGTCCGTCCAAGGCCATGGTGACTCCTGTCCCTTCCAGACTTTCTTCGTAAGCCATGTGTTGCAACGCTGCCCACGACAGGCAAGCCACACGCTCATGAGTCTCGTCTCTGGCGGTCAAAGTTCTGGACTGGGTGCAATAGCGTGCTCTCGTAATCCAAATCATCCTGTCACCACTGTCTACTCTGCGTATTCAACCCCCCCTGCGCCTGCCCAAAGCGTACAGGCTTTCCAATTCTGCTGCCAAATTCCCATGACTCCAGCAAACAATGCTGTCACCGAGGAAAAACCCCCCCCTTCTACGTATGTCACTGCTCCTGCTACTGTCCCTTGGCAGAAAATCGCATTTTGACTTTTTGATTGCTGTCTGCATACGAGCCACTTTCCTGATTCATCGCGACTCCTGAGTCAACGTGAAGCTATGCGCGGACAGGCAAGTGCTTCAAGCAGAATGTGTTTGCAACATCGACATTGGTGGAGAGGCCGTCAGCCCTCACGACCAGCGATGTATTCGGGGTCTCGTTATCAGACCCTGAAATCCAACCAGGCAGGATATTCGGGCTCGAGCTGAACGCCTAGCGGCCTGAAGCGCGCGCTGAGGGGTAGCTTGAAACGCCTCCAGAGCTCTGCTTCAGGTCGCCCAATGCGTCCCCTATCCAGGCTCTACCCCGCCTATAGACGCCTAAACTTACAGGCACCACGCGGGGTCTACAGCCACATCGCAGGCCCGAAGAGCTGATGCGGCGTCTGTTTCGGTCGCGCTCTCCGAAGTCTCTATGCAGGGCGTTCACGTACGCGGCACGAATTCGCATTCGTATCTCGAGCAGCGACTTCCTTGTGGCATGCGGTGGGCTGAGCTGCATGAATCTTTGGCTGCCTGTGTTGAAGCCCGCCCCTGATCGCCTGCCTATCCCAGAAAGAACGGATTCCATTTGTCTCCTACAGTAGGCGACAACCATTCGAAATTGTCAAGTGGTCCCTGTTGAGAATAGGGCCACGACAAGCCACGACGGAGAGCTGCTCTGCCACATGGCCTTGCATGAGAAGGTCGCCCTGATCATCGTTTTCGGGCTCGCTTTCGTATACAAAAGCAGTACTCACAGCCAGAGGGCCCCTGGTCCAAACGAAGCGTATTCGCCGTATTTGGAACGATGCGCGAGGTCCTTCCACCATGGCTTGTTTTGGGAGAGCTGCTCGTGCTGCTTTCACAACTTGGCTGCCAAGGCAGGCTGCCTGGGATGTGCCAGGCAGACAAGCGAAGTTGTCCCCGTCCATTGGTGGGATTTTCCAATCTGCTGGCTGCTGTAGGGCATGGACGATTTGATCTCCGGACAGCCGGACAGATTTGATGCTTTGTTGCCGAGTCCGAGTCCCCGGGCACAAAATGTCATCCAAGCTTATGCCCTGTCTCCCGCAGCCTATCCTAGCTAGCTTCTGCGAGAGAGTTATGCACATCTTCCCGATGGGGTATAGTAGCGGTCGCGAGGTTGACTTATGCGCCCGAGTGACAGTGTGCACTTCGCTGACTTTCGCGCGCGCTCGGCCTTGACGGGCTTTCGCAAACTCCATGGCAGCCGTCCGTAACCCCCGTGCCCTCGCTCTCGCGCGCAAACACCCATTGACCGCTCTCGACCGAAAACTATTATGCAGGTGCAAGATTATTTGTTTTCCCATCTGTGATCATATGATGGCCACCGCAGACCAGGGTTCCTGCATCGGCGAAGAAGAATTACCATCCCCGGACCTCAACCCCATGACTTGCAACAAGCGGAACAGTGCGGAGGGTTGAAGATAGGGAAGTACAGCGCATTGCGGTCTTCCGAGTCCTCTTCGTGACCGTCGTGGTGGCTCGTGACCTGTCGACGAAAATCCAAATGCGGAGTTTCTTGGGCGTGCACAAGAAGACACTAACGAGTGCACAACGCTTGCTTGCCTCACAAATTTCGACCGGTCCTCGTGTGGACGTCCTGAGGAGGCATTCTGGCCCAAAAAGGCATCTGGTCAAGAATCCGATGGCACGAAAATTCGTGCGTTGCCGAGTCACAATTGCAAAATCCGAGGAGCGAATCCGACGTGAACTCGTACACGGTCTTCCACGTATTGCTCGCCAACGAAGCCCAGCCGTTCAACGATATCCTCGTCAGCACCCCGCCTCCCTAGGCACCGCACATTTCACGATTGTCTTACACGTTACTCGTAGATTATTTTTGCGGTGAACTTGATCGCAAGCGCCAATGTCGAATTTTGCCCCGCAATAATTTTGTGGCTTTTCTCGTGTGTGCGTGTGTGTGTCGCAATCCGACCTCTTTTGGGCATAGTAACGCACGGGCGAAATGGTGCTGCCTTGAGATGGTGGCTTGGAAATTTCGCGAAACCGTTGCATCGCTCTCGCTTCGTGAACCTTATGACAGAGAACAGGCTCAGCTTACCAAATGCAGCAATCTTCTCGAAGGCGGAATCGTGCTCGAGCAGGGGGGAGCTGTGTTGGCCTTACGCAGTCGTCCAATCGTCCAACTCTGTCCTTTTGTCGCGGGCGAATCACCTTCCATCCCGCCTTGGAGGCTGTGCTTATTCTTAGAAATGAGTCCTCGCCATGTGGGTGCTCGCCATGCCCGTTCCTTGGGCGTATGAATGTGCTGCCGTCGTGTTCGGTTTCGTGTAACTAAACTACAAGTAGCACCAGCACCACGACATTCGTTTCATTCCCCAGATTTTTTTTCGATTCGAGTCAATCGTGGCTGTGAACACTGGTGCATGCATGCATGCATGCATGCATATCCTGCGCCTTTCCAGGAACAAGACATCTGACATGATACAGTACGAGTACCCAGGATGCGTGAGTCAACAAACCACATACTCGCGTACTCGTACGTGCAGGGGTATGTATTGTGTGCTGTGTATGTATGCAACACCAAAGGACCCTTAGGGCTAGGCAGTCGCGAAAACCACAATCCTTCTTCGATCTATACTGCGTTACTATACTCGTACTTCGAGAATCATCTACGTATTAACCGTCTCTGTTGCCACTTGCCACTGTGCTTTGCTGCGTGCGCTCGAAGCGCTGACTCATTTGTAGAGATTGTGTTTCTGATGGTTTTGCAAAACGTGAGATCGCAATGTGATTACGTTCAGGGTCCAGAAGAGCGACGCGCCGCCGGAGTCACTACAGACTCAACGGCTGGCCCCCTTCAGCCCTACGACGCGGAAAACATCGGTCGTATCTCGTGTGTGTGTGTGTGCCTGAGGATTACATCCTCGGTGTGCCGACGTTGGACCGTGGCAGCCACTAGTTTCAGGGTGCTTACATTATCAGTCATCCTCCCAACGTCGCTCGCTGCTTTTGTTGCAGCTGGCAATCTCGGCACTGCGAGAGGCCTCACAGCTTACCTACGAGTACCCTCACTCGGACCATCCACGAGGGGTCCCCTCATACGGACGAAGCTGACGGGCGAATCTTTAGAGGTGTGTCTCATCTGGCACTTGCACGTACTCGGCTCGTCTACGAGTACTGATCAGAGCGGCGCGACCACTGACAGCGTGCTTAGCCAAAAGTTGTATAATTAGCCCCGTTGTTGATTTTCCTGCTACCCGCCGGAGATGGTGTCCAAGAAGCTTGACTGTCAGCCCGCTTCTATGCGCCGTCCAACCAAATACTGCCAGGTCTGTACTTTTTTGGGCCAAATGCTGACGAGAAGGGCCTCATTCTGGCTGGGTATACACCAAGATGGGAAGCCACCCTTTGGTATTCCCTGAGGCTCGAAGACGACAGGTGGAGAAGGTAATCAATCGTGTTCGTTCAACAGGGGACATGTGGACAGGTCATCCTGTCCCCACCTGTTCGAACCAAGTTGGCGGTATGCACACTCTTCTGCGCCAGGCCCGCACTCCCTTGGTCAGCAACGAGGACGGCTGGCCAACCATGGTCGTCGGAACCCTGGTTCCTTCGATCCTCCTCAGTCCTGCATGGTGTCTGTTGCCAGAGCCGCAATGCTGGCTGGTGCCACTTCAACGGTCAGCGCTCTGCCCTACCATGTCGCCAATAATCCTGCCGAGGCAGGTCTGAACCAATTCCAGAAATGGAAAAATCACTGTATTACCTACTCACACATCCAAAAGCGAGGCTGACAGGGACGATCAAGTGGTCGAGAGAGTTCTCGACCCGAAGCTCCATTACCCCCATCTCGACTTCGCTGCAGAAGCCGATCACCCGCGGCTCGGGAAATGCACTCGGCTTGAATCCCAGAATATGGGCTTTGGCATGGAGCATCCTACGGCCGTGTCAGCTTCCTTGTGTACTTTTGTGAGGTGTTAACCCGACGACCAGTCGCTGACCGTTATTTCCTAGCTTTCCCTGCGTTTTCGTCCCTGTGGTGACCTTGACATGGCTCAGCCCCCAGCTCGCGGCACTGTAGATCGGCTCATCGGCTCCCACAGCGTCTTCACATGCCTGACCATTTCGGGCAGCGGTGTTGTATGGTCGGTACATAGATCAGCCTATAGCTCGGGTAACAAGGGTGGCATATTCTCTGTGACGGATCATCAGCATCGTAGAAGTGCATGGACACTCTGCCCCTTTCCGCAACACCCAAACTGGATTGATGGCATTCCGGAGACCCTTTCCGAAGGCTGCACACATGCTGACCTTTGCAGTCCCGCACGAGGCCCTGTTGAGCCAGTCACAACGGATTACCTTGCCAAGGGCAAGTTGGTTTGAGACTTGCCTTCTGGCGACAATCTCTGGGCTTTCGCTTCCCTTCCGGCGAAGCACCAGAGGATGGACAACATTGGGAAGATCTCTCAATCCTTCGGAGCCTAGGCAGGGATCTGATTGTGTTAGACCTGTCTAGAGGATCTGCTGCGTGGTTGGCCTGCAAGATAATTGCCTTTCTTTCGAACATGGTCAACTATTCCATTATTGCGATGAAGGGCGATCGAAAGGTCGCTAAGGATTGAGGACCGACCACAACGTGTGAATCTGGAGAAAAAGGGAGGTCTGATAAGGTGAGTTCGAGTTCCGAGACTGGGTTCCGACGGACTCGATGAAGTCCGAGACAAGGAAGTACTTCCTTCTGGGACTGAGGGTGTCTCAAGAGCCATCAGCTTGAGCTCAACGATGTCCCAGCCCCTCCCAATCGGTACAGTCAAGAGAACAGCAAAGCACAAACAGCAGAGGGATTCTTTGAGTGGAGACATGTGATCAGATTTTCCGGCTTGAAGTCTTTCCCAAGTGTCTAGTTCCCCACGCTTAATGCAATGCCAATGTGAGTTGTGTTCTTTTGGGCACCACCATGCATCCTCCAGCTTTGAGATGACTATTTACACAGTTGATGATTGTCGTTGTTACTTCCGGGGCGAAGCTGAAGATACCAATTCCTTTGCTAGAGTTTAGTATTGTCGTGCAGCTTGCTGGCAAGCTTTGAGTTGTTCAAGGTACCACCCGCAGATGGTCATGTTGCCCTGATTCTGGTTCATGCAGTCGGTGAAACTCTTGATGTCGGCGGCACATGGCCCCTGGGCTTCGGTGGCTGAATTCTGCGCATACAGGGAGTTGGGCATGGCGTCTCCGGTTCGTGCATATGCATCGGTCGGAGCTTGTTGCTGCTCTACGGGTGCGGCAGAGGAGCCACCGCCGAAGAAGCCTCCGATGGCGTGGCCGATTGAGGATCCGACTGCGACGCCACTGTATGTTTCACGCACAAGTCAGTCATTGATGTTACTCTTCTGAATTCCGTGCTCCACAGATTCATGTACAAGTCTGCGTAACTCCACATAGGTGAGGAAAATAACTCACGCTGCGGTGCTAGCCATCTGCCCAAACAGACCGGGACCTTGCGAGGTTTGAGCAGGAGGATGGGCCTGTTGAGCGGGTGCGGTCGGGGCGGAAGAGTAGGGACGTTGCTGCTGCTGTGGCGCTGCAGACCGAGGTGCTGGAGCTGTCGGCCGCGATGGAGCCGATCGGGAGGGAGCTGCACCTCCGCGAGAACGAGGCATTTTTGCTGAGATGAGGATTTGAAAGGGGGATGTAATCAAGTCCGAGGTTGTGAGGAAATCGAGTGTTCGACGCAAGCAGTAGCGGTTTGATGGTATGAAGGTTGTGAAGAAAGGATGAAGAAACATTGCAGTTTGATGTCGCTTCAGTACCGCCGCCAACCGCAGCTGCTCCGATGGCTTGGCGTTGTTGGAGACTTCGGCACACCAGCTTTCTGGACGTTGTGATTGGTCGATTTGGGATTCTAATGCACTTCTAACGAGTGGCATGGAATCGACACGAATACTTGCAGCCTACAGTATCTCGCTGTGGCAATCCTCAGAAAGCATCGCTGAGCCGTGAAGCGAATCATAGTGAGGAGTGATTTAACATCCTCGAACCCCCTTTGGCTCAGTCTCTTGAACGTTTCACCCAGGTGGGGAGTCGAGTCTAGTCTTGCTTGTCCTTCAGTTTACCGTCAATATCCAATCAAGCTAGAGTCATGCGAGTCCAATAATACGCCATGTTGTTGTACTCGTAAACTTTTTCGTATTTACGTGCTAGCCTGAGGGAGAACGCCACGTGATTCGGTGTTGCGCGCGAGGTCCTGCTTCTTGACACGAAGCAGCAATACATTCTCTCACCGATCGGTGGCTTGTCGACCTCCTCGCCGCGATCAGACGATAGAGACGGTGTAGGCAGGGCGCCCAACCAAGTTGGCAAACATTATCTCCCACCTAAGTCCTTCTCTTTGACCAGATGAAATAGCGCCACGCAACTTCGATGCCAGGAGGAAAGAGCCTCGAAATGTTTACGACAACGCACTACGTATTGCGATTCATACAAGGGCGTTTCAGGGGGGCTCACAAAAAGGACATCATGTATTGTCAAAGTATCAAATTCGGAAACGCGAGACAACATATCTAAGGATTAGTACCACTGAACCGGCTGTGCCACGGTGGTTTGGTGAACATCAAGGGGTGGATTGGCAACGGATAGGCCCCTGTCATTGTCGCGATTCATCAGGGAGGAGAAAGAAAGGCATTCTGAAGTGTGCGAAGTTGCGAAACTACCACCGAAACCCAATTTTTCGTGGTCTTGTGCTGCGAACAAAGAACGGCAGGCTCAATTTTGGGGCAGCCTGATGTAGACGCAGCAATGAACCCC
The DNA here is from genome assembly GCA_002099365.1 of Phialophora verrucosa. Taxonomy (NCBI): domain Eukaryota; kingdom Fungi; phylum Ascomycota; class Eurotiomycetes; order Chaetothyriales; family Herpotrichiellaceae; genus Phialophora; species Phialophora verrucosa. The sequence goes on along the minus strand of MSED01000014.1, from coordinate 1,813,837 downwards.
CTTTCCACAAGATAGCTCCAGCGTCCTCAGCATCTCAATCCTGTGCTTGCCATCCTGACTCGTACAAATTCCCTGATTTTTGAATATCCAAAGAGAATACCAGCCTCATCACGCTGATGGGGGTGGCGGTGGCACATAATCACCCATACCTGGAGGCGGTGGTGGTTGGTCATCTGGCGGGGGAGGAGGAGGCCCTACATCTGGAGGTGGTGGTGGAGCACCCGCAGCCATACCGTATTGTTGCAAGAAGGAGCTGAGCCCAGGGGGAGCACCTGCGGGAGGTGCACCGTACGCGGCTTGAGCATCGTAGCCAGAGTAACCGCCATAAGCGCCGTAGTTCTGTCCAGGAGGTGGTTGCTGCTGCCACGGCGCTGCCGCGGGTTGACCAGGAGCAGCTCCATACCCCCCATGCGCATCCCCACCGCGAGACTGTTGCCATGGTGGGAGTGACGAGCCGCCATCGCGCTCGCCATAGTCTCGTTCCCGGTGGCCGTAGTTTCGCTCACGGTTGCCGTAATCTCGTTCCTGTCGGTCGCGCTGCCATGGGGCAGGACCACCAGCACCAGGCGGATGGCGTGCCCATGGTCGAGAGTCACCACCGCCGCCACCACCACCGTACGAATCAGCGTAGCCAGCTGGCGCAGCTTCGATGCGACCTGCTGGGCCATCACCAGCAGCATTGCCAGAAAGCTCCTGCATGAGACTCTGTAAAGGGTCAGAAAGTGTCCCAGCTCAACGGAGAACAAGCAAAGAACATACCTCCATTTCTCGGTCGACAGCATCTCCGCCACCGATGCGTCGCTGCGGGCCACCAAATCCACCAGGGATATTGTTGCGCGTGTCAGAGCCACGTTGCCTGTCTGGGCAATCTCGCGCCATATGGCCTGCATTACCGCAGACTCGACAGATGATGTTGGCAGTGAAGTTGCGCTGCTCGGGACAGTCATACTTGCGATGACCGATTTGGCCACCTGAGACTATCAGTGAGGGCTACACAATTTCCGGGATTGACTTACAGTTCTGGCAGGCTTGATTTTCATCGTCACGCAGCGTACCGTTGAGTGCCGCAAGTTCTCGCAGTTGATTTCTCTTGAGTTCGTTCTGCCCTTCAGGTATAGACGCAGCTGTTTCGATGACGTTGTGGATGAGCGCTTTTGCCTTGTTGACTTTTTCTTCGGTATCTGCCATGATGAGACAATGCAAGTCTTCTTCCTGATTGCTGGTGTGAGCTGCGTCAGATCGTCCCTTGCCTTCTTTGACTGAGCCTTTGCCTCGAATGGCGATCTTGGCTCCAGATTCGGTTTCCATTTTCTTGAGCGTGTTGCCACGAGGTCCAATAAGCAAGCCAACTTTGGGGAAGAAGAAGCTAAGTGTTAGTCTTTGATTCTTTAAAAGCAGAGCATGTCTCAAGGGCAATGGTTAGATTGATGGTTAGTGCAGCATGCCAAGTCCACCTCCACTTTCACGAGGAGCAGACGACAGCACATGGAATAGAACAACGGAAGAAGGGGAGTTTTAGCAGAGTTAGAGGGTTAGTAAGCATACTGAAGTTAATCTCGGGATAGTCGTTGACCGGTACGTAGACCTTTTCCTGCGTCTTGGTGGGTCGCCTGTAGTCAGAAGGCGGGTGATAGTTGGGGATGGTCTTCATAGCCTTTTCGATCAGCTTGTGACGTTCGTCCTCCAGTCGCTTGCGGTAGCGAAACTCGCGTGTGTTGACACGTCGACCGAAGTTGTCGTATTGAGGGGGAGGCGATGGAGACCTAGACGCTTGTTAGATACTGGCGAAGCTCTGATGGATGTTCAGCACTCACCGGTCCGCTTCCGCAGGGACGACATCGTTGATGCGCAATTTCTGGCTGATTTCCTCGATGCGCAAATGCAAGGTATACGCCTCGAGTTGTTCTGCAGTCATGTTCGCCTGGATCATCGTCGGGAGTCCCATGAGACCCGCTGCTTTGTTTTCGGCCGCATCACCCCAGCGATTGCGCTTTCTACGTCTCTTCTCGCCGTCGGCCGCAGGTTCAGCTGGATCCAGGTTAGTTTTGATGGTGTGTCGAGTGGTGAGAGACGCACCTCTAGTTGGACTGCGCCCTCGCTTGCCCGATTCGCCATCATATGGAGAGTTCTTCGAGCTTTCATACTGCGCGTCACTATTGCTGTCACCTCCGAACCGACGACGGTTCCCCAGGGGGATGTTATTGGAGCCTGTAATGCCTTGATTGCGCCACGACATCTTGATGGGGGATGGCTTGATGTGTTTTGAGGTTACGCAAAAGTCAAGCGCAGGCAGGGTTCGAGTTGAAGTTCAGGGGCGGAATTCAGAGGTTGCCAAGGGAAGCTAAGCTGCCTGGGCTCGCTCTACCTTCCTTGACCGGCCAGTGTCGCCGCTGTGACGCGTGAAGATACTACTCGCTATGAAGTACAAAAGAAAAGTTCAAATGCCAGGCAGTAGGATCTGATACAAACGCTATTCACTGTCTCCGCCGTTAGTCCACAGCTCCCATTGTGTAGAAAGTACTTTCATGCCAATCGGCGTCACTTCTTTCGATATCCTACCGTTGGCTCTATTTTTCCTGGCATCCTCGACAAGACAGTTGTAAGAGAGTGGGAAATGCTTGCTCCTACGACGGCTGTCAGGTTCTTCGGACGGCGCCGTTGCAGCTGCCGCATCCCCCTTCGATTCACAAGCACTCTCAACGATTCTAATCCTTCACGGTGTCTTCTCCAGAGTGACTGCATAGCGTGTCGTGCTGCATAGCGCACAGCACAAGAGTAATATTTCCCCTCGGTATCTCGTTTATTGCCTTGAGTTGGAACCTATCCTGTGTTTGCTTCGAGTACACCCCGGCAAGATTTCCCTTTACACTGACTGTTGGTTATGGCCATTAGATTTTTTGGGCCTTTTTCTAATCGCTATAATGTTTGTCATCTAAGCGTGCCCTGGTACACCTGTGACGGAAGAATTCTTGGTTTTGGTGGAATCTCGACTGAGAGGTGCAGTGGAGGGACTGGGTTTGACCAACTGGCGCCGCATCATTTGACTGAAAAGCTGAGCGGCAGAACAAAGGGGCAAGCAACGCGCATACAGCAAGGTAGGAAGGGGGCAAGCGCTGGCTCTGAGGCAGATGATATAACAGCTCCCCTTGGAATTCCAGATCTAATCACCTTGGCCCAGACCACCTCCACCATACACCCACCCCCAGCGCCACCGGAAAAGCCACAGTCAAGACCAATTTGATCATCGCATCTCTCAACACTGGCGTCAACAACTTCTCCTTCAGATCCTCGTGTTCAACGGCTCTCGGATAAGGCACATCCTTCGGCACCTCCTTGCCCAGGTACGCACAGATCTTCTCCCAGCCCAGCCCGTCCTCCAGCTTCACCACCAGCATCCGTTCGGGGGGTATTACTCGCTTCACATCCCTGATGTACCGGTCATAGTTCCGCATCAGCGCCTCTTCGTTGCGCGGGTCGCCCGGCCTGGTCGCGTCAGACCACACGTTATAGATATCCACGTTCGAGACGCAGAAGTAATTCAACGTCTTGTTGAAGTGTCTGAGAATACTTAGCGGGGGCTTTTCAATCGCTCCCACAATCCCGCCAATGAAGCCATTGACGCTTCGCGCCCAGCTCCGGGCCGTCCGCTCGGTCAGGATGAACTTCACGTCGGGATCTGCCAGGTATGCTTCGAGACAGTCGGTGCCAAAGAACGAGGGCAGTTCCACCACGGCATCATACCCTGCGAACCACTTGTCGAACTCCCGCTTGGTGTACCGAGGCTGGCATTCCGGGCTGGAAAGCCTGTCGTGGTGGGCGCGCATGCCTTGCATCAAGACCTCCCAATGCGAGCTGCCGACCACCATGGCCAATTCATAGAGGTGGTAAGGGCGGTAGCCGAGGATTTTGAGCGCCTGGTAAAGGCCTAGCGTGGCGGTGCTGTAGAGGGGAAACACAGGCAGGAAACGTCAGCAGTGGCCCAATGGGTCGATCTTCTTCAAGCTGGGGTGTGTATGAAGGGTATACATGGCGTACCGGCTACAACTCGCCACGATGACCTTGACTTTTGCCGAGGCCGGCGGGTCTGGGAGCTTGTCGACCGCGCGCGACATTGTTGCGGAAAGCTGTCGTTGAGGTTCGACGGTGTAGTACTGTACGCAGTGTGCTAGCAGCTTGCTCAGGGACCGGAGATAGGCAGGTCAGAAACGTTTTGAACGAGACGGGATCTACCAGGCTGGCAAGAGAGTCCCAACGCTCACAAAGCCAGGACGTGAGTGCGGACCGTACAGTATGTACCAGGCAAACTTGCGGCAGTCCAGATAACCAGCCCACGAATTTGTTGATATCTCTCCTTTCCTCTTCGCTACAGCATGTACCAGCCCGGCAGACAGTATATCAAAGGAATCCATCAACCTATCTATCTAATCTTCCGCGATACCATCCCCCGTCCGCCATCCCTGGCCCCCAAGACTTTGCCCTATCCTTTCTGCCCTCCATAGTTCGTAAACTTCTCGACCAGGGAGAGCACAGAGCGGAGAGCGGAGGGAGGAGTGGAGATACCATACCGTACCATACGTAGTGCGCGTGTTCTCGCCGTGATCTCGCCGAATGCTCACGAGATCAGTCAATCTCGTTCCGCTAGCCCATGCCAGCGACGGGTACGTAACTCCTCCTGCGCAATCTGTACCGGTACTACGTGTCTGTGTAACAGTAAGCACTTGCGAGCCGTCCTGCTGCCTGAACGCTGGTGCCAGTGCGAGCGCCAGTGCGAGCACCAGTGTCGGGGGAGAAAGGGGGAGAGCAGGGCCGCATGAGACCGAACGAAACAAAACTGATTGGAGAACGATGATTGTCATTGTCATTGACGTTGGTGTTGGCGCGTAGTGTGTATACTCGTACATCCACGGTGACACGGTGCTGGCATGTACTGGCATGTACTGTACTAGAAGTAGGAACGACTCTAACCGAATCCCGCCGACGCAGCGTAGTACTGCATAGAAGATACTGGGTAACTAGTATAGTTGTGGATAAAGCTTCAAGGCGCCGTTCGGGCCGGACGCAAGAGACCTTTCACGTGTGGTCTTACATGAATCCATACGTACGAGTCCTACTCTAGACAGTACAGGGTGGTTCGAGCACATTGGTCCATACGGGGGGACGCGTGCACAGTAAGTAGGTAAGTACACAGTCCGAGGACTTAACTACCGTCTGACAGACAGTGTACTCCGTGCGGACTGCACAGCTACAGTAGTGAAACGAGGTTGCCCTCCTGTCGGGGACTAGACAATGATGACAACACCATGCAAGCCCTATATTAAGGAGCTGCTGGCGCTAGCAGTGTCGAAGCGAGAAGGGCTGAACATGCATGCATCTGCGGCCGCCCCGTAGGAGTAAGTACAATAGAAGCGTGTATATTGTGTACGTACTGTAGCAATTAGGGTGCTCACGTCCTTGATTCCGTAAGCAACCCGCAGAGCGTCCGGGTGTCGATTTCGGGTTTCAAACGGTCTCGCGTATGTGTGTGCCCAGCAATCAGGAGGAGGAAGCTGTTTACATAGTGCCATACAATACGGTACAGGGTATGTAGATGGGCGGCGGTAGGTGGACATGAGTGGCAGAAGGCAGAAGCAAAAGCAGGAGCTGAAGCTCAATCTCCAGACCAATCTCGGTCCGCGCCTTGCTGTCACGCCCCCGTTCGTCAGGCCCCCAATCCGACCGCCGCACCGATACCCGGCCTCCTTTGCTCGAGAATGCTCATCGTCTGCTCAAAGACTTTGACCTGTGCCTTCTTGCCCATGGCCGAGTAGATCCAGCGCTCGACGTCCTGGTTCTTGCCGTCCGACATCATGTGCCCGTGCGACTCGGGACCCGCGCACGCGCCGTACACCAGCGTCCGGGCGCCGACTTCCGTCGACCGCGCAAGTAGCAGACGCACGAGGTACATAATTGCGCGGGCGATGGGGTTGCCGTTGCGGTCGATGTCGGAATGGCACATGCCGGGGTTGACCATGGTGACGGTGACGGGCGAGGGTGTGCTGAGTCGCGACACCAGTTCGCGGACGAAGAGAACCTCGATGAGCTTACTGATTGAATAGCTGAACACGATGCTCTACGTCAGTGTGCTGGTCGGTGCGAAGCACGCATCCAGAGACGGGGCCAACGTACCGTTCCATCATCTCGAAGCGTTTCTCATCATTCAGCGAGGCGTAGATGTCCGGGTCGTTGAGTTCCTTGAATTTCGAGAACCGATGGGCCTCGGAGCTCACGATTTCCAGGTGCGGGCTGGAGGTGGGATAGTTCTTTTTCGTCTCCGTCAACTTGGGCAGGACGCACAGGGCCAGCAGGAACGTGTTGAGCACATTAACTTGGATGGTTTGCTCGAATCCCTCATTGACGAGCCAGTCCTGGTTGAAGATGCCGGCGTTTTCGACTATCGCGTCAAGGCGCGGGAGTTCCTTCTGTACGCGGTCGGCAAAGGCGAGCGTGCTCTTCGTGCTGGAGAGGTCCAGAGGCCACACGTCGATGGCCTCGGCGCCGTCAGATCGGTGTTTCACACTTCGAACAATGTCTTCCTTCGCGGCCTGGCCCTTGGAAACGGTGCGCACGGCGAGGATCAACTTCGCGCAATCCAGCCGGTAAAAGTGTCGCGCAGCTTCGAATCCGAGGCCGACATTGGAGCCGGTAACAATGATGATCTGGTTCGAGAATGACTTGGTCGGATAAGGTGGTGTGCCGAAGAACTGGGAGCGGAAGAACGTCCGGGCGGTCAATCCCAGGTCGAGTTTGACCTCGAATTCGGGTGCCATAGCGGTGGCGACCTGCAAACGAACGAGGGAAGAGGTTCACTGCCAGTGTCTATTGCCGGACGGTTGGATGTTGGCGGATTCACGAGTCTTCAGCAGCGTCCATGGCAGAAGCCCTGAAGCTTGAGGCAGCTCTGAGATATACATAGCTGCCGCCCTCCAGCTAGACGCGTGGCATAGACTGCAGCCTTCTCTGTTATTGACCAGAGTATGTGAGTATGTATGGTATGCGACCGAGGTGCTAGTTCATTATCGGGACCAGAGACGGATGAAATTTGGACCGTGTCGACTTGAATGTTCGTCCGCCGACTGGAGATACGGGCTTTCCATTTTTGACTTTTCCATATTGGCCTGATAAGAGAATGTCCGTAACGATTTGGGAAGTGCCAGCCTCAACTCCCTATCAGTGTTTAATTGATATTGTCAATCGCGTTCTCATTTCCTAGTTCTCTAAGTGATGACCTAGCGGCGTCACTTTGCCAAGCGGGCTGCAAGCGACCCACGTGACCACCGCCGCCAAAACAATCGGGGGGTCAGGCATCAGTCCCCCATTACTCCGGAGTTGAGCCGAGAACCAACAACGCCTAGCGCCTTGGCGGCTTAAGTAATGCAATGCCTGCTCCGTGCCGCTCCAAAAACCACCTGGCGCACTCCCCTCTTGTCATCCCTACTCCGTGACTCCTTACTCGCCTTCTGAGTCACTTGCGCTGTTCTCTCTGGGGGATGTAGATTTACTGACACTCGATTGGCCCATTTCTGGCTTCTTCTTTTCGGACTTTGCCTGTCTTTTGCCCGCGGCCATGGCACTCCCTTGAAGTTCCTTCCAGGCAGTAGAAATTAATGTCCAGCGGAGGCGCGAGCCCGCTTACTGCAGGATGTTTGAATACTCGTAAAGCCCACCTTACGCTTTCCTATCATTTCACCATCCATCCCCCCTTCAGATTAGAGCTCATGCAGCTGGTAGACGCTGTCACGAAAGCTCCGGTCGCTTTCCTGTGACTTTAGGGCGTATATCTAAAAGCCGTGAGGAGGTAGGAGGAGGTGAGAGGAGGTAAGTTGGACGTGAACGAAGGTAGGAGTAGGTCAAGTCACGGGTAACGGGATTTTAAAAGTGGCACGAATAGTGAGCTTGACTCTCCATTGCTTCAGCTGCCAGGGTGTCAAAGGCCAATTCTGCTCGCATGGGGATTGTGCATCGTCCTGCCTCCCCAGTCGCCCGTACACCTGCTCATGTTACAGTAGGCGCCTTCGGAGCTTCCTACAATCACATGATAGTTACATTCGACCGATCAACGGGATGAGACGGAACTTCACACTATGTTGACATCGTCTCCATCTGCCACCGGACCACGATACAGACATCTCTGCAGAAATTAGCCTCAGGACAGGGGTCTGACAATGTCTTCAAGGCCCGACGGCTGCCCATGGACCATTTCAAACAATGGATCAAAGACTGTCGATGCGCGCTTCGAATAGTCCCCGTCTGCGTAAGGAGGCTTCTCCGTAAACAGGAGCTGGTCCCGAGACGCTTCGATGATCTTGCCGTTCAGCGACGGGTCGTCCAAGAACTTGAGATATCCTGCCAGTATGGTTGATCTAGGGGTCAAACTGTTTGAAACCGATCAGTACTTGGGACAGCACAGCCTGTATGGGAATGTACGAACCTGTCTACTCCAAAGGTGTCGCGCATGAACTGTGGGATATTCCGAGTAGGTACAACTCCCGGACATATGGCGTTGATGGTAATGTTGTCTCGCTGCTCGGCGTCAATTTTTGCATTCTACAAGACTTACCGCAATACGAACCAGCTTCAGAATAGGAGCGGATGCCCGCACGAACCCGATGATCTGTGGGCAACATTAGCGACGCGATCGCCTGCTCTTCGAATCAGTTGAAGACTTGCAGCCGCTTTAGCACCAGAATACTCAGGCAGTGAGGCGATTGGATAGAGGCCAGCAATGCTGGAAGTCGCTACAATTTGTCCTCCGGGTGTCGGATTCTGGCGCATGAAGTGTACTGCAAGCTGGGTCCCGTAGATCAAGCCCTTAAACATGACGTCCGTGGCAGCAAGGTCTGGCTCGGGAGGTATCCTGCAACGTCCCATCAGTATCGTCCACCTAGGCCCTTGATAGAGCAACTCACTCGGTACTTCCGCGACTGTTCAGCAGGTATACGGACGACTTGTCCACGAAACCTGCATTGGAGCAAAAGGCATCGACCCGGCCCCATTTCTCGAACGTCTTTGAGAATGCCGATGCAAGCTCATCGTACTTGGAAACGTCGCACGGGATGAAGAGGAATGCTTCTCCGAGTTCTTTGGAGAGCTCATCGGCGGCGGAACTCTGGCCAGCGAGGTCGAGCCCGGTAACTTTCCATCCCTTGGCCACCAGCCCCCGCGATAATTCTTCACCAATACCAGACGCGGCCCCTGTCACGATGGCAACTCGACCTTCTGTGGCTGTCATTTTCCACAGGAGCCAAGACGAAATCACTCGAAATCACTGAAGCGATATATTTTTCTGGTTGTGAGAGGAAGACAACTGGACTCGAACGAGGGTTGTAGGACTTCGGCGCGAGACTTGCCAGCGAAGCAGCTAGCAGGCAAGAAGGAATAGATCGTGCAGTAGCGGAGCATCAAAACAAATGCGGGAATCGGAGAAGCGAGCGCTGGCAGCGGGCGGGTTTTTATCTCTTCAAACGCCTCAGCTCCTGTACCAGATTTTCTCTTCAGATGGATGCGAACTTCACTTTGGGACGGGAATTGCGCTTTTCGGTAGAAGTAAAATCAGCATGTATTTCGGTTACCCTCGCCACGACCGCGCCGCTTTGTAGACCGGCACATCCTCGACTCACCTCCTCACCTAAGCTTACCCCCCCTCCTACTTACCCATTGACTTCATTCTATCGAGTATAAGACAACGTCTACCCCCGGCTCGTAGGAATTTTACCGCGAGAATTTCCCCTTCTCGCGTAGACACCGTCTTCACTAACTTTCTCGCTGGAGTCTCGATTCATTTTACACTTCCATCTCGATATCGGGTCGATACTGGGAGGTATCGGGTATCGAGGAAACGGTCTGGCCCTAAGGTGGGCGCCCTAATATGACAGACCGTATCTAGTAGGCGGTTGTCGTGAATGCTGATCAGGGTAGTAGGTTCTCATAGCCAAACAATGACAGAAGGTTATTGGAAGTGGAACAGGCTGACCAGCAAGTCTCAGTCACGAATGAAGGATGCCCCTTTAATATCTTGATGTTTGGATGGCAGGGGGCTTAGTGGGTTGATGAAGAGCCTGAGAAGAGATGGCGATATCTCGATTCTTGACCAGTGCAGCAGAGCAGCCACGCAACTCAGCCTCATGGTCCATGTGCGCACGTGTTGTACTCCGTAGAGGGTCCTGTGGGCGGGATTGTCCGGAGCCATCCCCGTGCGGAGAATCGTCTTTGCCCCTTGGACTGCTAGGATATTGACAAGCTACAAAATGTGTTGTTTGATGTCCATACAGTACAGGGTGACTTCCGCGCCCACTTCTTACGTTGCTCCTCTCTCCAGTTCCCGTAACTCCCGTAGAGTGTGGTATGTTGTTTGAAACCTCCAGTTCGCCACACTGGCAGATATCCTATCGTCTCCGGCGTCTTCCAGAGGGGTTTCTACTCACTCAGACATTCTTGTCCGAGGAGATATGTCCTGCAAGTCAACCTGACCTCGCACTATTTACTTTTCTACCCCTAATAGTCCTGGAATGAGGCGTTACCTACGATGAAAATTCAGTGTGGACGAGACTGGCTTGGTAAGAAGAAATGGCTATTTCTACGGCGACCTTCCCTCCCGGGATGATGATGCAATCGGCGTGGCAGAGCACGACGACAACATCCGCGCTTCGATCTGGTCTGGGGCGTGGCACCCTTGCACAATTAGCGAAAATTGGAACAGCACGCACTGTACTATGGCAGCGACTACTGCAGTCGCCAGGGCGATCGAACACATGGTGCAATTGAATCGACGGAGCACGACGACAGCAACCACACCTTGTATTCACACCTAGGCCTTGAAACCCTTGTCCCAATAAGCGAAAAATAAAGGAAACGATGCCCTTTAAGCGAAGACTCCAGTCGCCGGGCCGTTTGGACCACATGGTGCAATCGAATCGACAGAGCACGACTACAATGCCGACCTTTATATCTGGCCGTCTACGGGTCCAGCCACACGCTGGTGCTGGTTTATGAAGTATCAATTACTAATTGAAAATATATGCGGCAGCTTCATAGGACTCGGGAAGCACACCATGCGTGGGTGGAAAGGATTTTGTGCTACCGGAAGAAACGGGGGTCCTGTTTGCTATATCTATCAGGCGAGAGCGTCCCCTCGGCAAGCTCAGGTATGCAAGTCAATCTCGGCACCTGAAGAGCAAGGTTACTGGCCATGGCGATTCTCAAACGGTTTTCCCCTTTCCTGAAGGATCGCGTTGGCGAGGTTTCTGTCAGCGGTAACGATGCAGTACGGGGCTTCGTCGGCGACGGCGACTTCAAGTATGCGATCGAGGAGGGCGGCAATGGGTCAGGCCCCAGCTACCAAGAAGTATCTGGTGCTCCTGTCGAAAAGAATTCCCCACTGGGATATCATGTCGGAAGCATCACGATCCTGTTCCTGAACATCAGTATGATGATCGGGACGGGTGTGTACTCGACGCGTAAGTGTCCCTGGCAAACCCCCTTTTGACAAGGTTGCTGATCTGTGTGTCTCAGCGGCCGCCATTCTTTCCGGTGTTGGATCCGTCGGTCTGTCCTTCTTCTATTGGGTCATCGGCTTTTTCCTCTCCGGCACTTCACTGGCCGTCTACCTTGAGTACGCCGCGTACTTTCCCAACCGATCCGGCTCGGAAGTGGTATACCTGGAACAAGCGTATCCTCGACCACGATGGTTTTTCCCCACGACATTTGCGCTGTGGTACCTCATTCTGTCCTTCAGCTCGAGCAACTGCATCGTTCTGGCCAATTATCTGTTCCAGATCAACGGCCGCGCGCCGACACCATGGGAACTTAAGGGCGTGGCCCTCGCGGCCTGGACACTCTGTATACTGGTCCTCATTTTCAGCAATCGTGCGGGATATTGGATCTCGAATGTCATCGGCGTCATCAAACTGGTGACTCTGGTCTTCGCCAGCATCACTGGCCTTGTTGTGCTTGGTGGTCACACCAGAGTGAAGAATCCGACAGAAGGCTTCAAGAACTCCTTCAGCGGCACGGCGAAAGCACCGTACGGACTCGCAAATGCCCTGGTCTATATTTACTTCTCCTACGGTGGCTACAACAATGCCTTCAACGTGGTCAATGAGGTCAAGGCAAGTTTCTCTTGGGAGTCGCAGTGAGGCGTTCTTGCAGCTAACCCGTCGTTCCAGAACCCTATTCGAGCCATCAAAATATACTCGTACTTGTCGCTGCTCATTGTCGCGAGTCTCTACATTCTGGCAAATGTCGCATACATCGCCGCAGTCCCGCTCGATGAGCTGAAGGCTTCTCAGCAGGTGGCGGCCTCCTTGTTCTTCGAGAAAGTCTTCGGCACAGGTCGTGCCGTCAAGGGCCTCAATTTCCTCATCGCCCTCAGTGCATTTGGCAATCTGCTGGCCGGCAACATTGGCATATCGAGGATTACCAGAGAATGTGGCAGACAGGGTGTTTGCCTTACCCGCGCTTTTGGGCGTCGACGAAGCCATTTGGAACTCCCCTGGGCCCATACTTGGTCAAGTATATTTTGACGTTGATCATGATCCTGGCTCCTCCGGCAGGCGACGCTTTCAATTTCAGTACGTTTCCACCCATTTCGCTCAAGCTTGCGGTTGCTGACTCGGTGTGCAGTTGTTAGTCTTCAGGCCTATCCAAATGCAATCTACAACGTGATCATCGCGGTAGGCATCTACATTGTGCGCTGGCGACGCCGCAAGGCCAACCTGCCACCTGGGCCGTTCAAAGCTTGGGATATTGCCGTCATCTTCAACATCCTCGTGAACATTTACCTGGTCGTCATGCCTTGGTATCCGCCTGCGGGTGGCGCGAACGCTGGTGCTTTCCACTTTTGGTATGGGACTTCTCTGGTTACGGGCATTGCCATGTAAGTCTTTCTTCCGCGGTTTTCATCTTCCCGCACTCCGGGCTCGAGACCTCTGTAGGCTGACATTTCTACGCTGAACAGCGTTGTCCTCTGCGGTATCTACTACGTGTTCTACATCTACATCCTGCCACACTGGCGAGGCTACCGAATCCGCCAGGAGATAGTCGTCCTCGACGGCGGTGCCAACACCCACAGACTCGTCAAGGTTCCCCTCGAACAGCTCGAAGAGTGGGATAGAACTCATAACCCTCTTGGTGGAATCATTGATGATGTGCCGGCAGCAGCTTACAGCGAGACAAGCCTCAACAGTCACGAGAAGGGAGCTACTACATTCATCAATGAGCCAAAGGTGTGAATGTGGATGTGGTGTCAGCGAGGTCAAGAGAGCCTCGAGATGAAGGTTCTTTTATTCACCTCGAGTATCTTGGCCTTGTCCTCGTCCTCTGTCGCCACCTACAACCAGACCTGCTTATTTCATGGTTGCAATATCAAGGGCATGCACCAATGAGAGAATCTACCTACGTCTACTAAACTCATCCGCGCTGCTCTTCACACTTGATAATCCCCTACTCTCTACATAGTCGATACTCAAGATTGGAGATGACTACTCCGTACTTTGCAAAGACTGGATTTCCTTCTTCAGCTGCCATGAAAGAAACTCTATTCAGATCTCGCATGTAGAAGTGGCTAGGTAATCAGATGACCCTCTTCTTCCGCAGCCGGTCTCCCCGTCTGATCGAAAAGTCTCGACTTTTTATCTTTATGTACCTCGTGGTAAAGCTAAAGTGGATCGGACCCAACGCGCGCGCATGAGCCATGTGGATATCTCCATAGCATTTACGTTTTTGAAGCAAATCCTGAGTGGGGGCGGTGTGCATATTGGTATTTGGGTAAAGCGAAGGGTGCTTTAAAAAAGAGCTTGAAGGG